>JACEVL010000121.1:130000-335000 GCA_020284085.1 Aporrectodea caliginosa | reverse complement strand
GATAAGAAGCACTGAGCAAGGGTTAAGGACATCGTTACAATTGCTGCACTTTTCTTTCAAAGAAAACCTGGAAACGCCTCCAGTTGTTTTACTCACCAAAGTGAAGACTCCGATTGCAACCGACGGAGATTTTGTATCTCGCCAACAGAGACACGACATCCAATGCATACACATCTTCGCCTTCGATTTGGTCTCCGATCAAATTCAACGCTAATCGGCCTCACGCCACCGATACAACGTTAAAAACTAAGTCGCAGAAACTCGCAAGGAACTCGGCGAATATCTGCCTTTACACCTGGAAGATCTGGATGGACTGGTGCTTCGTACACGGACGAAGGCGTTTCATCTATTTGCTGGATATCGTTATGCTCTGTTTCCGCTGTGTTTTTGACCCGTACCGTAAGTAAGATCTTTCTGTGCGAATGCTCGCTTGGCTGGTTGCATTGTCACGCCCTTAGCCAACTGAATATAGTCGTACCCAAGGGCGTGATTTACCCCTCCCTTTGAACCCTCCCCGAATATCTCCCCTTCTGTTCTCCTGTCATCTATAACCCCTTCTCCCTCCCCTCCACCACATTTTAGTATGCTTTGTGCGCCACAAACAGGGGCCCGGGAGTCATTCACCGAAGGTGTCGTTGCTCACACAAGTTTGGGCTGTGTGACGGCGAGGCAGGAGCATGCTCACAGAACTTTTGGCTGACGCTTTGCACTCGATTCTTGCTAAAGTATTATAATTAACTGGTTGTGATATATATAGACGCTTTTAATTCAATATCAATATCTCGATTCTATATCTCGCCTTCCTCGAGTCTCTCGCATCTCTACATTTATGGCTGATCAACTTCACTGGCTACCTCTCTCACGCGCGAATCCAATTCAAAGTTCTCATTATCATTCTCATTCTCGTGCTCAAATCTCAACTGGGTCTTGCTCCAAAATATCTGTCACGAACTTCTCCAGCCCCTCTCTGTCACGTCATTGCGTCCTCTCAGATCCTCTGACCGGCTTGACCTTTTCGTTCCCCGTGTTAGGACCACAATGGCTCAATCCAGATCCTTTGCCTGCATAGGTCCCTCCCTATGGAATGGACTTCCTCCTTCTCTACGCTCTACAATCTTCTCTGGTAGCATCTCTACCTCTTTCTCGTGCATCTAAAAGTTTATTTTTCTCTCGGAGTAGCTCGCAATGGGAGCGCTTCTGGAAAGCTTATACTGTGAGAAGCGCTTTATAAATGATCAAATACAATACAATCTAGTATAATAAACTTTTCAAGAGGTGATAAAAAATGGCAAAGTAGACTTCACAGATTATATCGGATATAATGTATAATTTATCCATTTTAGATCCGTGCTTGGCTCAGGTTTTCGCACACAACTTTACACTGGAAATGCAGGACTTAAAATATACCTAGGATTATACGAGTTAATGATAGATTGCATTTCCAACCAAAGCGGTTGTAGGTATTCTGATTGAGTTACTGTGAAACACTGTGCACAGGACTCATCAATCCCTGATCGCTTTTTCAGCAGACAATTACATACCGACCCCAGATCAAGGGTCACGTTACTCAGCATCAAGCCTTGCCCCCATTGGTGGATAGGTAGGTCAATTTAATCATGCCAACCAATTGGATGATACAGCTCTTGAGTTTTTGAATATCAATTATATAATTATTTCAAATATCAAATATGTATACAAAACAACAGAATGATAATGAATGTCTACGGTTTAAGTGCCTAAGAGCAGTTAATGTATATATAGTATACGACTATACGTCTACCCTAGACCATGCAGTACTTCTACATCTTTATTAAAGGCTTAATTGTCACTAATTAGCATCCCATTTGAAATTATTTTGATCTGGAATGTTCTCACGCATTAGTCAAACGCTCTCGACGAGTGTCAGTTGTAGTTCATTGTATCTGTGGATTGATTCGTATGCAATAACTTGTCAAATAGCTATAACTGCTTCACAAAGTCAGTCTTGCATGCACAACAACTGTTCCTCGCCGTTCACAACAACTCTCCCGCTCTTCAGAAGATCGTCCAACCGTTAGTTCAAGTGTATCTTCACAATACCGAACAACCGACCTGTGACTTTTAGCGCTCACACGAAGCTCACAGTACAAAGCTCTCACGCCATTTCTTGTAGATGAACTCTTAACTCTTAGTCGTTTACACGAGTATCTTATCTACCGATAGGAAAACTTTACGACCATAAACGTCGTGCACCTGGTAACAAGACGATCCGCTTTCACTGCACGATTGATGGGTGGCATTCCTAAGGCAGGTCATTGATCGGACTATATGCGGGATGTTCTGCACTGGTTGCCACTACCCCCAACGCATCTCGCTTAGGGTCTCTGCCTTCATTTGGCAAGGCTTCGTTGGTACCGTACCTGCTTATCTGCCGGAGCTAAGTCGCCATATTTCTGCCAATATTGGCCGCCGACCCCTTCGCTGTGCAGTCCACGGTGACCTGAGTGTCCCATTTGCACGCACTTCTACAATGCAACATCGGGCCTTCTCGGTCGTGGGACCGAGTATCTGGAATTGGCTTCCTCTAGAGCTCCGTCTCCTACCTAGGAACTCTTCACCTGCATTTTATACCTCTCTGAAAACTAATCTTTTCAGCCGTGGTTGGGCCGGAAGCGCCTCTGAGTAGATATCTTGAAGGGGCGCTATATCAAGTTTCTTCGATTGATTGATTGATTGATTGATTGATTGATTGATTGATTGATTGATTGATTGATTGATTGATTGATTGATTGATTGATTGATTGATTGATTGATTGATTGATTGATTGATTGATTGATTGATTGATTGATTGATTGATTGATTGATTGATTGATTGATTGATTGATTGATTGATTGATTGATTGATTGATTGATTGATTGATTGATTGATTGATTGATTGATTGATTGATTGATTGATTGATTGATTGATTGATTGATTGATTGATTGATTGATTGATTGATTGATTGATTGATTGATTGATTGATTGATTGATTGATTGATTGATTGATTGATTGATTGATTGATTGATTGATTGATTGATTGATTGATTGATTGATTGATTGATTGATTGATTGATTGATTGATTGATTGATTGATTGATTGATTGATTGATTGATTGATTGATTGATTGATTGATTGATTGATTGATTGATTGATTGATTGATTGAAGCTCGGCTACGTACTGAAGACTGTCCGAACAGCTTTGCCTGACTGCGCATGCGCCGCAGACGGCTTTCGTTAATGACTCTCAAAATTGAATCGTCCATTTAAAACGCTCCACAACGTCGCTCGTATGCATGGATTGTCAGTAAACTTCCCCAACTTAATCTACATTTAGACTATCTCTTAACAAGTATTGGTCAGGACTCAGAAGTAGCCTACTGATCTATTAATTATGTGATATGCATCAATCATTAATGCTAATTAAAGTACTATTCCTAATTCAACATATGTTTAACAGATATATATAATATATATATATATATCTTGAAAAGAAGGGCTGGGACATAGTTACAATTACTACACTACTCCATCAAAGAAAACTTGGAAAGGCCTCCAGTTGTTTTCCTTACCAAAGTGAAGACTCCGATTGCAACCGACGGAGATTTTGTGTCCCTCCAGCACAAACACGACATCCAATGCATCCACATCTTCGCCTTCGATTCGGTCTCCGATCAATCTACCGATACAACGCTAAGAACTAAGTCGCAGAAACTCGCAAGGAACTCGGCGAATATCTGCCTTTACACCTGGAAGATCTGGATGGACTGGTGCTTCGTACACGGACGAAAGCGTTTCATCTATTTGCTGGATATCGTTATGCTCTGTTTCCGCTGTGTTTTTGACCCGTAAGTAAGATCTTTTTGTGCGAATGCTCGCTAGGCTGGTTGCAGCGTCACGCCCTTAGCCAACTGAATATAGTCGTACCCAAGGGCGTGATTTGCCCCTCCTTTTGAACACTCTCCGCCCATCTCCCCTTCTGTTCTCCTGTCATCTATCACCCCCCTTCTCCTTCCCCTCCACCACATTTTAGGATGCTTTGTGCGCCACAAAGAGGGGCCCGGGAGTCATGCAAAAAAGGTGTCGTTGCCCACACAAGTTTGGGCTGTGTGACACCGCAGAAGCATGCTCACAGAGCCTTTGGCTGACGCTTTGCACTCGATGCTTGCTAAAGTATTATTATTAACTGGTTGTGATAATATAGACGCTTTTAATTCATCAATATCAATATCTCGATTCTGTAGCTTTCCTTCCTCGACTCTCGCACATCTCTACATTATGGTTGATCAACTTCATTGGCTACCTTTCTCTCTGTGCGTATCCAATTCAAAGTTCTCATTCTCATCGTCAAATCTCAAGTGGATCTTGGTCCAAAATATCTTTGTCACCAAATTCTCCAGCCCCTCTCTGCCACGTCATTGCGTCCTCTTAGATCCTCTGACCGGTTTGAACTTTTCGTTCCCCGTGTTACGACCACAATGGCTCAGTCCAGATCCTTTGCCTGCATAGGTCCGTCCCTATGGAATAGACTTCCTCCTTCTCTACGCTCTACAATACTCTCTGGTAGCATCTCTTCCTCTTTCTCTCACCTTTAAGCCTTCCCTTCTATTCGAGTACCTCGCATTGGGAGCGCTTCTGAAAAGCTTATACTGTGAGAAGCGCTTTATAAATGATCAAATACAGTACAATACAATCTAGTATAATGAACTTTTCAAGAGGTGGTAAAAAAATGACTAAGTAGTCTTCCTAGAAAATATCGGATATAATGTATAATTTTATCCACTTTAGGCGCCCTTGTAACGGTATGACCGCGTTACGGCGCCATGATAAGTTGTCGTTATTATTATTATTATTATTATTATTATTATTATTATTATTATTATTATTATTATTATTATTATTATTATTATTATTATTATTATTATTATTATTATTATTATTATTATTATTATTATTATTATTATTATTATTATTATTATTATTATTATTATTATTATTAGATCTGTGCTTAACTCAGGTTTTGCACACAACTTTTAAACTTCCTGGGCTACTGACAGCAAAATACACACTAAAACATATTGTTTGACAACTGTTAATATTATGTTGACGACACTGAGACTAGATAGAGCTAGATAACAATCAGGTCGCTTGAACTTGCTCCAAGCCAAAACATCGCTCCGTCATGTCGCACGTGGTGGTGACTGCCACCACCACTTACCACTTTAAAAGTGGTGCATGGTGATCACTTTTGAAAGTGATGGTGACCGGGGACCACCGTCACAATACAAGATTATTCATTCATTCATTCATTCATTCAGAGCATTTATATAGCGCCCAAGAAGCTACTTAGAAGCGCTCCCGGCCCAGCCACGACTAAAAAAAAGACTTGAGGGACTTGTAGAACCCTTCCGGATGGCCCACAAGTAAAGAGCGGAGCTTATGCGGGAGGTCATTCCAGATGGAAGGTCCCACAACCGAAAAATCACGGTGCTGCTTAATAGCCAAGCGTGCCCGTGCGCGACACAATTGTCACTGGATTAAATCAGATTAGATTGGATAAGAGATGGGAACAGATTAGTAATGTAATGGTTCGAATAAGTGGGTCGAATATAAGTGGGTTGGGTAACTGGTCGGGAAAATGGGTCATATAAATTCGTAAAAGCATTTTGCGGCACAGAGCAAAGTTCCTCATTTTTTTGTCCCCTCCTCGATCTGGCTGATGATGCACCACTCTTATAGTCTCTTGGAGTAAGCTTACCCCCTTGATCACGTCATACTGAGGACTGTTGAACTTCACGTGAAAGTAGTACATATTGATGGCGGATTCATAGAGAATGTAGAGGAAGATCCAGATGACCCAGAAAACACGAAACCAATGATAACAGGAATCGTCCTATAAACACACATAATGGCTGTGAAATGATTACAGTAATGTAGTGAACGATTGTAAGAGTGTTTCTGTCAGTCCTCAGGATTTCCATTCCTATAACTGAAGTCGTAACTCTTCCATAAATCTTTCATGTACCATCTCTGTCTCTGTCTCTGTCTCTGTCTCTGTCTCTGTCTCTGTCTGTCTGTCTGTCTCTCTTGTCTTCTTGCAAAAGGAATTTGTTCTCCACATGATATCTCACGACAACCCCTCTGACCTGGCGCAGTGACGATGAATAGGAGCCATTTGAAGGCTTCGTGAAATTTCCACTGGAGTGTTACGAAACCTCGATATCACAGTATGACTTATTTCCTTAGCAATAATTATTGTACCATATTAAAATAGTAGAGTTTAGTTAATTTAATTAGCCATGAATAGTTATTTTAAATAGCTATGTGCAGTTAGTCCAAATAATTATGAGTGTAGTTATTTTGTTTTGTTTTAATCTTATATAAGTACCTATTAGTGCTATTTCTGTCAGAAAAACAGGGCTTTGATTCTTACTCGTTCTAAGGCGATGAGCAGAAGAATGGAGAGAACTACGACGATGAAATCAAAAACCGCCAGAGCAATGTACAGCTGGTTCGTGAGAACTAGTCAGCAGAAGATCATCACAGCAAGTTTCAAACAAAAATCATTTTAATCTTTGATTTAGTCATTATCAGGCATAATGACTCATCAACATCGTCATCATCGTCGTCATCATCATTGTCGTTATCGTCGTGACCGGCATTCTTGTGTCGTGGGTGTTATTAGGCAGGGAGTGTTGATGCTGTTATCATTCACGGATCAGATAAGATTAGATTAGATATCTTGTCGTCTAACTCGGATGATGGCCAACAAAGCAAAGCAGGTGCGCCACGCAGCGGACGGTTACGACAAATGTCGGGGTCGGGTTTAAAGGGCCCAATGTTTCTTGAGCTTTCTTAAATAACTGGACTTCGATTATTAGGTCCACCGCTTCGTGAATTTAAGCGACACAGTGCGAATGGCACATTGTAGAGCAAGGACTTTTGAATTGCATCAAAGAAGTGCTACACCTTTGTTTATTCTCAGGTCCTTGGTGTTTAGGAGTAAAATTACAATAGAATAAACTAAGTTCAACACAGAGTGTATAAAGATCGGATTACATTAGGTCAGAATTAGATAGATATCAAGTTTAACAGCACAATAGCCAATTATAAAAATCCAGAGAAAGTTTTTTGTTGTTACATGTACCTGACACGTCGACGGGTGAGGTAATAAACTCGGAAACGGCCATCGCGAACTGAATAAGCGATGCCACCTGAAAAATGATCACATGAAGAATGATTATTAGGGTGGAGCGAAAAACATTTTGGGGAGAAAACGTTTTCTAATAGGGATGGAAAGTTGCCAGTATGTTAGAGTAAGTTGTGTGCAAAATATTTTTGATGTTGCTTTGTGTCTTCTGCCCTCTACCGGCGGTAATATTTTAATAAAAACTTTTGCGAAATTCTGTGGAAACACGTCAATGTAGTGCATTTTTTCTTTAACTGTGGGCGAATCTTCAGATCTGTGGGCCATACCAGATCAGGCATTTGCGGAAATCGCATCTGGTGTGATAGGCTACAGGACTGTGGAAGCGTAATACCCAATGAGTGCAGCGACGTCATCACCAGGAACAAAATTAGGAGAGAACGTAAGGAAGTGCCAAAGCTCTGCACTCCACCCTAATTATTATGCCTAACGATTATTAGTAACGCTAAGATTAATGATGTCCTTGAACTCTAGGTAAAATCTGTTTCATAACTGCTACATCCAGAACAATTACTGTAACTTGTTGCGTTCTGACAACAATCTTTGATTGAATAAACGAAAATACATACATACATAGGCCTACATACTCTTGACCTATGACTCGTTATAGCGTCGTTTTAGGTATTTCACAAAAGTGCCATTGTATTTTTCCTCTTCTCCGAATGGTCTGTGATGGGCGAATGCTGTTTTTCAGCTGACAATTATTGTAGCGTACAAACTGTATTTTTAAATGCAGTAACATACCGACCTCAGATCAAGGGTCACGTTACTCAGCATCAACCCTTGCTTCACATTGGTGGTTATGTAGGTCAATTATTTTAATAATGGCAACCAATCAGAAGTCATAACTCTTGAGTTTTTGAATATCTATTATGATATTATTATGCAAGTATCAAATATGTTTATTATTATTATTATTATTATTATTATTATTATTATTATTATTATTATTATTATTATTATTATTATTATTATTATTATAAACAAAATTGCCCTGAGGTACTTCATTCCCCCAGAGACTTAGAAATTATAAAAGCAATGCGTCTGGAACGGCTACTCCTCATCCATGTCGGGCGTGGTTTTGATAAATGTGCCACTAAATGCTACGGCGTTGAAGCGTTGTACTGTGACCGAGATCCTCTGAAAAATGTAGCTGGTCTCTCTCGGTTCACCCGTAGTTAGCGTGAGGTGGCGACCCAGGTCAGAAATAAAATTGAGGCCAGCGGTATTGATGGGACCCAGCGTTTCCAGGGCTAGCGGTATGAAAACGTGTGTTTCTAGACAGGCGTGATATTTCTGTGTCTTCCTGTCCTCTGCCAGACTCGCCGCTGCCCCCGCTCTGGCTGCTGATGCCGTCAGGTACGACGGTGCCAGAGTGTCTATAACCGTGGCGTCCCACACCAGACTTCTGCCGGCTTTCCAAGGGATTAGGGTGATCCCATCCGGTCTTTTTCCGTCGGATCGGAACAACCCCTGCGGTTCTTTGATTGTTATTATTATTATTATTATTATTATTATTTTTATTATTATTATTAGACTGTCATTTATAGCGCGCCTAGTTATTGGAATCTTGTACAAAAGCGCGTAACAGAAAAATCAATAATAGTAAATCTTAAACAAATATGTTTTAAGGTTAAATTTGAAAATCGATTATGTTAACGATTTGCGGATAAAGTCCGGGAGTTGTTCCTTTCAGCCGGGCCGGCTAGCGCAAATGCCCTGTTACCCGCTCTTCAGAAGATCGTCCAACCGTTAGGTCAAGTGTATCTTCACAATACCGAACTACCGACCCGTGACTTTTAGAGTTCACACGAATCCCGTTATACAAAGCTTCGTCTCTTGTAGATCGACGCTTGACTCTTAATCGTTTACACGAGTGTCTTGTACACCGGATAGGGTAACTTTACGACTATCAATGTCGTGAACGTCGTTGACGGTCCGGACGATTTCACAACTCGGTCAGGAGACGAACCGCCTTACGTACTGAAGACTGGCCGATCAGATTTGCCTGACTGCGCATGCTCCGCAGACGGCTTTCGTTAATGACTCGTCCATTTAAAGTGCTCCACAACATCGGTCGTATCCATGGATTTCAGTAACTTCCCCAACTTAATCTACATTAATCCCTTAACAAGTGTAACTGGTCAGAAGTACTCATCCATTAAGTTGTATGTATGAATTGTTAATGTTATTGAAAGTACTATCCCTAATTCAACATATGTTTAATATATATATATATATATATATATATATATATATATATATATATATATATATATATACCGTGGAGGCGCCAGGATTTCAGGGTTTGGGGGCTAAGCTCCAAGCCCTTCCCTTTTGTCCCCTCCTCCCTTTGATTTGCAGTGATTTCCCACTTTTTGGGGGCTGAGTTGCAGTTAGGGGGGCTAAGCCCCCCCTATCCCTCCTCTGGCGCCGCCACTGTATATATATATATAAACATATATACATATATAAACATATATATATCATGATAAGGAGGGATGGGCAAGGGTTAAGGACATCGTTACAATTGCTACACTATTCTTTCAAAGAAAACCTGAAAACTCTCGCAGTTGTTTTACTTACCAAAGTGAAGACTGCGATTGCAATCGACGGAGATTTTGTATCCCGCCAACACAAACACGACATCCAATGCAAACACATCTTCGCCTTCGATTTGGTCTCCGATCAAATTCCACGCTAATCGGTCTCAATCCACCGATACAACGTTAAGAACTAAGTCGCAGAAACTCATAAGGAACTTTACACCCGAAAGGTTTGGATGGGTTGTTGCTTCGTACACGGACGAAACCGTTTCATCTTTACTGGATATCGCTATGCTCTGTTTCCGCTGTGAACACAAACCAAGTCTTGCTGTGTTTTGTGACCCGTAAAGTTAGACCTTTCTATGCGAATTCTCGCCTGGCTGGTTGTATTGTCACGCCCTAGCCAACTGAATATGGGCACATACCCTACCCGCCCATCTCCCCTTCTGGTCTCCCTGTCATATGTCTTCCCTTCTCCCTTCCGTTTGATGCTAAAATGTTATTATTAACTGGTTGTGGCATATAAGCCTAAACGCTTTTAATTTCATCAGTATTTAGCATAATAAACGTTCATGAAGTGGTAAAACATGAAAAAACGACAGAATCGTAATCTTAATCGTAATCTTCAAACTTCTAAAGCGCCACTCGAAAGCCAAGCGCAGGGCACCAGCGTGGTCATCGTGGTCTTCATAAATTGTTTTGGATATAACGTACGATTTTACCCACTTTAGATCTGCGCTCGGCTCAGATTGGCGCACACAACTTTTTATCTTCCGGGCTACTGGCAACAAAATGCATATCAACATTTTGTTTCACAACTGTTAATATGTTGACGACACTGAGACCAGATAGAGCTAGACATTAATCAGGTCGCTTGAACTTGCTTCACGCCAAACCATCGCTCCGTCATGTCGCACGTGGTGGCGACTGCCACCACCACTTACCACTTTAAAAGTGGTGCATGGTGATCACTTTTAAAAGTGATGGTGACCGGGGACCACCGTCACAATACAAGATTATGCTTTTGGTCACTCCAGGAGTTTTATTTTTCTGCGTATATGAACAGTATTTATCTGGGAATTTAGAATTCGAGCAAAATCAGACCCTGGACACCAAAATTCGCCTGCTTGCTTCACTATTACACCTGCCTCTAAAGGAGCTTAGATATGGACGCTCAGAATGGCCTTAGAGAAGAGGCAGGATGACTTACAAAAGTGATGACTGGGAAGAATCCTATGACTTCCATATCCTACACACATCACAAAGAGTGATATTATGGTTAAAAAATTTCGCAATTCCAGCTTCAGTTTTAATTGTTGAATTTTAACTTCTAATTCTAATTTACTTCTCAAATAATTTTACTACTTCTCGTTCCTATTTTAGTTCTCAAGTAATATAGTTCTAAAGTTAGTTTTCCCAATAATAATCTATTTCAGTGTTGTAATAAGTATTTTACGCTACCATAAGATGTCTTTGTTCAATTTCAAGAACACTCTCGTTTTCAGAGATTTTCTCACGCGATTTCATCATCCATCAGTCAAGATTCCACATAGGGGAAACATTGTTTCCACAAAGACCTGTGAGGCTGGGGCTGACAAAAGATTCTCTGCAATGGATGCGATTTTCGTTAATGAAAATATCACTGAATTTCACAAATGCAGAAGTTTTCGGACGCATGCTACAGAAATACCTGTATCAGTCTTGGAGATGATCAAACCCAAGACACCCGTTTTTTGGACACTTCGCTAGGGGCGTGTGGCATATCTGCTAGGGCACTCTGAGCCCTGATTTCTAGCCCTCCAAGGAGCTGAAAGAAACCAGACGGCGGCCAAGGCACACAAGACCCCGGATGTTGGAGACGAATCTCTCTCCATTGAATTCCGGTCAATACGTAGCCTGGAGACGACTCAACACAGAGACGAATGGTGTAGATTAGCGGAAACGACAACGCCATTGATGATGTTGTTGTTGTTGATGAGTGATGACGATGATGATGATGATGATGATAATGATGATGATCATGATGCTGTTGTTGTTGTTGATGCTGTTGATGATTATGATAATGTTGTTTTTTGTGAATATGATGATGATGTTGCTGGTGGCGGTCAATATGATGATGACGATGATGATGATGTTCTTGTTACTGATGATGCTGTTGCTGGTGGTCAATATGATGATGATGACGACAAAAATTAGGAGAAGAAGGAGAAAGGGGACGCATTGGAATTGCTACCAAGGATCTAACCCGACCTGTCAATGGGGGTACAATTGTTAAATAGGCCTAGATGTGTTTCAGGGTATTTCAGAGTTTCCTAAAGGGCTGTTTATCTGCTAAATATACTAGTAAAAGGCAAACCACATGCATACCACCATCTTCTCCCTCATTTTTGACTCTTTGCAGCAATGCGGATACCAAACTCTTTTCCTGTATTCTGCAAAATCCTTGCCATGTGTTACATAAATTGTTACCGCCTATTAAGCAACCTCGCTACTCGCTGCGGCCACGGTCCCATAACTGTGAGCTTCCTATGTTTGACAACCTGACTCAGAAATGCTTCCTTGCCGGGTGCTATACAAATAAACAATGTTTTCTTTAGATCAGTGTATTTAAGCTCTTCATTTCCCTGTATGACTAGCCCTAACTCTTCGTGCCCTAGGTTTCTCTTATATAAAATAACTCCTCCCATTAAATTCTTTGCTTGCATATATAAATTTGTTTGTTTTTGTTTGGATGTATTAATCTTGCCATATACAGTGCTGTGCGTTTGCCAGTGCTTTTCAATAAAGAATATTCTTACTTCTTACTTACTTACTTAGAAGGTCTCAGAAGGTCCGAAATTAAAACAGGGAAGACTTAAAAGCGAAATAATTTATTAGAATTAAAGTTAAGTCTGTCAAATGAATGTCCTGCTTTTAAAATTCAAAATTGCAGCATCCAAATTTCACAGCAACAACTGAGCATCTCTGACTAGGTGTATGGAAAAGGAGCTAAATAAGTGGAATGAATGGATGGATGAATTGATGGATTAATTGATGGATGGATGATGAATTAACGACAAATGAATGAGTGAATGGATCCCTGAATCGATAAATGGATGAAAATTTGAATATAGGCATATATGAATGAACGAATGGATGAACGAATAAATAAATAAAACTTT
The DNA here is from genome assembly GCA_020284085.1 of Aporrectodea caliginosa. Classification (NCBI taxonomy): domain Eukaryota; kingdom Metazoa; phylum Annelida; class Clitellata; order Crassiclitellata; family Lumbricidae; genus Aporrectodea; species Aporrectodea caliginosa. The sequence continues at coordinate 322,065 of JACEVL010000121.1, read as the reverse complement.
ATTAATTAACAGAGGGACTCAGCCTTAGTTTAGATCATCAAAATTGTGATCATTTGTTCAGCACCTCATTAAAAATATTGTTCTTATTTAGGTCGGCCTAATCTTAATTAGGCCTAATGGGCATAGATAAGTAGGCTACCAAGATATAATGTATTGCATGATTACGTCAACATGCATTAAATTCCCGGAGGGGTCTGATTGCAGGCCCGTGAGTCCCGGCTGGCTCCTTAGCCTCGAAAGACTGTTCCATTCTCTATAATTTAAGTTGCGGCTGTGTAAAATTGAAAGTATTGAATTGAACGAATATTGTATTGAATCATCTCCGCATATTCAGGCACTCCCAATAAAAGCCGACATGGAGACGTTAACACATGAAAATTTCATTAATTATTAATATTATTAGCGTCTTCATTTGATTGTTAAACTATCAAATGCAGGACTTAAAATAAACCTAGGATTAAACATGTTAATGATAGATTGCATGTCCAACGACAGCGTTTGTAGATATTCTGACTGAGTTACGAATAGAAGGTAACAATGAGAGAAAGGAAGAATAGGTTGAGGAGGGTGAAGAAAAGAGGAAGATTAGAAGGAGGATGAGAAGGGAGAATATGAGGAAGAATACGAAACATATCAGGGAGAAGAGGAGGATGAGACGAGACAAGGAAAGTGAGAAGAAAAGAGATGGAAAAGAGGAGGAAAGGATGGAACAGATGGAAAGGATGAGGATGAACAGGAAGTAAGGAACAAGACGAGGAAAAGGAAAGACACTAAGGAAAAGAAAGGTGTAGAGAAGCCATAGAGAAACAGGAATAAGAGAAGAGAAAGAGTAAGAAGAAAAGAGTCGCATTGGATATCTGACAATGCGTTAATACGAGGAAAAGGAAGGAAAAGAAGAACAGAAGAAGGATGTAGAGAAGCCAGAGATAAGTAGGAATAAGAGAAAGAGGAAGAGGAAAAAGAGTCAAGAGATTATATCTGACAATGCGTTAATACAGTTTAGTAATCTATGAGCTGTACATCAGACAAATTGCGCGCATCACTCAAAATTCAGAAGCTGCTTTGTATAACGAGTTCCGAGTTTAAAACTCACATTCTTCCACGAATTTCTCCAAAACTTAAGCCATACTCGTGCATTTAAATCAAAATGTATTCTATTAATATTTGAAACGTAAGCAGAGAGTTGGTTAATGCAATGATTCCATACGAACTCAGTGGTAGTTGAACGAATATTCAATAGACAGGTAGTTAGGTATATTGTACAGTTAGGCTACAACTCTTCGTTCTGTGAGTTCGGCGTTTTGGCTCTCGGTGCGACATGTAATCGGAAATGAGGGAACGTTCCCTTGCAGAAGGTGCTGATCGGCTATCCCCGGAAGAAATACTTTCCACGTGGGTCGAAGATTCTTTTACTCCCTGAAGTTATCTGATGGTTAAAATATCTCCAACTGAAATTGCCCTTCCCATACATTTTGCCCACACCCTTAAATTTTGCCCTCACTGGTATAGGCCTAGTGGTCCCCACTGAAGATACTTTCACCCAAACATATCACACCCTGGCGATGTCTTACCGACGCTTTCCCGAATCCCAGATGACGTCCAGTTTCGGATCTGGGAACCTACTAATACCTGGAAGGCACGTAGTAATCCTGCCCCGGGGATCCACAGCCTCCTCCCCGGCCGCAGTTGACCTGGTAGCCGGATTGTGGACGGATAACACCGTAGTTCGAAACGGCGGGTCGGGAGTTGTCGTGAATCTGAACCTTGGACATTCCCCCGTTGTAGTTGGCCATTTCCCCGCTGTAGTTGGCCATTCCCCCGTTGTATATGGCTACTCCCCCGTTTGAGTTCATGGTTTTATCTGAGTAACTGACCGCCAGGGAGTCACCGTAGCACAGGTGAGAGACAATGAAAAGCCATCCCGTGAACTGCAAGACAATCAGAAGAATATCATTGTAGCATTTTTCTATTTTCCACCACCACTACCAACACCACTACTATCATCACCATCATCACCACCACCACCACCTCTTGAATCGCCATCACCACCACCACTATCACCACCACAATCACCATTACTACCACCATCACCTCCACCTCTACCATCACCACCATCGCCATCATCACCATCTCCACCACTTCCAGAGTGGAACGCCTCTGAACGGTACGCCCTACTAGAGGTGTTTTATAAATGTTTGAATACAATACAATAGAATACTTCCATCAACATTACTTCATTCACTCGTTCATTCATCCACCCATCCATTCATTCATTCATTCGTCAATTCATATTCATTAGTTCGTTCATTCATCCAACCATCCATCCTTTCATATGTTCATCCATCAATCCTTTCTATATCACAAAAAATAACAACTTTTTATTAGCGGTTAGTGCTAATTAGTCTCTTGTCGACACTTACCAGGAGTATTTCCTTGAAAACCCAGTAAACGATAAAAACGATCACGGCCTACAAAAAGAACATTGCAACACAGTGTAACGCTACGGGAGAGTTATGTAGCGCCCAGTTTGATTTACTTACAACCTTAAGGGTAAAACGGATTATGACATATCAAGTATAATCAGATATAATTATTATAAAATCAAATCTAATCAGCTGAGCAGTGCCCCAAAGTATCTTTCTGACTATATGCGAAAGCCGTTAACTGCGACCTCATCTCGTTCCTTGCGCTCTGCTGATTGGCTAGATATTTTTGTTCCTAGGACTAGGACTGCCTTGGCTCAACGCCGGGCATTTGCTGTGGTTGGTCCCTCTACTTGGAATAACCTTCTCCCCTCATTAAGGGTTAAACTAATGACTAGTTTTTCCTCTTTGGTCTCTCGTTCTTTAAAGACGTATCTTTTCCCCCGGGGTTTTCGTGCTGAGAGCGCTTCTGAATACTTATTCTTAGAGAGGCGCTCTATAAATCTTTAGATACAGTACAATGTAATCACTTCTTTAAACCTCCGGGCGTTGATTGGAGTCTCCACCTACCTGCGTGCAACCGGGCTTCTCTAACTATTTTGTCTGAAGTATGGATGCCTTGTGCGTTATGATCACTGTGCCACAAGGATCACTGGATAAAATAAGATTAGATTGGATTTGATGTGGTATTGGATGTGGTAAGATTAAATTAATTAAGATTAGATTATATTAATGGTGGCCCATTGGTTAGAGCGCTCTTGCCTTAGAAACCAGCAGATAAGCTAATCACATCTAAAAGAGATTTTTAAAAGTGACCCCCACTTTTTTCGGGAATGTAGGCCTAAATGTTTCGCTTTTTCCATAGCGACCGTATGGCTCCGACCCTGCTAATTTTTTCAATGGACTGATCGGGTGAGATCTTTCACCACCGCTCGCCCGTTTGAATAACATAACATAGCATAACAAGGGTGGTTCAATAAGTGGTTCAGAAGACGTTTAGTCTGTGTTAGAACCACTGCAATTAACCTGGAACATGATTAATAGCCCAATTTTCCTAGCTTCTTCTTAAAAGCTGTGATAGTGTCCACTGAGACAGTACTATCATCCAAACTATTCCACAAATCTACAACTCTTGCACTGAAGAATTTCTGCCCTAATGTCCCTTTTGGTTTCTTAAATAATTTATACCTATGTCCCCGAGTTGCCTTGTTTGGTGCTAATTCAAAAAAACTTCTCCTTCTGCACTGCCTCCTTTCCAGTAATAATCTGGTAGGCTTCAATTAGGTCTCCTCTGCTCCTCCTTCTCTCCAATGTTGGAATGGATCCACGCCATTTAAGATTCCTGTGTAGGGACCATGCTAGACTGAGATTTAAATCTCTGAAATAAGCCACCTTTGGGAGGCATATGTGAAACTGGCCAAAGGTTTACTGGGAAAGGGAGGAGTAAGACAGAAACCGCAAGATCTAGAAGGATGACTTTAAAACCCAAGTAAACGATTGATAAAAATCCGACAGAAGTGGGTCGGTTACGTGGGTCGGTTAAGTGGGTCGGACAAGTGGGTCGGGTAGGTGGGTCGAGTAAGTGGGTCTTGTAAGTGGGTCGGGAAAGTGGGTCGGGTAAGTGGGTCGGGTAAGTGGGTCGGGTAAGTCTCGACAACAGTTCGTAAAAACATTTGACAGTTTTACTGTATAGGTCAAGTGCTTATTTTTTCTCTTCTCGATCCGCCTGATGTACCACTCTCTTACCCGGTGCTGTGACAATTCGGCGCAAGACAATTCAGCGCAAGACAATTCGGCGCATGGACAGTTCGGCGCAAGACAATTCGGCGCCTTTTGGTAACGCTTCTATTTCTATTATATTTTTATTAACCAGTTACTGCAAAAACGATGACTGTTGTTATGTCACGATCTATACTTCATGTAGGCTAAAGCTACAATAACAAATGTGTTTGAATCTTAATACTAGAATGAAATATCTTTAATTTCACGCATTAAGTAAAAATAACGTACAAGAATTGGCGGAGTTATATGCATGTAAAGTCGGTTCATTTATGCTGGCCCACCCTGTATCTGGTCAATGATTGCGTATTAAAAATTAGCAATCTTTACTTCTCTAAGTCATTAGTAGCTCTAGTATTTTATACAAATACAAATATAAATGCACTATGCAAGAAAACTAGTAGTCATTTAAAAGTCTTGGAATTTAATAATTCTCTACGAAGTTAAAAAGTGTAAGCCTACAAGGCAATGTTGTGACAACAACCGCGTAAGAATGACGCTAGATCACGATTTACGTAATCATTCACCACAGCTTATAGACGCTGAATTACATTTCAAATCTACCATGCTTTAAACCAACTTCTTTAGGTCAATTCAAATAACAGTAGGCCTATAATAAATATTTACATTTACAGTTGGACCAATACAATCTGGTTTTGTGCGGAAATAGCTGCGCCGAATTGTCTTACGCCAAATTGTCCATGCGCCGATTGTCTTGCGCCACATTGTCCTTGCGCCGAATTGTCTTGCGCTGAATTGACCGCGCCGAACTGTCTGTCGCCGAATTGTCTTGCGCCGAATTGTCTCTTACCCCAAACATTGAGAACTGCCGCATCGGCACGTGGAACACGACGTAGAAGGATAAGATATTGATGGCGGATTCGTAGAGAATGTAGAGGAAGATCCAGATGACCCAGCAAACACGAAACCAATGATAACAGGTATCGTCCTGTCAACTCACATAAACGCTACCAAATGACTACAGCAATGTACATGTAGTGTAAGATTGTAAGCGGAATTGCGGTCAGTGTAGTGTAAGACTAGTTACGAATAATTTGTATTTATCTGTGATTTCATTCGCTGCTCTATTAGGGTTGTAAACCTCAAATATTCAGCAAATTCTCCGCTCCTCACCCTCTCTTTCAATCTCTCTATCTCTCTCTCTCTTTCTCTCTCTCTCTCTCTCTCTCTCTCTCTCTCTCTCTCTCTCTCTCTCTCTCTGTCCTCTCTCTTTCTCTCTCTTTTGCTCTCTTTCTTCCCTCCCTCCCTCCCTCCCTCCCTCCCTCCCTCCCTCCCTCCCTCCCTCCCTCCTCCCTCCCTCCTCCCTCCCTCCCTCCCTCCTCCTCCCTCCCTCCTCCCTCCTCCTCCCTCCCTCCTCCTCCATCCATCCCTCCATCCCTCTCTCTCTCTCTGTCTGTCTGTCTGTCTCTCTGTCCGTCTGTCTGTCTCTTTCTCTCTCTCGCTTTCTCTGTGTGTGTCTGTCTATCCGTCTGTATGTCCGTCTGTCTGTCTGTCTGTCTCTCAGTCTCTTTCTCTCATCTGACTCAGGCCCTCGTATCTGTCACTCCTCGGGATTTCCATTCCTATAGCTGAAGTCGTAACTCTTCCATCAATCTTTCATGTACCATCTCTGACTCTGTCTATGTCTCCGCCTGCCTGTATGTGTGTATGTGTCTCTCTGTCTTTCTCGTCTTCTGGCAAACTAATTTGTTCTTCACATGATATCTCACGACAACCCCTCTGACTTGACGCAGTGACGATGAATAAGAGCCACTTCAAGGAAAGCGGGCATCTGCACTTAGCCTTCGAGAGGTTCTGCTTCAATGTTTCGAAACCTCGATATCACGGTATGACTTATTTTCTTAGTTACGTACAAGATTAAATAGTTGAGATAGAATTGAGTTGTTATTTTAAGTAGTTGTGAGTGCAGTTATTTCATATTATAATTATTTTATTTAAGTAAACAGGCTTTGGATTCTTACTCGTTCGTAGCCGACGAGGAGAAGTATGGAGAGCAACACGACGACGAAATCAAAACACGCCAGAGTGATGTACAGAGGATTCGTGACAACTAGTAAGAAGAAGATCATTACAGTTAGTTTCGAGCAAAAACAATGGTAATATTTAATTTAGTAATCATCAGGCTTAACTGATCATCATCATCATCATCATCGTCATCATCATCAAGATCTCCATGATCATCATAACACGTGCTCCTTTCTACAGGTCAGACGCTGCTAGTTTCGTCCACCAGAGGATGCGGGCGTTCACCTGGTATCTTCCAACATTTTGGTCATCATAATCTATGTGATGTAATTGAACATTTATATAGCGCCCTTCAAGTAATATGCTCAGAGGCGCTATCTGCCATAGCCTTTATGATGTTACATGTCATGTACGAACGAATATATTACACCACTTAGCAAAACAATGCACAGTAAGCTGAAAGAGTCAACAGTGGCGGGCCCACGCACACACGTGGAACCAACCATCGGAATCCCGTCGACTGTCCTATACCTCAGCTGAAACTACTACTTCTACCAGTTTAATAATCTTGTCGATAAGGTCTAAACTTAATATGACTCGTCTCTTTCAACTTGCTTATCACCCGGAGCTGGTTTCTTGTTTCTCTGATCTATTTCATTTCTACCAGCGGGCTTATCCGTTGAACTATGCGACTTTTGGCTGCGATTTCACTTCGAGCCAACATCGATTGATGTGCTGAACATTATGATAACTGCGCTATAAAAGTCATAATATTAAATCAGATTGAATTAAAATTAATATCTTTTCGTCTAACTCGGATGACGGCCAACAAAGCAAAACAGCAGCGCCACCTAGAGGACGGTATGTGACACTAAACGAGACTAGAATTAATTAAGTTCAAGATATATAAACGTTGGGGTCGGGTTTAAAGAGCCCAACGTTTCTTGAGCCTCTTTAAATAGTGCGATTGGTTTATTGTAGAGCACGGACTTTTGAATTGCATCAGGAAGTGTCGCAGCTTTGATTATTCTCAGATCCTTGGAGTTCAGGAGTAAAATAATTATTAGGCGTAACACTAAACTAGATTAGAATTAATTGAGTTAAAGACAGAGTGCAAAAAGATCGGATTATTTTATTGGGTTAGAATTAGATAGATAGGCCTAAGCCTATTAAATTTAACAGCGCAATAGTCAATAAGAAAAAAATCGAGAGAATTATTTTTAAAGTTACATGTCATGTCCACATTGATACTGGTAAACACGGCAATGGAGATCGCGATCTGCATTAGCGATGTAACCTGAAAAATGATCACGTCAAGAATTATTATGCATAGGCCCCTAATAATATCAAACAGCCTCGGCTACTTCTCTTCGCCCGCTACGCTCATTAAACCGGCATGATCTCTTTGTCCTGCGAGCGAGAACTTCTATGGCTAAAACGCGAGCCTTTGCCCTCATTGGCCCTGCACTATGGAACCAGCTTCCTCCTTTGACTCGTTCTTGTTTATTAACTGGTGGGCCAAGTGCCTCTTTTCGTTGTCTCAAGAATTCTTTCTTTTCTCTGGGTCTTTCGCACTGGGAGCGCCTCTGAATGGTGTGCACTGTGAGAGGCGCTATACAAATTGATAGATACAATACAATACAATACAATATATAATATTAGTAACGCTAACATTAATGATGTTATTTAACGCTCGAATATTGAATCGCTATTTCGTCATTTTAGATTCTCACAAAAGCGCCATTGTATTTTTCTTCTTCTCAAAATGGTCTGTGGGCGAATGTGCTTTTTCAGCTGACCATTACTACCGGTGATGGGCAAAGGTTAACTAAAAAGTTGCAATCTTTTAGTTATACTAAATTTGTTAGTTAACTAAAAAAATAGTTTACTTAAAACCAAAGTTTAAATAATATTTTTCAGTTATTAACTAAAACGTTTAACTAACAAAAATCAACAACTACGCAACTATCTTCCGCAATGATTGTCATGAGTAACTGGTTTTATTACTCAAGTCAAGTGAACTGCATTGCATTGCACAATACATCATCGTTTTCATTAACAACTTTCTTCATGATTTTCTGGTAGAACTGTACTAGGACAATTAGTCGTTGACTGTTTGGACGATTTCACAACTCGAAAACACCTGGTCAGGAGACCTTACGTACTGAAGACTGTCCGATCAGATTTGCTGACTGCGCATGCGCCGCAGACGGCTTTCGTTAATGACTCTCCAAATTGAATCGTCCATTTAAAGTGCTCCACAACATCGGTCGTATCCATGGATTTCAGTAACTTCCCCAACTTAATCTACATTAATCCCTTAACAAGTGTAACTGGTCAGAAGTACTGATCCATTAAGTTATATACATGAATTGTCAATGTTATTGAAAGTACTATCCTACATATGTTTAATATATATATACAATATATATATATCGTATCGTATCGTATTTAAGCATTTGTAAAGCGCCTCTCGTAGGGTGAACCGTTCAGAAGCGCTCCCAGTGTGCTAAGCCCCGTGAAAATAAACAGGTTTTGAGCAAAAGCGAAGGAAGAAGAGAGACTGCCAGAGAGAATTTTAGAGCGAACAGAAGGAGAAAGAGCATTCCAAAGAGAGGGACTAATTGAAGCAAAGGATCGAGCCTGAGCCATAGCAGTTCTACTACGGGGAACCAAGAGGTCAAGTCTATTGCAGGAACGAAGTGGACGGTGGGAGGAAGCTGAGAGAGGCCGAAGAATTACGCCAACCAGATATTGAGGGGCAAGACCCCTCTGAGCCTTGAAGATCAGAGAGAGGATTTTAAATTGTATGCGAGCATACAGAGGGAGCCAATGAAGTTCATCAAACATAAAGGTAGAGATGTGAGAGTACCGGGGAAGGCGGGCTATCAGTCTATCAGCTGTGTTGAGGACCGACTGAAGAGGAGAGAGACGAACCTTAGGAAGACCAACAAAAAGGGAATTGCAGTAGTCAATCCGAGAAAATACAAAAGCATGAACTAAAGTTGTGAATATGGAGGAGGAGACAGAACGACGAATGACCCTGAGACGCCTTAAGTGAAAATAGGAGGAGCGTGTGAGATTAGAGATGTGCTCGGTAAAGGTAAGTGAACTATCAAGGGTAACACCCAGATCACGTACACTTGACGAGAAAGAGAAGAGTGGGAACTTTTCAGAGAGGAGAGCAAAATCAAGTTTATGGAGCTGCTGAGGGGTACCAAACCAGATGAATTGAGTCTTAGAAGCATTAAGGGAGAGGCGATTAGATGACATCCAAGAGTGGAGACGATTAGAGAGAGATTGAATACTCCCGACCAAAAGCAACTGCGATGACGAAGGACCATGGACAAATGCTTGCACATCACCAGCGAAGAGATGACCAGCAGCACCACAGATCGGAAAAAGAGAGGAGATGTCAGCCGTATATAAAATAAACAAGAGAGGGCCGAGAACGGAGCCTTGAAGGACACCCAGTTTAACGTGGACCCATTGGGTTCTGGAGTCACCAGTAACAATCATTTGGGTATATATATATATATATATATATATATATATATATATATATATATATATATATATATATATGATAAAGAGGGATGGGCAAGGGTTAAGGACATTGTTGCAATTGCTACACTATTCTTTCAAAGAAAACCTGAAAACGTCCCAACAATAATTGTTTTCCTTACCAAAGCGAATACTCCGATTGCAATCGACGGAGATTTTATATCCCTCCAGCACAAACACGACATCCAATGCATACACATCTTCGCCTTCGATTCGGTCTCCGATGAATCTCCACGCTAATCGGTCTCAATCCACCGATACAACGCTAAGACGAAGAAACTCATAAGGAACTTTACACCGGAAAGGTTTGGATGGGTTGTTGCTTCGTACACGGACAAAACCGTTTCATCTTTAGTGGATATCGTCATGCTCTGTTTCCGCTGTGAACACAAAGCAAGTCTTGCTGTGTTTTGTGACCCGTAAAGTAAGGCCTTTCTATGCGAATTCTCGCCTGGCTGGTTGTATTGTCACACCCTAGCCAACTGAATATGGTCACAAACCCTCCCCGCCCATCTCCACTTCGGTTCTCCCTGTCAGCTCTCTTCCCTTCCTCCTCCCTTCACTTTGATGCTTGGTAAAATATTATTATTAACTGGCGCACAGAATTTTTTTATCTTCCCGGGCTACAGTGGCAACAAACTACATGTTAACATTTTGTTTCAAAGCTGTTAATATGTTGAAGACACTGATACCACGATAGAGCTAGACAACAATCAGGTAGCTTGAACTTGCCTCAAGCCAAAACATCGCTCCGTCATGTCGCACGTGGTGGCCACCACCACTTACCACTTACCACTTTACATGTGGTGAATGGTGACCACTTTCAAAAGTGATGGTGACCGGGGACCACAATACAAGATTATGCTCTTGGCCACTCCAAAAGTTTATTCCTCTGCATATGAACAGTTTTTATCGGGGAATTTAGAATTCGATCAAAATCAAAACCGTGGACACAAAAATTCGCCTGCTTGAGTAGAGATCATCATGAGAGAGCTGGCATAATTTCATAGTGAGAGTTGAAGCATAATTCGTCAATGAGAGTTTAACCATAATTTCGCACTGAGAGTTGAACCATAATGTAGACCTAGTACAGTTCAAAGGTCAATCGACGACATCGGCGTGAAACACACACCCACTAAAGCTGTGGGAGGTTCATTTCAAGGTCACTCTTCTTAGGGCCAGCGCGTGCCCCCCCTCCCTTGCAAAGTGCCCAAGCTCATTGAATATTCATTAACCACAAATTGCGGTATTTTACACTACAACCGCCCATTCGTTTTGGGCTAATATCCTTTCACTCACTTACGCATGCACCTCACACAAATTGTTGTATTTTACACTACAGCTGCCAATTCTTTGGCCCATACCACCATTTCTCTTACACACACACAGCCCAGTTTAGGTTCAAACCTACAACTACCAGCCCTCCCAAGCAACGCTCTTAGAAACTTCATTAAGCTCATTTTGCAATATTTCTCAATACACGCAAGCACTCTCTAAGCCTTCATGATTGAGCATGTATTAAAGTGGCGGGTGTCCGATGGCAGGCCGTTGGGGTCCCGGCTGGCTCCTTTGCCTCGATAAGCCCAATACGCAAACTGTTCGATTCTTTATAATTTTAGTTGCGGCTGTGTCAACTTGAAAGTACTGAATTAAGTGAGTATTGTCTTGTGTCATCTCTGCACATTGAGGCATTACCAATCGTAAGCCGACATGGAAACGCTAACGCATCAACAGGCGTTAAAAATCAACATTACCGATTAGCGTCGTTAATTGAATGTTAAACTGGAAATGCAGGACTTAAAATAAACCTAGGATTTTACGAGTTAATGATAGATTACATGTCCAACCAAAGCGGTTGTAGGTATTCTGATTGAGTTTCTGGGAAACACTTTGCACAGAACTCTTCAATCCCTGATAGTAGTGTTGTTTTCGTTAACGAAAACTAAAACGAAAACCTTCGTTAACGAAAACAAAAGGTTTTAGTTAACTAAAACTAAAACTAAAACGAAAACTAGAGGAAAACCGATAACGAAATAAAAACTAAAACTAAACCATTCGAACCTAATAATAACGAAAACACATAACGAAAACCACAACGGAAACCCATAACGAAAACCTAGCGTCTTAGGATATTAACAGTTTTTGGATATACGCGTTTTATAATCAGCACTTCGTTCGGTAATCTTCCGATCTTTGGAATTTTATCAGATGTCCGAACTAAATTTAGATGGTAGACCTAAAACTAGTGGAGTATGTGACTATTTTAAGTATCGATTTGAAGCATAGTAGCCTAGCCTATATCGAGTGAATCCTTTCTGGTGCAAAAGCTGTATGCGGGAAAATATTGCCAGACTCGGTGAAATAACTAAAACTAATAATAACTAAAACTAAAACTTGGCGAAATACCTAAAACTAATAATAACTAAAACCCCTAGCATGTAAGACTAATAATAACTAAAACTAAAACTCAAGGCAAAACTAAAACAACACTACCTGATAGCAACGAAGAGAAATGCGATAATGGGGAAGGAAACAATGAGAGAGAGGACGAATAGGTTGAGGCGAATGAACAAAAGGAGGAGGAAGAGGAGGAAGTTTAGAAGGAGGAAGAGAAAGGAAAATATGAGGAAGAACACGAGAACCATTAGGAAGAAGAGGAGGATGTGACGAGAGAAGGAAAGCAAGAGGAGGAAAACAGGAAAGGATGGAATGGATGGAAAGGATGGAAAGGATGGAAAGGATGATGATGAACAAGAAGTAAGGAACAAGACGAGGAAAATGAAGGAAAAGAAGAACAGAAGAAGGATGTAGAAGCCAGAGATAAGTAGGAATAAGAGAAAGAGGAAGAGTAAGAAGAAAAGAGTCGAGAGAGGATATCTGACAATGTGTTAATACAGTTTAATCATTGAAGAACAGCACATCAGACAAACTGCGCACATCACTCAAAATTTAACAGCTACTTTGTATAACAAGTTCCGAGTATACAAACTACATCTATGTAAGAATTTCTCCAATATATATAAGCCAGACACGTGTATTTAAATCAAAATGTATTCAATTAATATTTAAAACGTAAGCAGAGAGTTGGTTAATGCAATGATTCCATAAGAACTTATTGGTATACATATAGTTGAACGAATATCCATTAGAAAGGTAGTTAGGTAAATTGTACAGTAGCTATTCGTTCTGCGAGTTCGGCGTTTGGGCTCTGGATGCGATATGTAATCGGAAATGAGGGAACGTTCCCTTGCCGAAGGTGCTGATCGTCAATCCCCGGAAGAAATACTTTCCACGTGGGTCGAAGATTCTTTTACTCCCTGAAGTTATCTGATGGTTAAAATATCTCCAACTGAAATTGCCCTTCCCATACATCTTGCTCACGCCCGTCAATTTTGCCCTCACTGGTATAATGGTCCCCACTGAAGATACTTTCACCCAAACATATCACACCCTGGCGACGTCTTACCGACGCTTTTCCGAATCCCAGATGGAACCCAGTTCCGGAGCTGGTCACCTACTAGTACCTGGAAGGCACGTAGTAATCCTGCCCCGGATTTCCACAGCCTCCTCCACGGGCGCAGTTGACCTGGAAGCCGGATTGTGGACGGATAACACCGTAGTTCGAGACGCCAGATCGGGAGTTGTCTTGAATCTGAACCTTGGACATTCCCCCGTTGCAGTTGGCCATTCCTCCGTTGTATATGGCCACGCCCCCGTTGTACATTTCCACTCCCCCATTGTAGTTCATAGGTCCAATGGATTGATTTGAGTAATTGACCGCCAGTGAGTCACCGTAGCACAGGTGAGAGACAATGAAAAGCCAACCAGCGAACTGCAAGACAATTAGAAGAAAATCATTGTAGTATTTTGCTATTTTCCACCACCACTATCACCAGCACAATCACCACCACTACCACCATCACTATCACCACCACTACCATCACCACCACCACTATCAACACCACAATCACCACTAGGCTACTACCATCAGCACCATCTCCATCATCACCACCACACATATTCCAGAGTGGAGCGCCTCTGAACGATGCACCCTACTACAGGCGTTTTATAAATGTTTGAATACAATACAATACAATACAATACAATACTTCCATCACCATCACCACCACGGCATCACCCGTCCGTACGTTCAATAATTCATTCAATAATTCATTCCGTGTATTCATCCATCCATCATCCATCCATTACTTCATTTACTCGTTCATTCATTCACCCATCCATCCTTTCAAATGTTCATCCATATATCACAAGAAAATAACAACTTTTAATTAACGGTTAATGTTTATTAGTCTCTTGTCGACTCTTACCAAGATTATTTCCTTGCAAACCCAGTAAACGATAAAAACGATCACTGCCTACAAAAAAATCATTGCAACACGGTGTAATGCTACGGGAGAGTCATATAGCGCCCAATTAGACTCGCCTACAATCTTAGGAGTAAAACGGATTCTGGCATATCAAATATAATCACTTCTTAAAACCTCCGGGCGTTGACTGGAGAGTCTCCACCTACTTGCGTGGAACCAGGCTTCTCTAACCATTTTGTCTGAAGTTTCACTTAAAGCGATCAACGATGGATGCTTTGTGCGTTATGATCACTGGGCCGCAAGGATCACGGGATTAAATTAGTTAAGATTGGATTGGATGTGGTAAGATTAAATCATTTAAGATTAGATTAGATAATGGTGACCGATTGGTTAGAGCGCTGTGCCTGTAGCGTGGAAAGTACGGCTTCGAGTCTCCGCTTAGGTGGGTATACTATGTAGGGACCATCTCAAAGTCCTTCAGATGCAATTGTTCAGCCAACGATGTTCTATCGTATGGCTGTGTGTTAGGGTGGATCGAATGTATAGGCAAAAAACTTTTTTCTTAAATAACTAAATTTAATAGTGGGCAAAAGTTGCCTATTGGTATGACAAACACGCAGTAAAAATTAGGTAATTATTGTGCTTCATCTTGAGGGTCCCCAAGGACGGTGAAGTTTTGCTATATGGGGGCCTTTTTGAGCATGGGAAATATTATGGATTATTGTGAATCATCAGACGTGACAGCGTCTCGTATTACATGTAACAAATCATAGAATACATTTTTATGCTTAACTAAAATGCACAAATGTCTCGATGATCAGATTTTGTATTAAACGTTGGCATTGTCAATCGAGATTCTAGCCGTGATTTGATAAAGCCATCTCGCGATTTTGCGCCACGAGTTGACGAACATGCCTTAAGAATGCGACAAATTCCGAATTCGCGTACGTGCTGATGATTTGTCTGTAGCCTAATCATGGAGAGAATTAGGTTTTCCAGTTGAGCAAAATAGGCATTCCGCTGTATAAGAGGATCGATAATACGTTTCTGTTCAACTGTGAGATAACGGGACAGATGGACATAACGGAGCAAATGTCCTGCACCATCTTTGCACAACGGCTTAGCGTTGATACTGTACCACCTTAACTTGCTGCTTGCCAACAAGATTTTTCAATAAACGATTATACCACAATACGAAGTACGCTGCAAGAATCTGCAAGTTGGCTGACGGTTCAGCTGTTGTGTTGTACTAACGGAGAAGTCGATTCGCAGTATGTTGTAAGCCACCTTGAGTGATTCAATTTTCAGGGGTTTCGTTCAGATAAGTCATGACTCATGGCTGTCATGGGGGGGAGTAACCTTCGGAAACAGCGTTGGTTATTTCCCACAGATATTTCTGGTCTGTACTGAATTCCTTTATGTTGACATATGGCAAATCAGCGTTAATTTTGATAGTTTGTCACCGGTAACTGTTCACATGCTGATAAACGTATAGGCCTACCATCGACCCAATATACGTCGATGACGTATACCAAGCGGACTGGAAAATGCACACAGACCAGAATGTTGTTCCATCAAGACTCTGCAGTAAGTGTCCCAGAGGGAGTTCATTACCATGAAGCATGCAGATAAGTCACATAAGTTTTTCTCAGTTCTAATTCTAACAACGAAATGATTCCTCCAACCCTTCGCCCGTTGACATTATTGTCGTCGCATCCAACTGCAATCAACTTTCGATAGATAATTATGTGGTTTTCACTCAGGTACTCAACAATGCTCGATTTCAAGCACTCAGCTGAACCACCTTTGCATGTAACATGACCAAGTTATGCCGAGCCTGCTTCCCTGATGAATGACAAATGGTGTTCTATAAATGTCGTCAATGAAAGCGTGCGCCTTCTTTTCTAATGATCTTAGTTTTGTCTTTTTGCCCGTCACAGAATAGATAAAAAAAAACAAGAAATAGGCCTAAATAGCATAGATATAAAAGTAGTAGAATACACTAAATGCTAGCCAAACATATTCTATTAAATCTAGATTATACCAATTGTCACACGATGCAACAATTGCAAGGAATGAACAGAACTTAAAAACTGCACGCGAACCGTTCCTTTTTGCTTTTCGAGCGCAGACGATTTTTGATCTCGTTGGGGACCCTCAAGATGTTGTCCAAATTTAAAATAATTTTACACAGTTATCAACGTATACTAAAGGCAACTTTTTCTCGTTATTAATATCTGATACGAAAGAAAAAAAAATTTCGATCCACCCTACTGTGTGTGCACTTCTGAACTTCGGAGGGAGGGTAATTTATCAAAACCAGTTGTATTGTATTGTATTGTATTGATCTTCCCAAGGTCCGTCTATCCCTTATTCAATCTGTTCACAAGGCTGCTGCTCGATTGATTGCTCACCTACCTAAATACTCCCATATATCATCTTTCATTGTCACCCAAATGCAATTGCTTCCTATCTCCGACCGCATTCAGTTTAGAGTCCTTGCTTTGATTCTCAAATCCAAACTGGGACTTGCTCCAAAATACCTCAGGGACGTCATTCGACCTGCTCTTTCTGCATCCTCTCATCGGCCTCTCCGATCTCTGGACCGGTCTGACTTCTTTGTCCCACGAGCAAGGACCACGATTGCTCAAACTCGATTCTTTGCCATCATTGGGCCCTCTTTATGGAATGCCTTTCTCTTCACTTTGCGTGAGACTTTCCTTTCTGGATCATTGTCTTCATCTCTCTCTCCTTAAAACCTATTTCTTCACTCTCGGGGTTCTCGCACTGGGAGCGCTACTGAATGGCCTCGGCTGTGAGCGGCGCTATATAAATTACTAATTACATTACATTACATTGTAATATATTATGGTTCGCTGGCCAATCGGTTTCTCGTGAAGCGACAATCCATTCATACAACTTGAAAACTTTGCATTACATATCATCGGATAAGCAAATTACATCTAAAGGAGATTTTTAAAATTGACTTCCCACGTTTGTCGGGAATGTAAATGTTTCGCTTTTTTCTATAGCGACCGTATGGCTCCGACCCTGCTCATTTTTAAATGAATTGATCGGGTGAGATCCTGCACCAACGTTTGCCCCTTTGAATGGGCGCCACGCCATTTAAGATTCCTGTGTAGGGGACATGCTAGCCTGAGAATTAAATCTCCGAAAAAGCCACATTTAAGAGGCATATGTGAAACTGGCCAAAGGTCAATTGGGAAAGGGAGGAGAAAGATATAGAGCCGCAAGATCTAGAAGGATGACTTAAAAACCCACCAAGACGATTGATAAAAATCCGACAGAACTGGGTCGGTTAAGTAGGTCGGGTAAGTGGGTCGGGTAAGTGGGTTGGGTAAGTGGGTCGGGTAAGTGGGTCGGGTAAGTGGGTTGGGTAAGTGGGTTGGGTAAGTGGGTCGGGTAACTGGGTCGGGTAAGTAGGTCGGGTAAGTGGGTCGGGTAAGTGGGTTGGGTAAGTGGGTCGGGTAAGTGGGTCGGGTAAGTGGGTTGGGTAAGTGGGTAGGGTAAGTGGGTCGGTTAAGTGGGTCGGTTAAGTGGGTCTGGTAAGTTGGTCGGTTAAGTGGGTCGGGTAAGTGGGTTGGGTAAGTGGGTCGGGAAAGTGGGTCGGGTAAGTGGGTCGGTTAAGTGGGTCGGGTAAGTTGGTCGGGTATTGTTGGTCGGGTATTGGGTCGAGTAAGTCTCGACAACAGTTCGTAAAAACATTTTAACAGCATATAGGTCAAGTGCTTATTTTTCGTCTTCGATTCGCCTAATAATGTACCATTCTCTTCTTACCCCCTTGCCATACATTGAGGCCTGAGCCATGTTGAACGCCGCGTAGAAGAAGAAGATATTGATGGTGGATTCGTAGAGAATGTAGAGGAAGATCCAGATGACCCAGCAAACACGAAACCAATGATAACAGGAATCGTCCTGTAAACACAAAATAAACACTGAGAAACGACAACAGTAATGTAGTGTAAGATTGTAAGAGTGTATCTCTCACTCCTCGGGATTTCCATTCCTATAATTGAAGTCGTAACTCTTCCATAAATCTTTCATGTACCATCTCAGTATCTGTCTCTGTCTCTGTCCCTGTCTCTGCCTGTCTGTGTGTCTGCCTCTCTTGTCTTCAGGCAAACTGAATTTGTTCTTCACATGATATCTCACGACAACACCTCTGACTTGACGCAGTGACGATGAATAAGAGCCACTTGGAGGCTAATCGGGCAACTGCACTTAGCCTTCAAGTGGCTCTTCTTCCATGTTTCTAAACCTCGATACCACGGTATGACTTATTTTCTTAGTAGCGTAGTAGATTAAATAGTTGAGATAGAATTGAGTTGTTATTTTAAGTAGTTAAGAGTGCAGTTATTTCATATTTTATTTTGTTTTATTTAAGTAAACAGGCCTTGGATTCTTACTCGTTCGTAGCCGACGAGGAGAAGTATGGATAGCAACACGACGACGAAATCAAAACACGCCAGAGTGATGTACAGAGGGTTCGTGGCAACTATAGTCAAAATATCATCACAGTTAGTTCTCAACAAAAGCATTCGTAATATGTAATTTAGTAATCACCAGGCTTAACTGATCATCATGAAGAAGATCATCACAGTTAGTTCTCAACAAAAGCAATGGTAATATTTAATTTAGTAATCACTGAGCATCATCATCGTCGTCGTCATCATCATTATCATCGTCATCATCATGATCTCCGTGATCATCATGACGCGTGCCCCTTTCTACAGGTCAGACGCTGCTAGTTTTGTCCACCAGAGGATACGGGCAGTTCACCTGGTATCTTCCAACATTTTGGTCGTCATAATCTACGTGTTGTAATGTAATTGAACATTTATATAGCGCCCCTTCAAGTAATATACTCAGAGGCGCTCACTGCGATAGCCATTTTTATGTTAAATGTCATTACGAGCGAATATATTACACCACTTAGCAAAACAATGCACAGTAAGCTGAAAGAGTCAACAGTGGCGGGCCCACGCACACACGTGGAAGTTGGAACTAGCCAACGCATCCCAGTCGACTGTTACACCACTCCCAGCGCTATATAAAAGCTGCATCCGTCAAACCAGCTTAATAATCTTACTCGTCTAAACGCACTTCTATAATGCAACATCGGGCCTTCTCGGTCGTGGGACCGAGTATCTGGAATGGGCTTCCTCTAGAGCTCCGTCTCCTACCTATATGAACTCTTCACCTGCATTTTACACCTCTCTGAAAACTACTCTTTTCAGCCGTGGTTGCGCCGGGAGCGCCTCTGAGTAGATATCTTGGAGGGGCGCTATATCAAATTTCTTTGATTGATTGATTGATTGATAGATAGATTTATTTATATATTTATTTATTTATTTATTTATTTATTTATTTATTTATTTATTTATTTATTTATTTATTTATTTATTTATTTATTTATTTATTTATTTATTTATTTATTTATTTATTTATTTATTTATTATGATTCGTCTCTTTCAACTTGCTTATCACCCGAAGCCTGGTTTCTTGTTACCCTGATCTATTGCATTTCTACCAACGGGCTTTTCCTTTGGACTATGACTTTTGGCTGCGATTTCACTTCAAGACACCATCGATTGATGTGCTGAACATTGTGCTAACTGCGCTATAAAAGTCATTAGATTAAATCTGATCATATTAAATTTAAAAAAATTAATATCTTTTCGTCTAACTCTGATGACGGCCAACAAAGCAAAACAGCAGCGCCACCTAGAGGACGGTATGTGACACTAAACGAGACTAGAATTAATTAAGTTCAAGACATGTAAAGGTTGGGGTCGGGTTTAAAGGGCCCAACGTTTCTTGAGTCCCTTTAAATGGTGCGATTGGTTTATTGTAGAGCAAGGACTTTTGAATTGCATCAGGAAGTGTCGCGCCTCTGATAATTCTCAGATTTTTTGGAGTTTAGGAGTAAAATAATTATTAGTCGCAAAACTAAACTTGATTAAGTTAAAATTAATTAAATTAAAGACAGAGTGCAAAAAGATCGGATTATATTATTGGGTTAGAATTAGATAGATAAGCCAATTAAATTTAACAGCTCAATAATCAATCAGAAGAAAATCGAGAGAATTATTTTTCAAAGTTACGTTTCATGTCGACATGGATACTGGTAAACACGGCAATGGAGATCGCGATCTGCATTATCGAAGTCACCTGAAAGATGATCACGTCAACAATAATATTATGCTTAATAATATATTATTAGTAACGTTGAGATTAATGATTTTCTTGAACGATCGACCTTTGAATCGCTATAGCGTCGTTTTAGGTATCTCACAAAAGCGTCATCGTATTTACCTCTTCTCAAAATGGCATGTGAGCGAATATTCATTCATTAATTATTTTATTCATTCATCCTTCGTTTATTGAATCCCAAGACGTCAACAAAAGAAAATACAGACATGAAACATTGACATGGGTATTGAGAAACAAAAGGTAGATCCAGGAAGTACCAGAGTCCCGCATCAAACAAAAGGCAGTACAGATGGCGACGAAGTCGTCTTTCTACCTGAACATATGTCAAAATCTTAACTATGGAAACAAATTATTGGATCATATACATGACCCAAAAAAGTTAAACTTAACTAAGCTATAGAACAGGTTACAAATTGCAGTCATTATTATGTCGTTTAAGAAATTGCGCAGTTGTTTAAATAACAGAATTATTGGGTTGTAAACCTCAAATATTCGGCAAAATAATTATCGGCAAACATTAAATATGAACAGGTAATGTATTCCATACTATTGGTCCAATGCATTTAATATTGAAATATCTAGTATTAGTTCGAGCGTAAGTACTACGAAAGTTAACATGCGATCTAGTATTATATGCATGAATTTGAGAGGAGTGCAAGACATAACCATCAAAAACTTGATTTTTCAGCTGAAAATTACTCCTTCAAAGAAAACCTGAAAACGCCCCAACAATAATTATTGTTTTCCTTACCAAAGCGAAGACTCCGATTGCAACCGACGGAGCTTTTGTATCCCGCCAACACAAACACGACATCCAATGCATACACATCTTCGCCTTCGATTTGGTCTCTGATCAATTTCCACGCTAATCGGAGTCACTCCACCGATACAACGATAGGAACTAAGTCGAAGAAACTCGCGAGGAACTCGGCGAATATCTGCCTAGACCCAAGGAAGGTTTGGATGGACTGTTGCTTCGTATAGGTCTATGGATGAAAGCGTTTCAGCTTTACGAGATGCGTTACGCTCCGTTTCAACGTACAAAACGAGTCTTGCTGTGTTTTTTGACCCGTAGAGTAAGATCTTCCTCGCCTGGGTGGTTGTATTGTCACGCCCTAGCCAACCGAATATGGTAACGCCCAAGGGCGTGATTTGCCCCTCCCTTCAATCCCCTCCCCGTCCCTCCCGCTTCTGTTCTCCCTGTCATTTGTATTCCCTACTCCCTCTCCTCCACCTATACGAATTTTAGTGTGCTTTGTGCGCCACAATCAGGTACCCCCGGAGCCATGCGCCATGCCAAAGGTGCCGATGCTCACACAAGTTTTGGCTTTGTGACGCCGAGGCATTGATCATGCTCACACAGCTTTTTGTTGGCGCTTGGTATTTCATGCTTGCTAAGTTTACTGGTTATGATATATAGATACATATGTATGTATATATATATATATATATATATATAAACTGGCAACAAAATGCATGATATTAACATTCCTTTTCACAGCTGTTAATAATGTTGACGACACTAAGACCACGTTAGAGCTAAAAAAACAATCATGTTGATTGAATTTCTTCAAACCAAAATAGTACTGTCATGTCGCAGGTGACTGTCACCCACACTTTTAAAAGTGGTGATGACGGAGACCTCTGTCACAATACAAGATTACGCAGTTGGTCGATCCAGAAGTTATCTTTGCATGTGATATGAACAGTCTTAATCTGGGAATTTGGAATGCAAACAAAATCAGATAATAGACACCATAATTCGCCCGCTTGCATCTTACGTACTAACTCTGCCTCGTATGGGACTGAAACCTGGACGCTCACAGCGGCCCTAGAGACAAGTCTGAATGCTTTCCAAAAGTGGTGACTGAGAATAATCCTGCGACTTCCATATCCTGCACACATCACAGATGCAGGAGTTTCAAGTGCAGGGACATACTCAAGTCTCGGGGTTATCAAAAGAACTCAGAGGCTCCACATGCTTGGGAATTTCGCATGGGGGTGTGGCAGGACGAAGCTAGTCCTCCAAGGAACTGGAAGAGAGCTGTCGGCGGCCAAGGAACACATGGACCCTGATGGCGTAGGCGAATCTCTATCCACTGAATTTCGTTCCACACACAGCATGGAGACGACTGAAAACCGAGACGAATGGTGTAGAGTCGTGGAAAGGGCAACGCTCCGGTTGTTGTTGTTGTTGTTGTTGTTGTTGTTGTTGTTGTTGTTGTTGATAATGATGATGATGATGATGATGATGATGATGATGATGACGATGATTATTATTATTATTATTATTATTATTATTATTATTATTATTATTACTACTACTACTATTATTATTATTATTATTATTATTATTATTATTATTATTATTATTATTATTATTATTATTACTATTATTATTATTATTATTATTACTATTATTATTATTATTATTATTATTATTATTATTATTATTATTATTATTATTATTATTATTATTATTATTATTATTGAAATTAGATAGATGTCTTTCAGGCCTTTTAGAGTTTCTTAAAGGGCTTTTTGCGCAATTGCCAGGTGTATGCGTATCAGGCATGCATAGTTGTATAGTTGTATAGGCCTACACACTATAACAGACATGCACACATGACTACACATACTACAAAACCTACTTGACTCCCTGCCTCGCAAGACATTTCTTACAGGATAGCAGCGTTAGTTTGGTGGTGTAGCGCTGGTTGTACTCCGACCTAGGCTACCTTTCTGACCTCTGTCGCCCCTTCTCCGACCTAGATCCTCCCCCGTCTAGTTCCTCGGCCAAGGGGAGAGCTTCTTGTACCCCGGACCCGTTCTTCGTCGCAGGGCTGTTAACAACACTGGCAACAAGTATTGGCAATACCAATAGGCTAACAGTCCTATACTTCCTAATAAAAGTGCTTTTTTTTCAGCCGGAGCGGTCCGGATTGGCGTTCCGGTACCTTTTTCAGCCATTAAAAAATAATTAAATTAAATTAAAATTTTTAATAAAAAATTATATACAATTATTTAGATACTTTGATTTAATGTAAGTACTTTCAGTGTTTTTTGATACTTACATAATATGAAACAGAAATATTAGCATAAAATATGCCCCTATGATTGTTCTGAATTTGTTGAGTTCCGGAACCTTTTTTTCTAGAAAAAAAGCACTGAATAAAAGTATTGGACATACCAATACTATTTCTTAAAAGTATTGCAATACAAATACCAATACTTTAACCAACACTTTCACCAATACTTTTCGATAAGTTTATGTTTATTCAGATAAAATGCGTGATGAGATCTAAATTACTATTGTATTGCCTAAGTATTTTAAAACGTGGCAAGAGGCAATTTTTGAAGCATAATGATTTATTTCTAACTATTTCTTGATCGCGACTTATTTAAGCCGATGAGAACCCATATAAATTATAGTTTAAAAAGGTATTGGTATTGAGCATCGCTGACAATTTTAAAAAAGTATCGGCGATACGCACGTGATACCAACAAAAATAAAACTATCGCGATACTTGATGTGATGATAAGCTTACTGAAAAAGTATCGGCGATATCAAGTATTGCGATACTTTATCACGATGTTAACAGCCCTGTCTCTCAGGCAGCGACAGCCTTCTCGGTTGTTGGGCCCTCAATCTGGAATGGGCTCCCACTTGAGCTGTGCTTGCTGCCCCGCAACAATATCTCTGCTTTCTGCCAGCTGCCAACTGCTTAAGTCTTCTCTGTTTACCCTTGGCTGGGCTGGGGAAGTCTCTGAGTAGGCTCCTTTAAAGGGTGCTATATAAATTATCGGAATGAATGAATACAGTTACTGTCTCTAGTACAGATAGGACAAAATGTGCGGTTTATTTTCGTTGAAAGACGCTACATAGGTAAACACACAAAGCAGCTCCCTATCCATTTACTGACCCCCTGTAGTTGTGTTGATTACAACATCTGATAGGAAACACAGTAACATATATATATTAGAAAGAGGAAATAATTATAGAGGTCAAAACGGGTTCTCCTCATGTATTGTAATGCGTAGGCCTACAGCAGATTATTCATTCATTCATAACTTGAATTTGTATAGCGCCTCTTCAAGGGAACTACTCAGAGGCACGCCCAACCCCAGCGCTGCCAAATAGGACCATTTTAAGTTGAGAGAGGATTCAGAGAAATGCCTGAGAAGGGGTTCTAGGAAGCGAACGGAGTGCCAGAGGGAGGTCATTCCAGGTCGAGGGCCAACCACAGAGAAGGCACGGCTCTGAGGGACTTGCCACGGTTACTACATAGTTTCCACTTGAGTGGAAGCTCGAACCCGTGCGCATAAGCCATAATCCCAGCAGAAGTTCATAAAATAGGCTACATGTTAGGGTAAAACTAAAAGTTGGATGAGCGATGAAAACGTGGTATTAATCCAGAATTATTGCAGTAACATTAGGAGTTGGATGAGCATATTTTGCAGCAGAAGTAGAAGTAGAATGAGCAATGAAACTATGATTTTGATGCTAAATTATTGCAGTAAAAGTAGAAGTTGGATGAGCGATCAAAATATTTATAGTAGAAGTAGAAGTTGGATGAGCGATGAAAACCTAGCTAAAATATATTTTAAATAATTTTACGATGCTGATTGTTTGGGAATTTGGGTAAATGCAACCCGTACTCTCAACGATACAGGGAGAGCGCTAAAACCATTCGACTCCTGTGTCCTACAAGAAGTCTGCTGATTAAAATTGTATAATCAACATAAAGTTACTAAAGTTTAATAATTTTTTTAGAAGATTCGAAACAAAAACAGAGAAGACTTTCAAACGAAATAAATAACAAGAATTATAATTAAGTTTTGTTAAATGAATAGTCCGCTTCTTCAATTCAAAACTGAAACATCTTGATTTCACAGTAAACACTAAGCTTATGCGTTTCTAAATCTAGATGTGTGGAAAAGGAGCTATGTGTATGGAATGAATGGATGAATGAATTGATGGGTGGATGGATGAATTATGAATGAATTATGAATGAATGAACAGATCACTGACTGAGTCGATTAATTAAATGGACGAAAATTTGAATATAATTATATAAATGAACGAATGGATGAGTGAATTAATTACTTTAGTAATTAATTACTTATTTAATGGAAGGGCTTAGCCTTAGTTTAGTTCATCAGAATTGTGATAATTTATTTAGAGCCTCATTTAAAAATGTCTCTTTTTAGTTTCGTCCGCCTAATTTTAATTAGGTCTAATTAGGACTACATTGTAGCTACAAAGATATTATCTCTGTATATTCAGGCATTACCAATCATACGACGACATTGTAACGTTAACACATGAACAGTTCGTTAAGAAATTAACAACATTGCCGATTAGCGTCGTTAATTGATAGTTAAACTGGAAATGCAGGACTTAAAATTAACCTAGGATTATACGAGCAAAATTAATGATAGATAACATGTCCAACGAAAACGTTTGTAGATATTCTGACTGAGGTATTGAGAAACACTGTGCGCAGGATTCTTCGATACCGGGTCACAACGAAGATAAATGAGAGAATGAGAAAGACAATAAGGAGGGAGACGAAGAATAGTTGGAAGAGGATGAACATAAGGCGGAAGAGGTGGAAGTTTAGGAGGAGGAAGAGAAGGAGAATATGAGGTAGAATACGAGAAATATTAGGAAGAAGGGGTGGATGAGACGAGAAGAGGATGGGAAAAGGATGAGAGGATGACCAGCTGGAAAGGATGAAGATGAAGAAGAAGCGAGGAAGAAGATGAAGAAAAGGAATGAAAAGGATACAGAGAAGCAAAAGGGAAGTGGGAATTAGGTGAAGTGGAAGAAGAAGAGGAAGAGAAGAAGGAAGAGAAGAAGAGGAAGAGGAGAATAAAGAAGAGTAAGAAGAAAAGTCGAACAGGATATCTGACAATACGTTAATAACTTAATTATACAGTTTAGTAATCGATGAGCTTTATATCAGACACATTGAGCACATCGCTCAAAATTTAAAAGCTGCATTGTATAACAAGATCCGAGTATAAAAATCACACGAGTCATACGTGTTTATAAATCAAAATGTATTCGATTAATATTTAAAACGTATACAGAGCTTTGGTTAACACAGCCCTTAATCCACGAAAATCCGTTAAATGAATCCTGAAGACATGAGTTCCACTGAAGCTCTGGCTCCAATTTATATTAGCTCAGTGGTAGTTGAACGAATATCTGATTTTAAAAAGGTAGTCGGGTAACCTGCGTAGCTCCTTGATCGGCAAGTTCGGCGTTTGGGCTCTGGGTGAGATATATAAAATGAAATGGGGGAATATTCCCTCCCCAATGGTTCTGATCGTCTCCCATTGAAGCAACATTTTCAACATGTGTATTTTCTACCCATGGGCTGAAGATCCTTTTCTCCCTGAAGTTCCACCCTACCAAAATGGCCATTGTTTTCCCTGCAACATTCGGTGAAAAATAAATATAAATGCTCACATTTTTCTATAGCAACCGTAGCCTATATGGCCTCGACCCTGGTCATTTTACAATGAATTGATCGGGTGAGGTCCGTTACCACAGCCTTCCCTTTACATGGGTAGTTGGGTACTACGCCATTTTATGACCCCGAGATTCAGAGTATCCTGTATTGCTTTCGCTGTTGCACACAACTTTCCCCCTTCCCATTGCTTCCGACTGTCCCCTACTAAGGATGCATTTCCATGAAGGCCTAGGTCTACACTTCCCACCAACAAGTCTTTCCATCACCTACTAAGATCATCCGCCATTTAAGGCACTTTATTCCACACATTCCTGCTCACAGGTGTAGGCACTATCTACACCAATTCGAGCTATCCCCCACTCAAACTGCATTTCCCCATGAATTTCCCTCCCACCCGTAAATCTTTCCCTCACTGTTGTATTATATCACCAACTGAATATACATTTTCCCCAAACATATCACACCCTATCGATATATCTTCCCCGAAACTACTCCCAATCCAAGATGGCGTCGAGTTCCGAAACTAGGCGCCTACATGTACCTCGGGGGCCCGTACATACCACCCTGCCCCAGGTACACAGCGCCGGGGGAACGGCCCCAGTTGGAGCTGTAGACCTGGCAGCTGGAGGTGGGACGGACGACGTCGAAATGGGAGGCGGAGGATCGGGGGTTGTCGCGGACCTGGACCTGGGACACTCCGCCGTTGTAGTAGATGGGTCCGATGGCATCCCTGGCTCCAGGAGAGCAGTTACGACCGGAGGGTACCGTGTCGACGAGGTGAAGGGTCGAGTCTGAGTATTTGAGGGCGTCGCCGTAGCACAGGTGAGAGGCTATGAACGACCATCCGCAGAACTGAGAGAAAAATCACAAGAACATCAGTGCATTATATTTTGTAATACCACCATCACCACCACCACCACTAACACCACCACCACCACTAACACCACCACCACTAACACCACCACCACCACTAACACCACCACCACTAACGCCAATACCACCACTAACACTACCAGTAACACCACTAACACCACCACCATCACCACTAAAAACACCACCACCAATAACACCACCAACAATAACACCACCAACTCTAACACAACCACGACCACTAAAAACACCACCACCAATAACACCACCACCACCACCATCACTACCACCACTACTACTACTAGTGCCATCGTCGTTGTAGTCCTGAGTATACTCAGGACTACATAGCCTATATGTGGTAAAGAAGATGGAGGTCATAAAATGGGGTTTATAAAGTCCATATACATACATGTAAATGTAGACATTTATCTATAGCAACCGTATATTGCCTCGACCCTGCTCATTCTTCAATGACTTGATCGGGTGAGATCCTTTACCTTCGCTGCCCAATTGCATGGGTGCCAAACATTTTAAGGTCCCCGTGTACCAACCGTGCAAATCCGAAACTAAAATCTTTTAAATAAGCGACCATCCATCGGTATGCGATCCGGCACGTGTGCGCTCAGAGGCACATGGGATGGGCGATCCTACCAATGTAGCTAACCAGGTCAGTCTGTAAATTCCTCCATCAGTTCATTCATCCATCTACTCATTTAGCCTTCCATTCAAGCCTCCTATCCACTCACCCATCCATTCATTAACCGAACCATTCATCCATTCATTCATTCATACAACCGATCCATTCATTCACCGAGTGGTCATCTGCCATTCATCCATTAATCAATCCATCCATTCATTCATCCTTCGTCATTCATTCATTCGTGCATCAATTAATTAATGAATTCTTTCGTAAATCATTTATTAATCCATTTGTTCATTAATTCCTCAGTTTCATCATTCGCTCATTCATCCATCCGTTCTGTATAACAACTACTAATTAACTCTTTAATGCTAGTCAGTCTCTTATCTCCTCTTACCAGGATTATTTCCTTGCAGATCCAGTAGATGAGAGGAACAATCAAGTACTACAAAGAAATCATACAGCGTAATTTAAGCTATGTTACAAATTATAATTATAGTGCTACATTCGCGTTATACACTTTTCATAATAAAGTGTTTGCTATGAGAGATTGTAATCACCGCCTAAAACTATGGAGCGCCTCCGGGTAATAATCTTGGAGAGGCGCTACATAAATTCTCTCAGTGAATGAACGATGTAATGGCTGAATGAATGAATGAATGAATGAATGAATGAATGAATGAGTGAATGAGTGAATGAGTGAATGAGTGAATGCATGAGTGAATGAATGAACGAATGAACCAATGAATGAAAGGGCATATAAGCCATCCGCGCAACTGCGTGACAATGAAAAACTGACAACTTAAAGATGAGAAGATGTAAATGGATGAGTGAAAAAACACCAAAGAAAACCGTGACGACTGAGAAAGAGACCGTCCGAATTTTTCGACCATTTGCAAATGCGAGTCGGATAAGTCACAACATCGCAGAACACAATCTACTTTGTTGAGTTCCTTCTCCATCTTCTAGTTCTCTGCCCTGAGGTAGGTTCAAACGTCCAATGGCACCACACTTCTCGACAGTGGCCTCCTTCCTTCAGTTCGCTGTATTCATCCATGCACCATCTTCCAGGCCATCAGCATTCGTTAAGGGGTCGTCCATTAATTATGTCAACAAAATAGGGGAGGGGGTTTGGAAAATTTTGACAGTTGTTGACAAGGGGTGGGGGGGGTTCAGTCAAAGTTAACGTCAAGAAATTTTTTTCCAATAAATCAACACAGACCCTTCCAAATGGTAGCGAAAACATTAAGAAATGCCAAAAATGTATAAAGTGCTTAATGTTTAATACTACTAAAAAGCTGGTAATAAACTAAACTCATATATTTTGAAATTTGAGATTGCATATTTTAGTGTAAATTTTTGTTAAATGATTCCACATGTATTGAGCCATTTTGTTTCTTTTTGTAGGGGGGTTCTGGGATTGTTGACATAACTTTTTAGGGGTCCGTCAATGTTTGACAGTTGTTGACAAGGGGAGGGGTCAAAACTGCCTAAAATTTGTTGACATAATTAATGGACGACCCCTAAGGTCTTCCACTCGTTCCCTTCGCTTCGTTCTTTCCTGCATGTAATAGCTCTCAGTATGTGACCAATCCACTTCCTCTTATTGTTGCCATTAGAGATATTTCCTCTCCCATCATTTTCAGTGCCTCGCTCTTTGTTATATTATTGATTTACTTGTTGCACAGAACAGGTTTTCAGTTACAATCATGAAATAGCAAGTACAGCACAACAGGAGCCAAGAAAAGCTAATAGCTTGACCTCTCTTTCTTGATTATTATTCATAAAAATATTTGAAACTTAATTAGGACTTAAGTATGACTTAACTAATATTAAAAGTAGTAACAGAATAAAACCAATAACAGCAGTACAACACTATAATAATACCAATATAAAAAATGAGGTAATAATAAACTTAATAAAAATATTATGATTTAGATAAAGACAGGTAAGCATATCTTCTGTCCAACTAATTATTTTTTTCCATCCTGCACCATACCCACATCTCAAATGCCTCTAAGCTTCTTATGGCCTCCTTTCTCATAATCCATGTTTCGGAGTAACACAGTACCACACCCTGTAATTATAGACTAATTGTTTCACTATTCTTTTCTTTGGATTTCTATATATATAGTCCCCGCCCATCATCTCTTTTTTTCTTCGTAATAGCGTCTTTACCCTCCTACCTGGTATCCTTTTTATTTCCTTATGGCTTTTACACCTGCTGGATCTGACCACGGTAAATACTCCACTCTTATAATTGTGGAGACCAAACAGCTCTCTTGTTTGGATTACCCCCTTTCGATCACTGGACACAAAATCGACGGTGGAATTACCGCATTCGACATAGAAGTAAGTTTCATTCTTAGCTCTTGTACTGAAAATTAACATGATTAAGTACTTAGAAGTAAGCTCACTGCTTACAGTGCTCCATGAGCTGTAGTTATAACATCAAAAATTTAACAACGTTGTGAAAAGCAAACAAAAAACTTGTAATATCGCTCACCGGCTAGAACCCATTAAAAGTCTTATTTAGAGGCAGATTTTAGTTGCAGTCATATTTAAATTATAAGACTGAGTTTATGTACTGCGATTCTGATCGTGCAGTTTTTTAAAATACGACATTAATAACTTGAATCGGATTGTTTTACAAACGCAAACTTTGAACGTGTTATGCTGTGACATCATTGATATCTATATCAATAACTTACGGATTTATACTGCGCGTTGTTTTTACAGAAGCATGGGTGACTTTGAAACATCGACGTATAATTATATATTAGTATTACATGTTTTACTATGCAGAGAACAGTTTTCCTTAATTTGTTCTTTTCTCTATCTACCCGTCAATCCTTTTACCCCTCTTGACTTCTCTTGGGGTTTGCTTAGCCCCAGTAACAAGCCCCCTTGATCTCTCTTGGGGTTTGCTTACCCCCACTCGAGGAGTGAACACTTGGGTGCTCTCGCTGTTCAGCTCCAGGTAGAAGTAGTAGATGTTGATGGCTGATTCGTAGAGGATGTAGAGGAAAATCCAGACGAGCCAACAGATAACAGCGCAACGATTACAACCATCCGTCTGCAAACACACGCATAGGCCTACACGTAACGAAACAATTAGGCCTACACCAATTATTGTGGGGCCGTCCATAAAGTACGTCACGCTCCAGGGGGGAGGGGGGGTTTAAGAAAGTGTGACAGTTTGTGACAGGGGGAGGGGGGTCAGGCCATTTGTGACGTCACACATTTATTTATTGTTTATTTTATTTATAATTTATTTTTTATTTTTTTAGTAGAATTTAATAGCTTTAAAAATAATTTTCAAAAATTTTCTGAAACATTTTAATTAGTTTTATGTCAAAATAGCATGAAATGCATATCTCCTAAATGTGTTTTTCACGATTCCTCTCGCTAGGAGCGCTAGTAATAATGCTGTTGCGAAGCCTTGTTTATGTATTAGCCTTGCTTTCGGAAGTATTATTATTTCTATGTTGAAAGTGTGACGTACTTTAGGGGGGTCCGAGTTTTGTGACAGTTTGTGACAGGGGAGGGGGGGTAAAATGGTCAAAAATAGCGTGACGTACTTTATGGACGGCCCCTGTAGGACTGTCTCTGCCTCTGTCTGTCTTTTTGTCTGTCTATCTGTCTGCATGCCATGTTTCTTTCTGTCTTTTATATCAATAAACAATGAAAACACTTAAATTAAATTATATTAACTAAATAATTTTTTTATGCCCCGAGGTAGGCCTACACATGATCCCTCAGGGACTTAAACATTTATTAAGAATAGAATATAAACGTCTGGAACGGCACCTATTCGTCGTTGAGGTCCAAAAATAAATAATTGTTATTAACAATTTTAATTAAATAAATTATTTTTTAATAGCTGAAAAAATGCCACGAAACGCCGTATAGCCTACCGAGGCGTTCTGTCTGAAAAAAGCACTGCGTAAGAAGGACAAGACTTGGAATCTTACTCGTTCTAATCCGATGAGGAGAATGATGGAGAAGAAAACGACGAAGAAGTCGAAACAAGCCAGAGCGATGTAGAGCTTTATGACGATTGCCGCTGGATCTGAATTCATAAAACCTAACCAACAACACCAGACAATGGTTGAATAATTATAGTGTTACGAACCAAAATCTTTGCTTTATTAATCATCAGGAGTAATTCATTGTCATCCACCACAACAACAACATCATCATCATCATCATCATCATCATCATCATCATCATCATCATCATCATCATCATCATCATCATCGTCATCAACAACAACAACAACAACATCGTCTTCATCATCATCATCTTTGTCATCATCATGACCATCATCCGCAACATCATCATCATCATCATCATTATCAACAACAACAACGACAACAACATCGTCTTGATCATCATCAACGACAACAACATCGTCTTCATCATCATCATCTTTGTCATCATCATGACCATCATCCTCATCCTCATCCTCCTCATCATCATCATCAACAACAACAACGACGACAACATCGTCTTCATCATCATCAACGACAACAACATCGTCTTCATCATCATCATCATCATCTTTGTCATCATCATGACCATCATCATTTAACATCGTCATCATCGTCGTCGTCGTCATCATCATCGTCATAATCACCATCATCATAATCAACATCGTCATAATCATCATCATCGTCATCATCATCATCATCATCATCAACATCATCATCATCATCATAATCATCATCATCGTCATCATCATCAACATCATCATCATCATCATAATCATCATCATCGTCATCATCATTAACATCATTAACAGCATCAACATCCTCATCTGTGTCGTGCCTCTGAGATTACTGCAGCGCTATATAAAATCGTATCTAACAACTTTCTAAAGCGCCTCTAGCAGGACAACCTAATCAATGAATGAATGAATATTGGCATGCTAGCAGGATTATATCTTTGGGGTCATGACCTTAAACTAGCCTACAATAGAATGAACTGAAGTTCAGAGTAGAATTTACAAGGATTTTAATAGATCCTTTATTAAATTAAAACACCGGAAGAACACAATCAGAAGACAATCGAAAGAATATCAACGATTCTATCATAAGTTACCTTGCACGTTCTCGTGACCAGTGGACACCGCAATTACTACCAGGATCTGAAGTAACGATGTCATCTATAATAACAATCATAATGACCACATTTGATGATGTGAACAAATTAGTAAAGAATAGTAGTAGGCCTAAAGCTATCCTTGACCATGTTCGCAAAACTCTTCATCTCATGGGCGCCCGCAGATATTTTTCCAGGAGGGAGCAAAGCGCAGTGCGGCAGTGGCCACGGTTAAATTGTTTTAGCAAGAGCTTTTAATGCAAAATAGGAATTAATAATATGGGTATTTTTCATAGAGGTTTTTAAATATAAAATTTGAAAATTTAAAACAATATCCAACCAAAATTAGTTATTTATAGTTTAATGAAAGTTTTCCATGGAAAGTTTTATATATGTATGTGCGTGTATGTATGTATTTATGTATATATACATATACGTAGGGACCCTGGGCAAGTCCTTCACTCGCAATTGCTCATGCGCTTCGGCGTGAAACTCCGATTCAGCGTTCGCGCAGTAGTCGGGAGCGCCTCTGAATGGGAAATCTGGTTGGGGCGCTATAACAAGTGTTCAAATACAATACAATACAATACAATACAATATTTATGTTTGTAGGTATATATTTGTGAGTAAATATGTGTTTGTATCAATACATTTAATTTAGCGCTTCTTCGAGTAGGCCTACCTCACAAAAGAGCTGTCCTCCGCTTTCGTAATTTACCTTCTCCTCAAAATTAATCTGTGTGCACTGTGCACCCATGCTTTTCCAGCGGGCATTACTCCCACCCCCCAATCCCAAAGAAAACCTGGAAAGGCCCCCAATTGTTTTACTTACCAAAGCGAAGACTCCGATTGCAATCGACGGAGATTTTGTGTCCCGCCAACAGAGACACGACATCCAATGCATACACATCTTCGCCTTCGATTTTGTCTCCGATTATTTTCCACGCTAATCGGTCTCAATGCACCGATACAACGCTAACGCTCAAGTCGAAAATACTCGCAAGGAACTCTACGAAAATCCACTTTAAAACCAGGAAGGTCTGTGTTCAATATTGCTTCGTGTATACGAACGACAATTTCTCTCCTTGCTGTCGTAGAGCCAGCTCTCAAGTGAGTCTTTCAGTGTGGCTACTAAACCGTGAAGTTAGGTTCCACAGTGCGCTGGTCCTATTGTCACGTCTTAGCCAACTGAATATGATAATTCCAGAAGTTTTTAGGCTTCTTCGTAGGAATTGCTTCCAATGCTCTAAGCAGAAAGGTAGAAACGGGATCGGCCCTGCAGGGTAAACACACGAGCAGCTCCTTATTCGTTACGCGCGAGTAACCACATATATGAGGAATCTCACCTGGGTCAGCGAAGCGAGACTTTTTCGGGACGCCTGTGTGACGTACGATATAGCCACCGATGGCCAACGCCCTGTTGTCCGTACAGTCAGCTTTAGGGCTTGGTTGCTTGAAAGTGGGGCGGAGCCGGGTTCACCCACGTTGAAAAATAGGCAACGCCAGGCTTTATACAGGAACTTTGAATATAATTGTTCATTGTTGGAAGCGTCTAATAGGTTTAGAGGACTTAAAGGTTCATGCACGAAGCTGTGTGAACAATATTTGTAAATGCCTGAGGCGCGTGAAAGCATGGCTGACCCACAAACTTTCTCATTTACGCTCGTGAATAAGCTGGTGCCCTACGCTTGGCTTTCGAGTGGCGCTTTAGAAATTCGAGATTACGATTACGGGCCTACGTACAATCTAATCGAATCTAATCAGTGACTTCTATAGCGCAGTTATCCTAACGTATAGGCCTACGTATACAACTTATACAAGTCTATGTTCGCTTCTAAGCTGATTTGTATCACAACTGTAATCGTAAATTCCGAATTTATATAGCGCCACCTGAAAGCTGAGCGCAGGGCACCGGCTTATTCACGAGGGCTGAACCATTCGAGTCAAGATCGCTTAGTCTCCTGAGAGCGGGAAGAGACAGGATACCTGGCGCAGGTATAATACGTAGATTGTAGAAAGGTACATATAAACCACGTCGTTGCCGTCATCGCCATTGGGTTGGAAACTCCTCATTATCTGGCAATATGTGGTCCATGGTAAGCAGCTCACAACTCTGCCAGCACTTCCGTGGACATTGTATGGGATCCATAGGCATATATGGACTATTAAGCGTGTTCCATGTGGAAATAGGAGTCCCATGTGGGTTCAGTGTTGACATGCAGGCATAGAACTCGTCTACTGTTGAAACTGGCTTTCTTTCTAGGAAGTCAGTCAAACAACATTGCTGGTGAGGCAGTGAGGTCAAGGTCAGAGGTCAGACAGATGAACAGGGAGATGATAATTGTGGAGTCGAAAGGACCACGGAGATGCTGCAATTGTTTATTTTTATAGCGCTTCTTTGACCAATTAGTACACAAGACGACTATAGGATGGAATGGTCTTCAGTCGCTTGTGAAACAGATGCAGTAGATGCTCTTGTCGCAGATTGCATGGGAGTCTGTTCCAGAAAGAGGACCGACCACTGCAAGGCTCCCATGCTGCATTTTGCATTGTATTCGATCAGTTATAACAGGCACAGCATAAGCCATTCAGAAGCGCTCCCAGTGCAAGGTACCAGAGAGAGCGTAGAGAAGGGGAGACTATTCCAAAGACAGCGACATATGCAGGCAAAGGATCTGCATTTAGCCGAGCTGCAGAGTTTAAAACGGATTGAAGTTGACATGAAAAGATGTGGAGTTCGGATACGGTATGTAAAGTTGGTCTACTATTTCATATTATGAATGAAAAAGGACCAGAGCAGAAGTGACCAGAGGGACAGAGTAAGCATTGGCCTGATAGTGCATTTCTGTAGAGAAGTGTGTCATGTTTACCTGTTTACAATAGAACATAACTGTACTTTGATAATGCCCTATAAGTTCAGACTCGTAGACCGAATCCGTGTAAACATTAAGAAGCGAAAACAGTAAACACTAAACAGCTTGGAAGAGGCGAGTTTTCAGTTTAGAGCGAAAGCCATGCAATCTCTCGGTAGGAGAGTTGCGAGCATGAGGAGGTCGGTGACACTGTCGCCCACCTCGGACACACACACACTCACACCAATATAATAATAATAATAATAATATTTATTCTTTAATGAAGCGCCTGACAAGCGCACTGCTCTGTGCATGTTATGACGATTAAACAATTCACAAGAACACAAATCACAGAAGACATAAATCAACAAATTCGCAGTCATGCAAGGCGCAAGCTCATTGTACGTTTGCTGTCACCTAGGGAATGAAGGTATGATCTAAACATTGCAGGGCCTTACGGGAATCGAACCGGGTCCGTGAAAACTTCAGGCAAGTGTGTTATCCTTTATACAATAGTATAAAGCTGAGAGCGCCTCTTAACAGTTATTTTGCAAGAACCGCTTTATAAATTATTATTAGATACGATACGATATAAATTTAACCTCCAAGGTAATTTTTTGGAATTAACTTGAGGGATTGAAAAATGAATTGGGAGGTTGAACCCCCAACCCCGACAATTCAATCCATGTAATATATACCTGTACGAATTTTCCATATTTGTCCGTTGAATTGAAAAAATGACTGGAATCTTTGGCCCGTGTGCTGTTGTGGTTTATAGTTCTGGCCTACATGTCCATTGTCCACGTTTTATAAATAGAAATGCTCAGTTCTTCATTTGAGGTCAGCAAAGCAATAGCAAAAGCAGGCGAATCCATAGTAGGCTGTCCAACTCGCAACAGGTAGTTAACTGGTTGCGAGTCATTGGTGCATATCTTTCTCCAAACAGGTAGACAAAAGCTAGGTACAGTTGGGTTGTATTGTGTGCCGTAGACATACAATATTGCTGTAGGCCTACAAGTTAACTTTCATCTTATATTGTGTATACATAAACATCGTAAATCAAACCTTTATATCAATAATAGAAACACTTATTCAAGTCAGGTGTGAATAGCAAAGTGGTTTTTAGACAATAGTACTATGGACTTGCCACTACGATCCTATTACCTTATGGGTGTAAATAATTTTGTAACAGAACAGCGTAAAGTAAGGTTAGCGTCAACAGCCATAGATACTACTACCCATTGTTATCTTTTATTGTTACCTATAGACCTATTCTATATTACCTTTATGGGGTGTGCTTGTAGTTCATTAACACACTGGATTGTCAATCATCTGGGGTTCATATCCTCATCAGGTATTTTGGCTCCACCAGCACACCCAGTCAACTCAGCTTAAACGAGTACATTGACCGTACATTGTCACGTAGAAGATGGGACGGTGAGGGAGAGGACTGGCCACCTGCCCTCAAATGCTAAGGCTAAGAAAATGAAGTAGATAGCACTGTATCCCCATGGCTGACTAAGACTACCATAATGAACCTCAGGATTACAAAAATTACGGCAATCATTGTTCTGGAATAGCTAGTCATCACTGGTAACTTACTAATTACATGTACTACTATTATATGAATTACCTATTATATTATTATTACTATAAGTATTATTATTAGTTGTAGCAGATGTAATGTCATAACATTGAACAAACGAATAAATTCATTTATTAAGAGAACGAGAATGTAATGTAACGTAAATGAATATTTTTATATCATCTCAAATGTCCTATAAAAATCAAAGCAACGAAAAACTGAACAAGTCCAACTGGACAAAAAGATCCGTTCGATCAACCCATAATAACGACATAAAGCGAACCACAGAAACTATTCGATCGTTTCAAGGTTTACGATCGACTCCATTGATGCGATTTTATGATCTTAACCACGCATTGTACGATCACTGTTGGAATTTCACGTAACCGAGCAGCGTAGGATCTTCAACGAGCTAACAACGTTTAAACCAGTTTTTATTTTTACTATAGTCCTGTGATTGTTTCTAGAGTCCACGAGATCGATTCTATACGATCATTTCAAGCTCTCGAGCGTAGGTGATCGTCTGCTTGACGAGGTCGATCGCGGGGACGTACTCTTCGACCTTTTCCTCTTTCTGGAAGTAGATCATGTCGTCCACTGGGTTGCGAACCCAGAGGCGCTACAAAAGAACAATTATGCTTCAGCGTGAAGTCCTCAACAATGCAGCATAGGATTTGTAGGAATGTTTGGCTTCACACTTTGACGAATATGGCTCCAATTTTGGAACATCCCAGCTTAGTTTCAATAGTCTGTAACTCAATTCTTGCAATGAAGACGTGGTTCATTAATTGAACGAGTTTCAGCGCATAAACACGCCAACAGGAAATAAACGGATGGATACAAGTATTACCTGTAACCTTCGCTGTCATTACTTTTAATTTTTATTATCATTATCTGTATTTTTCTTTACAATTACCTCAAATTTTCACTCATTACTTGTAATTTTCATCATCATTACATGTAGCTTTCATTACAATTACCTATAATTTTGAGCCATTACTTGCAATTTTCATCCGCATTACATGTAATCTTCATCGCAATAACCTGTAATTTCTAGTTAATACTTGTAATTTTCACATCACTTGTAATTTCATCCTCATTACATGCATCTATTATAACAGTTATCTATAACTCTCAGTCAGTACTTGTAATGTTCATCATCATTACATGTACTTTCCTCATAATTTTAACAAACAGCAACCATAATTCATATCACCACTGCTCAGAGTTTTCAACTCACCTCGCGCAGGTATTCATCAAGACCGCCGGACGCAACGAACAACATTCTCGCAGCCTCCTGGAACCCGATCTTCTCGTACGCCTTCTCAATGCACCCCGCAATCTCATCCCTGGAGAAATAAAGATTTCCAAAATCATTCAGCCAACCTAATCTAATCTGGAAACTTCTATGGTGCTCTTATCATAATGCACTAGGTATCACTCAATGGTCACTTCTAAGCAAATTCACAATCTATCGGCCAGAACCAAGCAGGATCTGTAAGGCCCCAGACACCTGGCTAAAGTGGACAGGCAAGACAAAAACGAGGACACTTCAGTCCTTAAGTGACATCATGGAACCAGACATAGGTAGCGAAATCCAGAGTCTTGGACCTGTGTCACGATATAAAGTCTCCCCCAAGCTGAAATAATGTCGCAAAATTGTAATCTCAAGATTTCTGCAGAACCCCAAAAGCGGAGCCGTGGGAGCCAGGTTATTCAAACACAATCCATAGGGTCAAAATCGGTTCCACATCAAGATCCAAAGGGGTCAGGCAAGCAGACAGTCTCAGACGGTTAAGGTGGATGGACATTGGTGTTTAGAATTGAAACGGCAAGGGAAGTAAGAATTCTATGCAATCGTCATTCTCAGTGATTAACATGCATCAAAATGATTAACCTCAGGGTCAAAGCAAAATGTATTATGTACATATCACGACATTTAATATAGCATCCTTCAAGTTACATCTCAGTTGCAATGTACAGTGGACTGACTAACTGATGTCAACAAGTGTGTTTTATATTGCTGCTTTTGCAAGGGGCTTGAAGGCCAATATTTAAATGTTTCATAACATAACATGAGATTTGAAAAAATCATTAAGACATGTCAAAATAATGAAGAGCTGATCAGATTAATTAACTGAAGATATGCTAACCTGATTGTCTTCAGAAGAATTTCCATGAAGAACTTGTAGCTGCCAGCCGGGATGTTTTCCCGAGCCAGGAAAACCTAAACATAAAACAGATTCCTGCAGTTTCAACTCGCAACCTAACAATGTTCACTAATTCTCTTCACGTATTAAAAAGCCAAAGAATTCTTTGAAGTAAAAATTAAATCCTCAACTTGGATGTGAATCCGGATTTCAAACATGAGATCTGGGTACTCTGGATGTGGCCCAACAGTCAGCTCTGGATGGGAATCAATTGGTTTGGTCATATGTGCGTGAGAGTGCCCACCAGTGGTGGCTCTTCATCACCTAAGCCTGTTTTGCTTACTGATGTACTTCTCATTCTTAATGACTTTGACAAGCTAGCATAAAGAAAATGTTGGGATTAGGTTCTCTAAGAGATCATAAATTTCAATAACAGCTACCAGTAATGAGTTAATTAACCCTTTAACGACGAGCAGCATATAGTTTCCCATACATTTTAGTACATGCTCGTCGTTAAAGGGTTAAGATCTATAAATTTCTGTAGCAATTACCAGTTATGAGTTAAGGTGGAGGAGGAATGATCTCCTATGGCTGCTATCATAGAAAGACAGAGGAAATGGATTGGTCACATACTGAGAGGGAATTCCCTGCTGAGAACCATAATGGAGTGAAGAATGGAGGAAAAGAGAATGAGAGGAAGACCTGGAAGGATGCTGCCAGACGGAAAAGTAAACTGAAGGAGGAAGCCCAGCATCAAGAGGAGTGGTGCCATTGGATGATTGAATGGTAATACACAGGCACGAAGAACAGAAGGACGCGGGTTTGATACCCGCTAGCCCCAATAGGTTGACTCGGCCTTCCACTTCTTGAGGGACAATGGTAAAATGAGCATCGTTGGCAGAGAACTTGAAGACGGTTATGGGTTAGATGAAACGTACTTTGTTGTAGCTGCCTTCCATCAGGTACTGTTCCATCTGAACGGGATGTTTGATGTAGATGTTACTCTGTATGTCTTCCGTCGACAGTAACTCCAGCTCCTGTAGAACAAAATAAAGAAACAACCTTACTTAAAGACAACAAACTTCCACAAACGTATGCACGTTTGCATGCACACACAAATGAACGCATGATTCGGCACATGCAAGCTCGCATGCATACATATATGTACATAATGTACATATCAAGAACACATCACTTCCTCTCCCAACTTCAGTCCTTATCAGTCAGCTTACCGCAAAGGCTATTCGACTGAAACTGCTCTCCTTCATACATTGGATGGGTTAGAAGAACCACCACGGGAGGGTTGAACCAACCCCCCCTCAAACCCCTCCAACAACTAAAACACTGCACACACCAGAGGTGGGTACCTATTAGTTAATCGATTAGACAAACTGTCAATTTCAGCAGCTAATTCTAAAATTCTAATTGATTAGCAAATTAACTAATCGTGCCCATCTCTGCCCACATACATCCATGCAGAGACAGCCTTTGACAATTTTGTGCTACAGGCGAGGACAAAAATTCCCCCCTAGGCCTTACTCATAACTGACATCTTTTTGACGGATGTGACCATCATGTATTTTGTCAGAATTTGCCGCCCCTTGAAAAGTGCCGCTCTAGGCAGCCACCTATATCGCACAGATACCTAAAGTCGGCACTGCATCCATACATCCATAGTGGACAATGCAAACCAGAGACGCATGCCAGACAGCTTCTGAGTGACTCTGGTGCTGTGTAAATGAATGGTTCCAATTACAGTTACGACTTCTCAATGTTCTTACGGTGTGGAAGTCGGCCAACCGGTTCTGGGCGAGAAGACGGAGAAGGTTGAGACCCAGCAACTGGTGCTTGTACGTCGACTCCTCAAGACCTTTGACGCTGTTGAAATAAATGAGAATCTCATCAGTCTTATAATTTATATCCAGCTATCTGAAAAACGACCCACTGATCCCACAGTTAAGCCATCCATCCATCCACATAAATTATCCACTGCACCAATGATTCGTCTGTTCATCTAACGATCCATTCATCCTTCCTCTATCCATCCAACCAATGACTCATCCATTCATCTTGCCATCCATTCATTCATCCATCCACAAATTCATCCATCCATCCAACCACTGACTCATCCTTTCATCTAGCCATCCATCCATCCACAAATTCATCCATCTATCTATCCATCCAACCAATTACTCATCCTTTCATCTTACCATCTTACCATCCATCCATCCATGCATCCATCAATGCATGCATCCATGCATGCATCCATTCATCCATCCATCCATCCATCCATCCACTGACTCATCCTTCCATCCATCCTTCAACTGGTCCATCAACTCCAGCGATTACTGAACTCTCCCTAAACTGATGGATTAAAACATTTTGAGAACTCCAACCGGTAGTCCAGGTAGTAGGTCTTCAACTGAGCCATGTAGCGTTCAAACGACTCTGTGTCCTTCTTCGCAACTGCCCACTGCGCCCCAATCTCCAGAGTGTCCCCTACGAACAGATTCACCACAATGACCAA
This sequence comes from Aporrectodea caliginosa, assembly GCA_020284085.1. Taxonomy (NCBI): domain Eukaryota; kingdom Metazoa; phylum Annelida; class Clitellata; order Crassiclitellata; family Lumbricidae; genus Aporrectodea; species Aporrectodea caliginosa. The sequence continues at coordinate 279,542 of JACEVL010000121.1, read as the reverse complement.
ATACCCCACGAAAACAATCAACAAGAAAGTGTTAATCGACAAGTCTGTAGTGACATTCAGCTGTGTCTACTGTATGTTTATAAAATCTGCTCCTGTTACAGCCTATTTCAGACATGTATGTATTGTAATAATTGTACAAGGTAACACACGTGGGCTTGCCAGATGCAAATAAAGGATACTTACTTACTTACTTGACTATAACTGCAGGCAGTGACAGCGCAACCAATATAAAGTAATGCAATGTAACCAGGCCCTTGCCCAGAAATAAATTATTTATTATTATTATTGTATTTATTATTGTTTCATTTGTTCAATTTCCCTTCTGATGGTTACAGAAATAAATGACGGATTGATTGAAAAAGTAGGGCATCCAGAAGCTTTTGAACTTCGAAGTCGTTGACTGCCCGACGCTGTGAGCCTATGATGTCGCAAACAACCAAAGCTGTGGTAGTACGAGTCCGACGGCAATGCCCTACCCTACACTTAATGACCTATGGGTTTTGACCACAGTTGTAACAGTTTTGTTTTAAACACAATGATACAAGCAACAATCTGTTAACTTCAGATGAAGGGAAGAATGGATTATACACATTATATCACATTTAACACAAACTATTTTTTCAAAAGTGATGCAAATTTATGCCTGTCCAAAATAATTTCCACCCATCCTTTGGACGGGTGGCTGGCTAAGGTTGTGAATGTAACGAGTAACGAGGCACTTCTGTATTGCCTTTCCAGCACCTCCCAAACCATCGCAAGTTCAAGAATATCACTTAACCTCTCAGCAACAGAATCACCCAAAATTTGCAACAAAACGATTTACACGTTAGATCGAATTCACAAAGTCGCTACGAATGTTCAGTGTTCAAACTCATTCGCTCTTGAATTTCTTGCACCAGGAAGGAAAACGAGGAGAATCGGTTGATCCACATGTCAGAATCGACAGGAGGAAAAGAAAAATAGGAGGAAGAACACGGGAGAATAAGAATGGTTAGGAGTGAAAGCGGGGTCAACCCGAATCTCCGAAAACACTGAAGATACCAAAAGCCCGATTTCCTGAAAAGTTTTCTAGAAAGCGGCCGAACTCCCGAAAGCTATTCAGAGTTAAATTGTAAACATGACATAGACCTAGCATGGTCTTGATGTATATCGATATACTGCCAATTCACATGTTTATTTGTTAATTATATTCATTCGCGTCGGACTTAGAAAATCAATTTCAGGGATCCGGCCAAAATTCGTTTCGGGATTCAGGTTTCAGGGATTCGGGCCACACCCGTGAAAGCAGGAGGAGGGGAAGGTTGAGAAGTGACGGAGAGATGAGAATATAGGTTGAAATCAAAACTCACTTGCAACCAAGGCATGCTGTTTATCGATATCTGTATCGCCTGTCGGAAGGAACTCACTCTGGCACTGCGTCAGCTTCAGCTGTCACAAAACAATATTTTTTGCACAATCCATACGGAAACCAGTTTCGTTTGTCGCAAATATTTTTATTGTTAAGATCTACTTTGAAATAGAATAACCTCACCCTAACCGACACTCACGAAATCTACGCACCCCGATTCTAAATGTTTACCCTTCGCTTTAATAATTTACCAACCCTAACTACGCTTTAATAATTTACCAACCAAAACGACGCTTTAATAATTCACCAACCTAAACTATGCTTTAATGATTCACCAACCTAAACTATGCTTTAATAATTCACCAACCTAAACTACGCTTTAATAATTCACCAACCTAAACTACGCTTTAATAATTCACCAACCTAAACTACGCTTTAATAATTCACCAACCAAAACTACGCTTTAATAATTCACCAACCCAAACTACGCTTTAATAATTCACCAACCCAAACTACGCTTTAATAATTCACCAACCTAAACTACGCTTTAATAATTCACCAACCCAAACTACGCTTTAATAATTCACCAACCTAAACTACGCTTTAATAATTCACCAACCCAAACTACGCTTTAATAATTCACCAACCTAAACTATGCTTTAATAATTCACCAACCTAAACTACGCTTTAATAATTCACCAACCCAAACTACGCTTTAATAATTCACCAACCTAAACTACGCTTTAATAATTCACCAACCCAAACTACGCTTTAATAATTCACCAACCTAAACTATGCTTTAATAATTCACCAACCTAAACTACGCTTTAATAATTCACCAACCCAAACTACGCTTTAATAATTCACCAACGGGGCATTCCAGGTCAAATCAACGCACTTTTGAGTAAAATTTGGCATCACCATCTCTGATTTTGATGAAATTCAGCAAGGCATTAGAACCCATTGAGAAACTCTCAAAACCAAAATTTTAGATTTTTGGGTCAACCGGTGTCCGAGATATGGGTCACTGAATCTCGACCCAAACGGTCCGATTTGCGCCGACTGGACAAGGGTTAAACTGCTATATCTCAGCTCCTATTGCACCTAGAAACAAAAATAAGATACCAAATTAAAGCTGTGTGAATCCTCTATATGGGCAAGTCATCTAGAAATAGTTATTTTGAGTAACCAAAAAATGTGATCATCTTTAACCTAGTAACCCTGACCCGGGTCACTTTGTACTCTCATAATTTTATGAACTTTTAACCATCCAAAGATCTCATTGTTCTAAACAGTTGGTGAAAATTTCAGAGTGGGATCTCCAATAGTTTTTTTGTTATGATTTTTGAATGGTCATCTTAGGGCGTGAATCGCGCTCTAAATGAAGGTAGACTATGTTAAAATTGTCTTTTATAGTGTGAGAATATCATTTTTAATCAAAAATAACAATTCAGAGTTCAGTCCTCCAAGTTTCAGTACTAGCTAGAGATTCTGTCTTTCTAGTTCTATTGTAGCAGCTTGCATCTTATGGTCATTCAGTGTAGACTCAAATTAATATAGATAGAAAGTACTGCAGTAACTCATTCGCGAATGTCATTAATTCGACCACTTTACACTAATAGTAGTGGGAAACTATTTGTGTAAATTCTAAATAATTCACAGAATCAGAAAGTACACAAAAGTTGTACAAAATCACCAAATTTTGCAAGCCTATGTGCATCCATCCCTGAGATAATGGCACTTTTTTGCTACATCTCATGACAAGGGTCCATGCGATAGAGCTGGTGGAACCGTCAAGCATGTTGCTGCACATGCCAGTCTGCAGAGGCCATATGACAACCAAATGATGACACCACATCAGTTGTTCTTGTTTGCAAAGGCAGACATTCCATCAGTCAATTCTGTTTTGCTACCACAGAGGAATACAAGCAAGAAGTAGCTTTGTTGAGCAGCAGACTTGAGTCTCCACTTACAGTTGCTGGAACTCACAAACTCCACTGCATTTGTTCTATATCAACAGAGCAAGTGGAAGCACTTGAAGAAATTCTCAAATAGTCACGAATCCAAAGTTAAACGTGTTCATCAATCAGAGTCTGTTAATGTTCTACAGTCTGTCGATACTGACCATCAAGATGTGAAATTTGCAGACTTGAAGGGTTACCAAGTATGATGGCCACTGGTGTCTTGGATGTGTAATGCTGACATTTCCTGGACAAAATGAAGTGGAAATAAACTTTCTGCAGTCAAATGGTGCCACTCGATCTTTCCATTATCTACGTTCAAGTGATCTACTGAGAATACCTTGTGTGGAGGTTGACAGCAGGACTTCAACAACAAGCACGAGGGCATATGCGCTGAATGCCCATGAGATGCAAGCTGCTACAATAGCACTGGAAAGACAGAATATCTAGCTAGGACTGAAAAACTGTAAATGTTGATTTGACAGAGCTCTGAATTGCTATTATTTGATTAAAAATGATATTCTCACACTATAAAAGACAATTTTAACATAGTCTACCTTCATTTAGAGCGCGATTCACGCCCTCCGATGACCATTCAAAAAATCATTTAAAAAAAACTATTGGAGATCCCACTCTGAAATTTTCACCAACTGTTTAGAACAATGAGATCTTTGGATGGTAAAAGTTCATAAAATTATGAGAGTACAAAGTGACCCGGGTCAGGGTTACTAGGTTAAAGATGATCACATTTTTTGGTTACTCAAAATAACTATTTCTAGATGACTTGCCCATATAGAGGATTCACACAGCTTTAATTTGGTATCTTATTTTTGTTTCTAGGTGCAATAGGAGCTGAGATACAGCAGTTTAACCCTCGTCCGGTAGGCGCAAATCGGACTGTTTGGGTCGAGGTTCAGTGACCCATATCTCGGACACCGGTTGACCCAAAAATCTAAAATTTTGGTTTTGAGAGTTTCTCAATGGGTTCTAACGCCTTGCCAAATTTCATCAAAATCAGAGATGGTGATGCCAGATCACTGCGTTGATCTGACCTGGAATGACCCCAACCTAAACTACGCTTTAATAATTCACCAACCTAAACTACTCTTTAATAATTCACCAACCTAAACTACGCTTTAATAATTAACCAACCTAAACTACGCTTTAATAATTCACCAACCTAAACTACGCTTTAATAATTCACCAACCTAAACTACGCTTTAATAATTTACCAACCTAAACTACGCTTTAATAATTCACCAACCTAAACTACGCTTTAATTATTCACCAACCTAAACTACGCTCTAATAATTCATCAACCTAAACTACGCTTTAATAATTCACCAACCTAAACTACGCTTTAATAATTCACCAACCTAAACTACGCTTTAATAATTCACCAACCTAAACTACGCTTTAATAATTCACCAACCTAAACTACGCTTTAATAATTCACCAACCTAAACTACGCTTTAATAATTCACCAACCTAAACTACGCTTTAATAATTCACCAACCTAAACTACGCTTTAATAATTCACCAACCTAAACTACGCTTTAATAATTCATCAACCTAAACTACGCTTTAATTATTCACCAACCTAAACTACGCTTTAATAATTCACCAACCTAAACTACGCTTTAATAATTCACCAACCAAAACTACGATTTAACCCACCAATAAAATAAAGCCCTAATCTGAAGCTCGACAATTCCGCGTTTTAGACATAACCCACACACGATGCGCTGCCGGCTCTCTATGAATCAGCGATTTTCGCTCAGCTAAAAAATTACAAAACTTAAAACTCTGATTGAACAATGAACCTTTAGTTGCGACAAAAGGTTTCCAACTTCACCGAGATTCGGTGGCTTCTTGTTCCATTCGGCCGTTAATTTATTGTGAAGAGTGACGATAGCCTTCAGTTGTGCCGACATCTTGTCATCGATATTGATCGCTTTGTACAACGGAGGCTTATTTGGCTTAGTCGACATTTTCTCATCCATAAAGCAAGTATGTCAGTCAGTCTAATCTCTGACAACGATGAGTATTTTATGCTTATTAAAAGCAGTTATTTACTGAAATTCTATTTTAAAACTATCTGTCTTTAGAGACACCGTTTTGTTGAACGGTTACTTTTTTGCATCGTTTTCACTGCATGCATTGCTGTTGTTTGGGCGTTTGTATCGCGCTAATGAGTAGTACTTACTTACTTACTTAATACTTCAACGGGGCGTAATCGTAATCGCAAACTCCGCCACTGTATGTACTTTGACAGTGCCAGTCCCAAGCCTGGATAACGGAGGAGGACGACGCTGATCTTTGTAATCACAGTAGTAGTAGTTTCAGTTTAACGACACAAAACTCCAAAATTCTAAAGCGCCACTTGAGAGCTAAGGTCATGTGCAGTGGCGTAAATCAAGGAGGAACCAAAGCTGTTAAAGGCTTGGTTTTTTTTTAAACAAAAAAAAACAAAAAACCGCAAATTTTGGTTTTTTGGTTCTTTACAAATTTCAAAATTATAAATGCCAAAAATGTCGTCTCTTCAACTCTCTTGGCAATTGTTATATGGTCTTTGTTAACTTCGTTTTATGTCATTCTACGGTTCTAGTATAATTTCATTTATAGGGCCTATGCATCTGATTAATTTGAACGGTATTGTGCCATTTTTTATCCATCTAGTTTAACTTGCGGGAATCTTGCTTGCTTGCAATCTTGCAATCTTGCTTGATTGCTTGCTTGAGCCACAGGCTAAAAAGTCAAATCTTGCGACGACTAGTTCGATCACTTACAATCATTCAATCGTCGTGAAACTTGGCAGACAGACTCGCCCTCGCACACACTTCATTCTATCAAAATTTCAGCTCCCCAAAAAGGCTAGCTTATAGAATCGGGGACTCAACTTTTCGAATCGGGGAATCCCCTTTTCCGACACGCAGCGTTGTGATTGGCCAGCGTTGCCATTGGCTGCAACAGAAACGGGTGCGGTGCTTGATTAAACGGACGCTATGTTGTAAAATGAACGCGGACTATATATTTGTAGAGGTAACTGCTTAATATGACGGATTATAGGATACTAGATGGATATAGTAAAAAAACTTTGTTTTTACTATTGGTTCTTTTTATCCATCTAGTTTAACTTGCGGGAATCTTGCTTGATTGATTGAGCCACAGGCTAAATAGTCAAATCTTGCGACGACTAGTTCGATCACTTACAATCATTCAATCGTCGTGAAACTTGGCATATAGACTCGCCCTCGCACACACTTCATTCTATCAAAATTTCACCTCCCCAAAAAGGCTAGCTTATAGAATCGGGGACTAAACTTTTCGAATCGGGGAATCCCCTTTTCCGATACGGAGCGTTGTGATTGGCCAGCGTTGCCATTGGTCGCAACAGAAACGGGCGCGGTGCATCATTAAACGGACGCTATGTTGTAAAATGAACGCGGACTATATATTTGTAGAGGTAACTGCTTCGTAAGACGCATTATAGGATACTAGATGGATATAGTAAAAAACTTTGTTTTTACGGGCTGTATTTTATTATCCATCTAGTTTAACTTGCGGGAATCTTGCTTGATTGAGCCACAGGCTAAAAAGTCAAATCTTGCGACGACTAGTTCGATCACTTACAATCATTCAATCGTCGTGAAACTTGGCAGATAGACTCGCCCTCGCACACACTTCATTCTATCAAAATTTCAGCTCCCCAAAAGAGGCTAGCTTATAGAATCGGGGACTAAACTTTTCGAATCGGGGAATCCCCTTTTCCGATACGGAGCGTTGTGATTGGCCAGCGTTGTGATTGGCCGCAGTCGTAAAATAAACGCGGACTATATATTTGTAGAGGTAACTGCTTCATAAGATGTATGTTATAATTAAATGTGTAACTGATACATGTATGTAAAAATTACACATAATGTACTGAGATTCTGTTTGAAAACAGGATAGCATGTTATTAAAGAAAACCTATAAATACTGTAAATAACTTTGTAAACATGTTTGAAAAAAAAAAGCTGAAACAGCCAAAAAGAGCTAAAATAGCCAAAAAGAGCTAAAGTAGCCAAAAAAGAGCTGAATTAGCCACAAAGAAAAAAAAGAGCCAGAAAGGCCAAAGGGAAAAAAATGAGAAAACATGGAGAAATACCAAAAAAGAGGGAAAAAATAGAAAAAGAGAGAAAAAGAAGGGAGAAATGAGAATTACAATAAAAGAGCCAATGGGCCAAGAAATATGAAATACATTAAAAACACTAAGACGTCAGCGCCCATAGTTGCCAAAGGACGTCGTTAAACAACTGGAATCATCATCAGCTTCATAAGACGCATTATAGGATACTAGATGGATATAGTAAAAAACTTTGTTTTTACGGGCTGTATTTTATTATCCATCTACTTTAACTTACGCAAATCTTGTTTGTTTGTTTGAGCCACAGGCTAAAAAGTCAAATCTTGCGACGACTAATTCGATCACTTACAATCATTCAATCGTCCTGAAACTTGGCAGATAGACTCGCCCTCGCAGACACTTCATTCTATAAAAATTTCAGCTCCCCAAAAAGGCTAGCTTATAGAATCGGGGACTCAACTTTTCGAATCGGGGAATCCCCTTTTCCGATAAGCAGCGTTGCCATTGGCCAGCGTTGTCATTGGCTGCAACAATAATGGGCGCGCTGCCTCGTTAAGCGTGCTATGTTGTAAAATGAACGCGGACTATTTTCAGAGTACACGTTATAGGATAGTAGATGGATATAGTAAAAAACTTTGTTTTTACGGGCTGTATTTTATTATCCATCTAGTTTAACTTGCAGGAATCTTGAGCCACAGGCTAAAAAGTCAAATCTTGCGACGACTAATTCGATCACTTACAATCATTCAATCGTCATGAAACTTGGCAGATAGACTCGCCCTCGCAGACACTTCATTCTATAAAAATTTCTTTCAAAATTTCAGCTCCCCAAAAAAAGGCTAGCTTATAGAATCGGGACTCAACTTTTCGAATCGGGGAATCCCCTTTTCCTATACGCAGCGTTGCCATTGGCCAGCGTTGCCATTGGCCGCAACAGAAACGGATGCGCTGCCTCATTAAACGCATGCTATGTTGTAAAATGAACGCGGACTATATATTTGTAGAGGTAACTGCTTCGTAAGACGCATTATAGGATACTAGATGGATATAGTAAAAACTTTGTTTTTACGGGCTGTATTTTATTATCCATCTAGTTTAACTTGCGGGAATCTTGCTTGATTGAGCCACAGGCTAAAAAGTCAAATCTTGCGACGACTAGTTCGATCACTTACAATCATTCAATCGTCGTGAAACTTGGCAGATAGACTCGCCCTCGCACACACTTCATTCTATCAAAATTTCAGCTCCCCCAAAAGAGGCTAGCTTATAGAATCGGGGACTAAACTTTTCGAATCGGGGAATCCCCTTTTCCGATACGGAGCGTTGTGATTGGCCAGCGTTGTGATTGGCCGCAGTCGTAAAATAAACGCGGACTATATATTTGTAGAGGTAACTGCTTCATAAGATGTATGTTATAATTAAATGTGTAACTGATACATGTATGTAAAAATTACACATAATGTACTGAGATTCTGTTTGAAAACAGGATAGCATGTTATTAAAGAAAACCTATAAATACTGTAAATAACTTTGTAAACATGTTTGAAAAAAAAAAGCTGAAACAGCCAAAAAGAGCTAAAATAGCCAAAAAGAGCTAAAGTAGCCAAAAAAGAGCTGAATTAGCCACAAAGAAAAAAAAGAGCCAGAAAGGCCAAAGGGAAAAAAATGAGAAAACATGGAGAAATACCAAAAAAGAGGGAAAAAATAGAAAAAGAGAGAAAAAGAAGGGAGAAATGAGAATTACAATAAAAGAGCCAATGGGCCAAGAAATATGAAATACATTAAAAACACTAAGACGTCAGCGGCCATAGTTGCCAAAGGACGTCGTTAAACAACTGGAATCATCATCAGCTTCATAAGACGCATTATAGGATACTAGATGGATATAGTAAAAACTTTGTTTTTACGGGCTGTATTTTATTATGAGTTTTATCATCCGAAATAGGAAAATCTCTAAAACCAAAAACCCCAAAAAACAACTTTTCATTTTGTAACAAGTTTGGTTTTTTGCACCTCTCGGAGGAACAGATCGAGGGGACTGTCCCCCAAAATTTTGACTGAGGCCTAGGGGTCGTCCATTAATTATGTCAACAAAATAGGGGGAGGGGTTTGGAAAAGTTTGACAGTTGTTGACAAGGGGAGGGGGTTCGGTAAAAGTTGACGTCAACAAATTTTTTTCCAATGAATCAACACAGACCCTTCAAAATGGTAGCGAAAACATTAAGTAATGCTAAAAAGGTATAAAATGCTTAATGTTTAATACTAATTAAAAGCTGGTAATAAACTAAACTCATATATTTTGAAATTCGAGATTGCATTTTTTAGTGTAAAACAATTTGAAAAAATGATTCTACATGTATTGAGCCATTGTGTTTCTTTTTGTAGGGGGGTTCTGGGATTGTTGACATAATTTTTAGGGGTCCGTCAATGTTTGACAGTTGTTGACAAGGGGGGAGGGGGTCAAAAATTGCCTAAAATTTGTTGACATAATTAATGGACGACCCCCTATCTGTCCTCCCAAAATATGCAAAAATCTGTCCCCCAAAGGCATGTACAGATTTTCGCCTCTGGTCATGTAGCCTACGTGTAGTAGACCTAGTATATTCGTTTTATTGAGAAAAGCAATCCGACAAAAACGCAGAAATGCTAATATGAGTGATAATGGATAATTAAAAGTAATTAGATTTTTTTTTAATAAACTGGCAAATATTTTTAAATAAGGATCTTGAAATAAATTGAGAGTTGTCTTTGCGTAAGGCCGTAAATAGACTAGGACTCTTAACATAATTTTCTTTGAAGACGCATCCTAGTCGATTATGTACGCAAATATTGCAAAGCAATCGGTAAGATCATTTAGTATGTTAGGTTATCTATTGTAGTTCCTATCCAACCCATTTACAGATTTCCAATTTAAGTTTACACGGTCCTGAAAGCTGATTACTCCTGCCAACCATTTAACGAGTAGGCCCCTAAACTGTAGTTATTCGTGTATGTTGTGGGGTCCATATATAGTGTAGTGGCAGCATCACTGGCGTGAAGAGCAGTAGGTAGCGGGATCGCTTCCCGCACCCTCCCAAAGGTCCACTCAGCTATTATTTACGAGATGGCGCATTGGTAAAATAAGATGTAGGATGTGATGGGCGCCTTGCATGGCCGCCGTTTAGTTAAATTCGAATCCTGTAATCATCCGGTCATACTGAATTGTAATCATCCTGAGTAATTGTCAGTTTGAATTAGTAAAGAATATATTATTATTACTATCTGAGGCAAGCTTATAAACCGACACTCACGAGTCACGACGCCAGTCAACAGTAGCCTACTTACGTACTATATCCTTCAGCTCCAGATTCTATAAAGGGTCAGGTTAGGCGTCGTCAGGGTCGGGGTTAGGGGGCGTCATTAGAAAACCTGGTAGGCTACAGTCCGCCGGGGTCCGCGCAGCATGCCCAAAGATACTGTATAATACTTCAGCCCACGATACTATAAGTTTGTCCCAACCTAAACTATGCTTTAATAATTCACCAACTTAAACTATATGATTTAATATTTTACCAACCTAAACTACGCTTAAATAATTTACCAACCTAAACTACGCTTTACCCACCAATAATGCCTACGGCGAAATAACGCCGTAATACAAGTACTCTAGTCTCTCGACCATTCCGCGTTTTAGACATAACCCACAACGATGAAGTTGCCGGCTCTCTATAGGCTATGAATCAGCAATTTTCTCTTAGCTAAAGCCTAAAGAAATTACAAAACTAATAACTCTGATTGAACGATCAACCTTTAGGTCAAATAAATGGCGTTCAACTTCATCGAGATTCGGTGGTTCCTCGTTCCATTCGGCCGTTAATCTGTTATGAAGAGTGACGGCGGACTTTAGTGGTGCCGACATCTTCTTCTCGATTTGGATCGCGTCGACGTCGTACTTCGGCCGCTTCCACTTTTTCTCATCCATAAAGCAAGAATGTCAGTCAGTATAATCTCTGACAAATGAAATGTTAACGATGAGTATTTTGTGCTTATTAAAAGCGGTTATTTACTCTTAAATTCTAATTTAAAACTATCTTCGACAAGAAACGGTTGAACCATCGACGTATTATAGCCTATTGGGTGGACACAGCATAAAGATTGAAACGCGAAGCCTAGTCATTTGCCAAACATGACGTCACATCATCGACGTTTATTGGATGCGTTATTTATACGAGGTCGTTGATTGGATGGACCATCGACGTATATTGATATACGTCGATGGGATGGACCAATGAGTTATTATTATCATCGCTAGAGGGACAATGGCGTATATTTCCTTCGCTAATTTTTGAAGCCACAACCATAGATATAATAACACCTTATCGAGAGCTCCGCAGTTAATTTAAATTGAAATGACGCGTTTTGATTGGTTGAAATTCATGGACGCAGTCCAGCTTAAGCGAGACTTTAATTTCTTTTCGAAGCTTACGCCTTGCAAAAAGTACAACAGACACAAAATAACAACTTATCCATTAAATAATATTCCAGCGGCCTCGTTTTCGGACTTTAATAAGTTGCTACATCCACACACTACACAATTTAACTTCGATCGTTTCCGCCATTTTGTATAGCCCAAGGGTAAAGGCCTTTTGAATCGGTGGCGTCAAAAATAACAACAGATGCAGCCCTCTAGTGATATATTTATATATTATACATCTCTATGGGATGGACACAGAACTCATTATAAAGTAAGTAAGTAAGTAAGTAAGAATGTTTTTTATTAGTACTTGTCAGAAATAATTTATGTATAAAGAAAACGATAATTAGAAGTAAAATGTTAATGAGTTTTGTCTGACGTCATGTTCGGCAGAAGGTTCAGTAGGCGGAAGCTTTACTTTACAGTACAACTTTAGCTGTGCTATGCTGTGTCCACCCAATATACGTCGTTGGGTTGAACGGTTACTTTTTGCATCGTTTTCACTGCATGCATTGCTGGTGTTTGGGTACGTGTTTGTATCGCGCTCATACATATAATTACTTAATACTCAATACCATGCTCAATACTTAAACTGGGACGTAATCGTAATCTCCGAACTGCTAAAGCGCTACTCGAAAGCCAAGCGCAGGGCACAAGCTTATTGACGAGCGCTGCGTCTAGTAAAAGGGGTTGTCAAAAAAAGAATAGTCCGAAGGAGTTCTGAGTTCGATTTCGGCGATTGAAGAAGAACTCGTGATCGCAAACTCCAATATTCTAAAACATCACTTGAGAGCTAAGAGCGAGGTTATTTGTAAGGCCATAAATAGACTGACTCTGTTATTCGACACGTTTACAGATTTCCAATTCAAGTTTCACGGTCCTGAAGGCTGGTTTCTGCCTGCCAGCCATTTAAATATTCGTGAAGTTTTATTTCTCTAAATTGTTTAATAGTAATAAGTGTGTATTAGCAAGATTATAACAAAGATGTTAGAGCCGTATAATTCTAATAAATTATTTGCATGATAAGAAAGTTTCCACTCCAGTTTAACTGAGAACCGGTTTCAGAATCCGCAAAATACTCAGCCTTTTGGTGTCATGGCGGCTAAAGTTTTGAAAGCTAATGACCGTAGTGAGCAGTCCAGGTGTAAATATTTCTGATTTGCACAAACCCGCTGTAAGGAATGATTTATTAATTATTTTATTTTAAAATGTTGTAACGTATTTGGTGCATAAGTTAGTTTGTTTTTGGAGAGTTGGAAAACCAAACGAGTAAACTACAGTTATTTGTTTGTGGTACTACCTTAGACGTCTTGATAGGTCTATTTCTTGCTATTAAATTTGTCCCCAGCTGTCATTAATTAAATACTTATTAATTTACCGATCAGTTATTTAATAAACAATACATGAGACTGGATATGCTTATACGGTATGACATATTACAACAGACATGCATCTAATTTTACAAATAGAAATAAATTATAAATTAAATGTTAATAGTAACTATAAGTTTGCACATTTAATTGCTGCAGATTGAAAGATGCAGAACGCCCATCGTCATTTCCTTCAGACATTTATGTCATTTGGGATCATGAAAGGAAAGGAAGTGAAGGAGAGCCACAAGGCGGCTGTCGAGAAATACGGAGGTAATTCAGATAAACTCGATATTCTGAAATTTCCTCATCGTAAGGAAAGTAAGGCAGTCACTAAAGGTGCTATATAAATGTGGAGAGAAATCATAGCCTGCATCTGGCCAAAATAATGGGTTGCGTTGACTGTAAATGTTGGGGCAACATAAATTATAGTGAGTGCTCAATGACAGCATCAAGCCGTTTACATGTTTCTTTACGCTTCTTTTACGCTGTTCTGTAAACTTGTGCTTCTTTATGCTTTTTGTTAATGATGCTTTCATTTATGCCTTCATTTACGCTTTTGTTTACGCCTTCATTTGCACTTGCGTTTTACACCTTGATTTACACTTTCGTTTGCACCTTCATTTTCGTTTACGCCTGTATTTATGCTTTCATTTACGCATTCATTTACGCTTTTCTTTACACCTTCTTTTACGCTTTTGTTTACGCCTTCATTTACACTTGCGTTTTACACCTTGATTTACACTTTCGTTTGCACCCTCATTTTCGTTTACGCCTGTATTTATGCTTTCATTTACGCATTCATTTACGCTTTTCTTTACACCTTCATTTACTCTTTTGTTTACAAGGTGCTTACAATGAAACAGATCTTGTTCAGTTTGTGAAGACGGTCAACGACAGCATCAAGCCGTTTCATCTGGAGATAAAGAAGGCGATTGAAGAATTTGGCAGCGCACACTTCTACGTTCTGGTGAGTTTTTCTGCTGGGAACTCATGCAAATCTCTCCATTCTGTTTCATTCTCTTGTCGTTTCAACTCTAAACACCATCCACTCTAGGTGCCCGCCTGCCCCCTTGGATTTTGACCTGGAACTGATTTCTACCCTCCCCCATCTATCGATTATGTTTTGACTAAGCACCTGCGAGTAAGCTGGTTCGCATGACTTCTCTTGACGATTATGTTTCAGATTGCTTATTGTATTGTATTGTATTGTATCTAAAGACTTATATAGCGCCTTTCTCAGAATAACTATTCAGAAGCGCTCTCAGCATGAAAACCCCGGGGGAAAAGAAATGTCTTTAAAGAACGAGAGACCAAAGAGGAAAAACTAGTCTAGCTTATCCACCATGTTGACCTGATTATGGCTTGGCCATTGTTTGATGTCTGGTGCATTGGACACCAACACCATAAAAGTTACTAATTGATAATAATATAATTAATAATAATAATAATAATCTGCTGTTGTGATGTGTAGAAATTTGTTAAACTTAAACTTGTACAATACATTAAAACTGAATCATTTGACACTGTCACGATTTAAAACACTTGAGAAAGTGCACGCTTCTCAGCAGGAAACTTTTATGACTAAACATACTGGACAAGATAGCTGTCCCACGAGTAATTATTATAGTATCTGTTTTCGTGACTAGGTGAACACATCAGAAACTGCGATCATGCGACTTTCCTCCGACTTCACGGTCAACGAACTGGAACTGTTTAAGAAACTGGTAATACCACTAACTTACTGGTAATACCTAAATATATGTCCAAACGAAGGATAGACTGGGATTGGCGCAACAAGACCTTTCAAATGTTTGAATAATGTGTAGAAACATGCTGTCAATTAGAACAGGGGTTTTCAAACTGTGGTACGCGTACCCCTGGGGGTACGCCAGGTGTCGCTAAGGGGTACGCGAAAAATTTAAAAAAATAAAATTTTCTATAAGTTTATGGACTTCATGTCCATCGTTCTTTCATTGGCTGTTCTACGTCCACCTTTCGCTTATTTTTCTGTACATTTCTATGAGTTTATGCCATCGGATGTATTATAGGCCTACAGTGTTGCCGGCTGATTTTTCAATCCAGGAAAGAGACCAGTCTGTTGAACTATCATAAATTATGTTATGGTGGATTAAAGAACGAATTCAAGAAAGACATGTTGTGTGATTTTTGACTGACACCAAGAGCTGAATATAAATTAATTTCTGACCGAGCTTTAAATTTGTTAATTGCTTTCAGCACGTCATAGCCTATCTGTGTGAAACAGATTTTTCAGCTATGCTTGCGATCAAAAAGAAATACAGAACAAATTAAGCTTGAACGAACCAGAATTGCGTTTGAAATTGACAAATATTAAACCAGATAGTGTAAATCTGTGCTTGTCAAAACAAACCCACTGCTCACATTAGCCTAACACTTTCCAATAGTGAATTTATTTTTTATTTTGTTGATATGACTACATTCTTAAGTTAAAATTATATTACTTTTAAAATTTTCTACCTATGACTAATACCCGGTTTGCACCAATGATTAAAAGGAGTTGTTAATTGCAAGGGGACTTCACGCTCGCATGTTGTTTTTGATCTGACCTTGTTGAGGGTACGCCAAAATTCAATTTTTTACCTGGGGGTACAATAAAAATAAAGTTTGAAAACCGCTGAATTAGAACATCCTCAGTTTGTCCTTTCCACAGTTTTGCAGGCGCCTGAAGTCTCTATTATTCGTCAGTGATTTCACTGGTTTGGGTCGGGAGCCACTTATGAGCTTTTCTTGAATTGGCGCTTTATAAATGTCAAATTACAATTAGGGGTCATTGCATAATTACGTAACGCCGAAAATGACCGTTTTTGACCCACCCACCCACCCTGTAACGCTTTGTAACGTTTCCCTAGACCCACCCACCCACCCCAGCGTTACGTATTTATTTTTAGGTCTCGGTAAAGATCTGGCATATGATTAACTTTACTTTTCTTGAACATGTCGATTGTTGTCTAACAAATTTAATTTTTCTCTAAATATTTACAAATAAAAACAGATTAATTTTCAACTTTCAAGATTAAAATAATGCTCAATAAATGCTTGCGTGTTTTAGTTAAGTTTTAGATCAATGGCACGAAGTTTGAACATCGATCACATCGTGTTTAAAGTGTCATTTCATGTTAATTTAAAATTCATTTAAAACTAAACTGTTGGTAAAAGCGTTACGTAACGTTCAGACCCACCCACCTAACATTTCGTAACGTTTTCAAGGACCCACCCACCCACCCTCGAGCGTTACGTAATTATGCAATGACCCCTTACCGTATTTATATCTTTGAGATGTATGTAGAATGTGTGAAGAGCAGAACATCAGGTAGGAAGTGGGATCCATACTCACTACCCTTTAAGGTTGAGTCAGCCTTCCATTCGTTAGGCCGCATTTATAAAATGAGCAGTAGGACAGATGGGCGCCAATCAGGCTGCCATACAGTTAAATTCGACTCATGTTAACCTTGTTATCATATGTTACTACAATGACGTGTAATTTTCCTGCCTACTCGTCGGTTTGAATTAAGAAAGAATATATTATTATTATAAATAAATGTTATAAATGATTATTAATTTTCCGATGAACAGGTCGAAGCTATCGTCGAGTCGGAGGATGGTCTCGTATCGACGACCGATGCATTGAATCTGACCGATCGGCTGGAAAGAATTAAATTCACAAAGACAGATGCCGTGAAATTTTACGATGCCCTTATAAAGAAAAAGTGGATCAAGGAGGTTAGTATTGCAAATTTTCTACCCAAGGTAATGATCGTACTGTTTTTAGTAATTCTTTTACTAGTTATCTGCGTGCCTGACACCTTTGGATCTTCACTTGGAACCGTTTACACCTCCTCCTTTCTATTATTTATGTTTTGACTTAGCACTTGGGAATAAGGTGGTTCTCGCCAGGGACGTCATTTGGGGGAGACAGGGGAGCATTTGGCCCCCTGAATTTGACATTTAGTATATACTATTGAAAAAATAGATTTTGCATAGATTTTTCACATTTCTTGCAAGTATATCCATAAAAACCTAATTTATACTGAAGTGACAATATACACACATCTTGGCTTGCAGTTTTGCACATGTAGACTAATACAAAACTTAACAAGCTGGCCAAGTTTTCCAAACCCTCCTCAATAAACTGTTGCCCCTCCTGAAAATACCAAAATTACGTCACTGGTTCCCGCGACTTCACTTTTTTTTATCACTGTAGCGTTCAAAAAGTCAATGAGGTTGTTTAAAAAGAGGTTTTGAGCTGTGAGTTTAATGAACTTCTTATGATTTTCTGTAAAACATATTTCATTGTTGTTTGTGACTTTACCTTATTACACTGGTGTATTGTAGTTCGAGGGTTCGTACCATCTGACGGCTCGCTCTATTGCAGAACTCGAACCGTACATTCTCGAACAGTATGAAACTGCGGTGAAATGCTACCTGTGCAAGAAACTCTGCCTCCATGCAAGTAGACTCACGTATTTAGTTTTCAAAGTTTTCTGTTAACGTTTTACACTGTTGATCAGTATGCTCTACTGTCGAGCCAGAGGTCGGGGGTTCAAATCCCTGTCAGGGAATTAGATTTTTATTATGTTTTTTTTATGTAGGTATGTATGTATGTATGAACACTTGTTATAGCGCCCCTTCAATATTTCTACTCAGAGGCGTTCCCGACTACAGCGCGGACACTGAATCGGAGTTTCACGCCGAAGCGCATGAGCAATTGCGAGTGAAGGACTTGCCCAGGGTCCCTACGCGGCGGCTTTATAGTATAAACATAAACCATAACCATATTTTTGTTGAACCCATCAAGCAACAAATAAACTGAGATACAATCAATGATTGGAGTAGGGAAGGAAAACCTCTAAGGGACCAAAGGACAGTTTAACAGGGCCACCCTTTCTTAGACTATGTCAGTATTACTTAGAGAATTCTTTCTTTGCAGTGGTTGTGGCTGTTCTTGTAAGTTGCATATTATGTTGAAATTATTTTGCGGAAAGACGTTGATGCGACTGATTTACTTATTTTTTATTTCTCTGTAACTGTCACTATATAAGCTTCTTAATATGTACACATGCAAACATACATTGTACCGAATTATATTGTATGTGCTGTATTTAATTGATAATACCTATTATATTGCTCTGTATTGTGTTGTATCAATCAATAGTACCTATTGTATTGGTCTGCATTGTATTGTATTAATTGATAGTACGTATTGTATTGTTTTGTATGCTTACATTCGATGCTTTTGTTCACACAGGGACAGAACTGTGCGGAGTGTGACGTTCGTCTGCACGTTTTCTGTGCATCGCGATGTTTCCGTGAATCTCCAAACGCTGTCTGTCCAAACACGAGATGTCGGGCGGTGTGGCCGCACCGGGTCGAAGAATTGGAAGGTCAAGATGAGTCCAAGATGTGTACCTCTATTTAATACTCGTAGATTTCTGTTGTGCATTCAATTAAAAAGCCTTGCCCTGGTCTTCTAGGCACAACGGGGTCTTGCCCCGAAATATGTGACCCAAGGGATCAAAATGAGTTGGATGTCAGCACTCAGCAATTTACATTGCTAGGAAAACAGCAAAATATGATCAGATGTCACTTTTTCTTATTTTCAGATTTTAATGAAAATGGGTGAAACAAAATTTTTCTTTACATTTCTGAAGTCTCACATTTGATGAAATTCATTGTTTTAGTGTGTATTTTCAGAATTTTGTACAGAGCATACTTCTATTTTATGTGATTATATGTTAAAATAAATTAAAAAATTTAAAAAAACAACACACATAATCATGCATAACTTTGTCAAAAAATAAGGTAGAACCAAACGTTTTGTGTCATTTTAGAGTAAAAATGTGGTCTTTAAGAATATGTAAAATACTCGTATTCTAACATTTCTGACATGCGACTCATGTTGATCCCTTGGGTCACATTTTAATTAAAAAAAACAGCAAGTTCAGTTACTGTAGTCTCTAGTTCGCATGGTTTTCCTTGTTGACATACGACATAACGGAGCTGCAACTATCATTAGCTTTACGAAACCTTAATTCTCCACTTCAGAATTTGGTTGCATTGACTGAATCAAGAATTTTTACATTGCAGTTGTTAAGTTGTTCTCAACATAATTTCAAAAAATCTAGTAGATTATATTTAGTTAAAAATTGCTAATCAATTAGAATTAGGATCAGACAGTGGCTAATCGATTAGAATTGCCAGTAGCTGTTCATCTAATCGATTAGTTAATCAATTAGAATCTAATTGATTAGTTACCCAAGTTTAAGAAAGTGTTAATTCTATGGAAAATCCTCTGTTGCTCTCCGTACTATAAAATCTTACTAAGAATGTTTTCTTATCGATATTGTAGACAAGAGATCTCCACAGAAGTCGCAGAGGAGTGACCCAAGAGCGTCTCAAAAGTCAACGAGGTCGACCAGACGACAGTAAAGCGAAAGTTCAGAACCAGAAGTTGTTTGCTAATGACTGAAGAGATTTAAAGAAGATTGAAAAGTCCATGACCGCAGAGTGACTTGTACAGAGTGGAAATAAATATTTTTTAGCAGTTGCAGCTTATTCGTGATACATGACGCAATATAGCAGATGGCTTTGTGACACAGTGGCTGATCGGTTAGAACGCTCAGCCTGTAATGCGGAGAGTACGGTTTGAACCTCTACCGAGGCAGTTACTGTGTAGGGATCTTGAGCAAGTCCTTTCTCACACAGTTGCTCATCGCCATCGATGTTCTGTCATATGTGCACTTGTGAACTTTGGAAGGAGGACAATATCATATACAGTTGTATTGTGTTGTATCAAATACAGTTGTACTGTATTGTATATTCCAGTCTGATAATCTGATTTAATATCTTCTATACTTCTCCTGTTGGTGTCGATCATAATTATGTCTCTCTGTCTTTCTCCACTCATTTCAATTCTGTGCCATTTTCAGCCGTTGCACTTACAGTTTGCACTAAATGACATTGAACTCTGACAACATCAAGCCATTCTCTGTGTATGTGTGGTCTGCCTCTAATTTCTGTGCTAGCGATCATTTCAAACACGACGTGTTTAACCAGTGTGTTATTGTCGATCTTGCAGATAATTTAAAAGAAATTGAACTTTTCCATTATTTGCAGGATGACGTTTGTTTTATATATATTCGTTTATTGAGAAAAACAATCTGACAAAAACACAGAAATGCTAACATGAGTGATAATGAATAATTAAAGTTCATTAGAAAATGTTAGACTAAACTAGTAAATAGTTTTATATAATGATCTGGGAATAAATTGAGAGTTGTCTTTGGGTGGGAGACTATGGTTGTGTGCTCTAGGTCTTAACTGGTGAGAGGAGAGGGGTTGGAGTGGAGGTAGGAGTTGGTGAAGTACATGCTTTTGCACTTCTTCATTTGATATCTTCTGCTGCCATCTTATGCACAGAATCCTTCTGTAGTATCTCATCTTCAATGGGTGCTGGCTTCAATGGAAACTGTAGTAATAATTTGCTGTCCATTGGGAGAAATCCAGGTTAATTTCAGTAGGTCAGAGAAATGCATAATGTCTGGTTTTGCAGAACTCTTACATATTATACATCAAAACTATAGCGACTTTTCAGATGCATTCTTGGAGAGAATTTTCAGTTGCCAAAAGTATCAGTTGATCAAGTCTTGTCAAGAGGACTCGTCCAGTAAGGGGCCATCCATTTAGTTTGTACGCACAGAGGGGGAATGGGGGTAACCCAAATGCATCTATTTACGTATGCTAAAGTATGGGTCTATTGGGGTGGGGGGGGTAAAATATTTTGTCTATATTGGCCTTCCTTCAAATGGGTCACAGTTCAGCTATCAGGCAATTACTCTACGAAGAAGGGTTGTGGGAGAGGCTTAGACTGCAGGCTGCCTTTGGTCCAAGCTTAACCATTTAACAATCAATCAATTTCGTTTATTCACAACACCAAGCTGACAGGTCGCAACTTGTAACAGGTAACATAGGAAAAATTGTCTACGCTCTGAGAGTTAGTTATTAAATGGGTTGAGATAGCAAATACTATATCTGCTCTAACAGTTAGTTACTAAAGAAGAATTAAGCTAGTGGCAGTGTTTGTTAGGGCAACGAACGAGGTAAACAATAAGGTATATAACGACGAGCCACTTATGGTTTCCCATTTTCCCATACATTTTAGTACACGCTCATCGTTAAATGGTTAATGCCTCTGCCGGGGTGATTGTTCCTGATGTGGCTGTCTGTCTCTGCAGCGTTTCTCTTGACGATGCTAGAGTTGATCCTGGCCGTCTACGGTTAGATGCTGCATTTGGAAGAACTTTTCTAGAACCGAGCCAATGATGGTATAAAATGTACCAAGTGACTCCTTCGTCGATGCCCCCGTTTCGATATCCAACCACGTCTCCGTCAAAAGATGTCTGAGCATTGAAGCGATTCTGTCCGGCGTGCGTAGGCGGTAGTAAGAGTTGATTTCTGCTCGCACGGCTAATAAGTTACTGGACCCGTGTGTATTCCTTAATCCTGCTACTCGCATAAGTGACTGATACAATTAATTCCATTTAAATCCATTCTGACACTGAAGACTGGTTCCAGCATACTCGACCAAAACGCAGATCTAGCGGCATTGGGACAGTTTACTACTGCCTAGGTCGCTATGTAGCTCTGAAACCCGTTGCCTCTGTTTATGATCTCCGTTACAACGTATAACTACTTCGGTTGTTTATATAGTCTCCCATATACGTTCACGTTAAAAACGGTGTGGCTTCGAAGAAACCCTTCTACATTCGTTAATAATAATGTATGCATGTTTGATTTAAAACAACTTCTGCACAATATTTCATTTATTTTCGTGAGACTTTTGTAATGTTTTAACATATCGTTAAGAGGCGATTTAAAGCATTTAATTTATTTGCCTTAAAACGAGTCATTTTGTATAACTACAGCTTTATTCGCCATCTGGCGAGTAACTGCATCATCAAACACTGCATTTATTCGCTAGATGGTGCATCCTGGCAAAAGCAGAGCAAATTCGCTAAATTAGCCAAGTCAACTAATAAACTAATGATAACAATAATAACAACAGCAAATTTATTATTATTATTTAACAACTGAGGTAAAGGTGATTTCTTACGCCTCAGATTAATAAAAAAAAGTCCTGTTGTTCTGTCCATAGGCTACACCTGGGATTAATAATAATAATAATAATAATAATCTTTTCTTTAATTAAGCGCCTGACAAACGCACTGCGCTGTACATTTACATGTTATGCAATTGAAACAATCTTAACTAGTTAACTACTAACAGAACAGACAGCCTGCAATACACGGCGCTAATAGCAGCCTACAAAGCAAATCCGCCCTACGGGGCTCGAACTCGGTACCTCTCGCACTCTTCGCCAGATGTTATCCAACGCGCCACCGGATATTCGTTATTATCGTCTCAGGCTACACGTTGTTGTTGTCGTCGTTGTTTTAATTGCAAAAATACTGTTTACTAGTAGATTTCGTTTATTAAGATACAAAGTTGACATACCGCAACTTGTTTACATGTGATAATGAAAGTAAGGAAATTAAAAACAATAAGTTTACGCCAGCTAGTTTTCACTTCTGCGTGTAGGCTATCTTGATCACTGCATTTGATCACAATACAACTCTATTTAAACCATTACTCAATAATAGCGTAACTTAAATAAAGAATATTAAAATATTTTTGAATGAATGACCAGCTACATACCTATTCACTTGGTGATGGTCTGAGGGCCAGTTCCGCCCTTCCTCTGACTTGTCATGGCTTCCGGTTCGTCGTGATGCAGACAAAAAAACTTGTTTTCAATTAAAACCAAATAATTCTGCAGATTAATCAGCGATAAAAAATGTTTTCATTCGGGTTTAAGTCGGCGTCGTTCGTTTCGACGCTGATAATCCTTGCGGCGTACTTCTACCGACGACAGGAGGACGTTATACCCCTCGACCGGGTCCTGGCAGGGCTTCTGGAGGCCGAGAATGCCGTCCCCCTCGACTCAGGGATTCGGGTGGCCGTGGGGTTCGGCAGCTGTGTCGATGTCATAGGGTCGGCCCTTGATTTGCTCAAGAAACTGAAGGCGTCGGTACCCGCGAACCCCCAACATTTCAACACCATCCACGATCAGGAAGAGTTCGAAAAGATATTTGCATACTTTTTTCGGCACGGGGCCGCTGCCGAGTAAGTGCTGTGTCACGCTGATGAGGTTTTAGTTAATTAAGAGAATTTATGTAGCGCGTCGTTAATATATATAAGCCCAGAAGTGCCCCATTCTGCTATTACACGTTGGGACTTTGCTGTCGTAATAATCATAATCGTGACCTCGAGATTTCTAAAGAGCCAGCAAAAGCTGAGTGGCATTCGCTCGATCAAAACAAAATCAATATAGTTAGGGTTCATATCGGTTTCAGCCAAACCCTCCTTCTACTCCCTCAGCCCCCGTATCCATGACCGCATAATCCCCCAGCCGACAGGCTGACACGGAAAACATTTGTTGTTAGAATACTATATATTCTTTTACTGAGTTTATTTGATAAAAGTGCGATTAGCAATTGGTTAATGAAGACTATATAGTATATACTTAACTTAGAGCGGGGAGAATATGGTTGAATGGTAACTTGCTGGAACGAAGATTAGAAGGACATGGGTTCGATACCCATTAGCCCCATAATGTTGGCTCAGCCTTCAACTCCTTAGGGCCGACTGTAAAATGAGCAGTAGGACAGACGGGCACCTTGCAGGCTGCCATACAGTTAAATTCAACTCCTGTTTAATTTGTTATCATCTGTTACTACTTATATGATGTAATCTTACTGTGGACGGGTCAGTTTGAATTAATAAATGAATATTATTATTATAAAACGTTTTCGTTTTAGGAGGTACACGAATAATGAGACGTTTTTCCACAAAATCGCCAACATTGCCAAGTCCTTTGCAAAGACGAAAATTGAAGTTGGGGGAAATGCCCCGGTCATGGCCAGGAGCTTCCTCCGCCAGGGGGTTCAAGTCCTGCTCGGGGCACAGATGACCGAGGAACTACGACACCGGATCGGATCGGAAATGAAAAGTAAATACCGTCGATCATCAATGATTATGACTGACCAACATGGGTGTATTTAGCGGACATTTTACGGGTTCAAACCGTGAAATAAATGATTGTCGAAACAAATTTCAAAACTGACCATGTCCAGTGGAGACTCTCCCCCCCCCCAAATGGAAGCCCCTGAAATTGTTTCTGGTTACGCCCTTGATGAGTAATGTAATCTGGAGATTGTGTTTACTCGACTTCTATCAATAATCAGAGTTTTTACTCTGATTTCAGTTGCAATTTACATACATTGACAACAGTTGATGCTGTTTATATATGAAAACATATCGATACAAGTTATTAACGTTGAGTTTGTAGGTATGTATGTATTTTATTAACTGTTGATGTTGTTTATATATGACAACAGCTCTATACAAGTTATTAAATTCTAATTTGTAAGTATGTATGTGTTTTATTATGTTTATATAGCTCCTTTTTATAGACTTTTCGAGGGACAGGCTTGCCGTATTGGTTAGACAGCTTGCCTTTTAATGCGGCGAGCATGGGTTTGAACCTCCTCACCTGAGATGGTTACTGTGTAGGGACCTTGAGCAAGTCCTTCACTCACAATTTCTCAGTACCTTTGATTGATACTTGGCCATTATATAGTGGCGCTTAATATATGCATAATAATGACCTTCTGCAAAGTGAGAAACCTGGCTATCTCTTAGATCTAAAACGAGTGGTTCTCAGAGTGTAGTCTGTGGCTCGTGAGTGACCCACGAGCGATATTTCAACTCGTTTTGGCTCATTTCTGCATGTTCGCTTACATCTTTCTTGCATAGCTACGAAAATAATTTTAGAGAAATTGTCGGCTTGTTTGTTAAGTTGCCGGCGGAAATGTGACAGATGATGACATCCATCTCATCCTCGAATACAAGAAGGGCGACAAGTGGGGAAAGTTCGAGACACCAAGAGCCAACCGGTGAGTTCTAAGGTGTAAGACTCGCTGTTGCAGTTATTGTGGATGTTTTGTTGGGCTGTGCATGTATCCAGAGGACATTCTAATTATCTGTGCGCTGCTGGTTACTTGTGAACCTATGTTCTTAATCAGGGGTGTCAAAAGTCCGACCCACAGGCCATTTCTGGCCCGCCGATGATGTTTTACTGGCCCACGTAGCCTTGCCTAAAGACTACGCAATTTGAGAATAAAAGTTGAAATTTGTCCTTTTCACTGCATATGAAGCAAAATCAAATCGTTAAGTCATAGTAATTGAGTTATAATGATTAACTCGTTATAATGATTAAGTTACTATTATTAAGTCTTGAGAGCCATATCAAGAACCATGTAATAACACGATTTTGTTATTGCAAGTTAATTTTCCATTGATGCATTCATTTTGGAGCCATGTTATGTTAATATTCACATTACAGCGAAGCACATTACAGTGAGACACCGGTGTACATACAATACGTAGTAAATGCTTAAATGCATGCTTGCAAACATTTCTGTTTGATTTGAATATGATGTGATGTTGACATTTCAGGTTTATCATTCACAACGATGTCAACAATCCGCTGCTTTCAACGCTCGAGTCGTTTTCTGATGCAATCGTCAAGTTTTCTCCGCATCTGCTAGTGATCGGAGGTCTCCAGATGATGGATAACTTTCCATTCCATCCAGGTACCTCAAGATTCCATGCAGTAAAATATCCTAATGTTCGTGAATGCATGAAATTTTGCCATGCCCCGAGTATAAGTCGTACCCCCAACTTAACATTTTAAAAACTGTCCAAAATTTTGCGACTGATTCTCGTTCTGTGCAATAAACAGATTTAATTCAATCTGTTTTACTGTGGTCGGCCCATCCTCTTGGAATACATTGCCTAAAAACCTGCGATCTGAACTCCTCAGCCTCTCTTTTCTGCAAGCACTTGGAGACCATTCTGTTCGATCTTGTTTTCATTGTGTTAGGTCGGGAGTGCCCCTGATGAGTCTCTCTTGAAGTGGCGCTTTATAAATTTCCCATTACCATGGTATGGTATTGACAAGGTGTTTTGAAATTTGTAAATTATGGAACGTAATTATTTGACCAATTGGGTTAGGAGGTTGTTTGTAAAGGACGTCTACAAGAAATGACCTAATTTCGACCCCTTCCTACTTTTTGTTCACATTCGGCATTGTCTTCCCCACATCCAAGGTTTACTCAATTGAAGTACAAAGATTTAGGTTATTCTAACCTGTTGGTCTTGCTGGGCTAACTACGTTGTGGATACTTTGATAATGCCACATCCAGAAAGGTGATGCTACTCGCCGGGACGCTGTGGAATGGATGATGGTTTCACTCGAGGCAACCATCAATTTATGCTATGTAAATTACGACAATGTACCTATAGAAGTAATTAATTGTAATTGTAATCTGACATTTATATAGCGCCACTTCAAGAAAAACTCATCTGTGGCATTAGTCGTGATTGAATGTTTCACAACGTTCTGCTTTTCTTGTTTCCGTAGCATGTCTTGAAATCCAATCGATAGCACTGCACTTATCTTTTCTGTGTCAGGTCAGAGGAGGTCACGGCTCGAGAAGCTCGCCTCAGTGCTCGCGAGCGTACCCCAGAAAACTCACATCCACTTTGAGATGGCATCCTTTGTTGAGCAGGAGTGCCTCAAAGACATCATCGACACCGTCGTCTACCACTCAAACTCGCTCGGCATGAACGAGCAGGAGCTGCCGAACCTGCTCGGCATGCTCGCCAACAGCTCGATCACGATCGTCTCCGATCCGAACCCGCGCATCGCGAGCACGCTCGACCAGATGCGGCTGCTCTACCGGATGCTCCGCGAGACGCCGGAAACCGGCGGAAAGCGCCGGATCACTCGTCTCCACGTCCACACGCTCGCTTTCCAGGCGATCATGACGCAGCGCGATTCGACGTGGAAGAATTCCAGGTCGGCCGCCGCTAAAGCCGCGCTCGCTGCCAACCGGCACACGTGCGGCTCGAGCGAGATTCGGCTCGACAATGCTCGCTTGCTCATGGACGAGTCGTTTGCAACGAGCATCGAGCACGGCAGCGAGCGCATCGCGTTCGAGTCGGAGCGGCCGGTGTCGTGTTGGAGCGAGGACGACGTTGAGTTCTGTCTTGCCCCCGTGCTCATCTGTACTCAGGTGGTGCAGACGGTCGGGGGCGGGGACAACATCTCGACGGCAGGGCTCATCCTGCAGCTGTGAAAATTGACTGAAATTGACTCAATTTTCTGTTTTTGACGGCTTTTTATTTTTGGTTTTTTCTTATCCGAATGTTTGCCTTGGTTGTGTAGAAAAATTTTTCTGGGTGTAAATGTTAGTGCTTTGGGATTATAAGTAAAAATAATAATATTTTCCTGGGCGGGTGATTGGGTGAGGTTATGCTGGGGATGAGTATAGTGGTTTAGGGCTGGTGGAAAAGGTAAACAGTGTTTGTGAGTTGAAGGTTGATACCGGTTTTGTTTGCGTCTCGACTTCAGTTTTACTGGCATCGAGTGTGTATTAAGTAGTAACAATATATTCGTTTATTCAATTGAAATTGACAAACCACAGTGTGATTACATGAAATCAAATCGACGTGATGGGTGCCTTGCATGGCTGCCAAACAGTTAAATTCGACTCCTGTAATAAATTATTTCATACTATGAATTGTAATCATACTGCAGAGTGTCAATTTGAAAATAATAAGCGAAGATTATTATTATTAAATAGTGGGAACACATGATAACATGTTAAACATGCATCAAGTTTATAAGTGTAATTTAAGTGCAATAAATTAATATATAAATAAAAATCCATCTGTAGATGTAGTTTGACGCATATAAGACGGGAAGTGGTATTTTCTTGCTGGAAACATTTTTAAATAGGTCAAGGTGTATTGGTGGTTTTGGGTGAGGAACGTTTGTGAGGAATGTCTTAACAAGGGGTCCACTATAAGGTATGTTACATTACACTGTGAATGGTGAAAGTTAATTACGTATATCTGTAACCAAAGAAGCATTCCATTGCTCATCCTTGAGTCCCTGCATGCTCATGTCAACGCCAAAATAGAATATTGATGTCAATCTGGAAATTTGTTAATTGCAGTCTAATCTGTTGTTAATTCTTTAATTATATTCTAATCTTTTGTACCATTTGCTCAATTCCAATCTCAAGTTTATCTATTAATTCTCATCTTTTTCTAATCCTGAAATGAAACTTGTTTGTCCCGTAATCAGTGCTTTTTTCAGCCGGAGCGGTCCGGAATGGCGTTCCGGGACTTTTTTCCAGTTACTAAAAATAATTTAGTTAATTTAAATTTGTAATAACAAATTATTTAAAATTACTTAGATACTTGAATTTAATTTTAATTTTAGTGCTTTCAGTGTTGTATTGATATTGATATATATCAAATAGAAATATTAGCATAAAATATGCTCCTATAATTTGTTCTGATTTTGTTGAGTTCGGAACCTTTTTTTCTAGAAAAAAGCACTGCCCGTAATTCTATGCGTCCGGTAATCCCGTAACTCGATTCTAGTCGTGTGAACGTCTTAATCCTGATCTTTTGTTAATCCCTAAATGTGACCCAAGGGATCAAAATGAGTCGGATGTCGGCAATTTACATTGCTAGGAAAACAGCAAAATATGATCACAAGTAACTTTATTTTTTTCAGATTTTAATGGAAATGGGTGAAAATTTTTTTTCATTTCTGATATCTCACATTTGATGAAACTAGTTGTTTTACTGTGTATTTTCAGGATTTTGTACAGAGAATACTTTTATTTTTTTTGATTATATATAAAAAAAAAGAAATAATTTTTCGACAAAAAAACACATAATCATTCGTAACTTTGTCAAAAAGGAAGGTAGAACCAAACTTTTGGTGTCATTTTAAAGCAAAAAATCTGGTCTTTAAGAATATGTAAAATACTCATATTCTAAAATTTCTGACATGCGACTCAATTTGATCCCTGGGGTCACAAATCTAATCGTATGCAGGGTTTTCTTTTGGATTTTTATGTTTGTTCCCTGATTTCTGTTTGAACCAAGCCAGTGGGCAGCGTCCGAATGTTCTGGGTTGGTCCAGCGGGCCATGCATATCATTTTCTAGGTTTTTAGGCTGGTCGTCTATTTAGCTGTTTGAAGTGAGGGATTTTCCAGGTTTATTGCCAGTTTTGTTTTGCGTTTTTCATCATTTTTGATCCGCACGTTTTTCGAATTGGTGTAAGATTTTCTCTGGATTCTTAGGTGACTTTATAAACGTGCTTGTATGGGAATTATCCTGTCACTCTCACATTCTCTCTCTCTCTGTCTGTCTGTCTGTCTGTCTCTCTCTGTGTGTCTCTCTCTCTGTCTGTCTGTATCTCTCTCTGTCACTGTCTTTCTTATTGATGCACATTAAAGACTATTCACACATCAGTAGTTTTATTCATATTTTACACATTAATGTTAGCGTAATCCGTGAGATGTAATAATTCACTTGTAACAAAGGTTAACAATTTCTGATGGGAATTATCGATCCTCTAGTTTTGACTTGTACCATGACAATATGATGTACTAACAGTAAATGTTTTCAGTTGAAATGGATGACTTTTACTATGGCTTGATTTTTAAAGAATCATTTAAAAAATGTAAAAGCCAATAATAAGCTATTGGCAATAGTAATAAAATTATTTTAGCTACTGACAAAATGTACGACAAAGTTATATTAAATTTCCTTGTAAATCGGCTGGTTTTTGAACAGTTTGTGATTTCTTGTGCAGCTTTGTTTCCAAATGCAGTTCAATAATCGAGTGGGGTATATGTGTATTTTTGAGTCGTCATTTCTATTGCATTTCTCAACCAAGAGAGAAATATTAAGCAGATCACTGCAACCGAGATTAAAGTGAATCGAGAATTTATTCACTAATTCACATGAATCATCTATGTTGAGATTAGTCCTTTGCTCAAAATCACAGTATGTCATTTAGTGAATTTTTAACGGATTGGTCATTTGGCGAATTTCTTAGGACTTGGTCGTTTAGTGAATTTTTCTGGAACAGATCCTTGCCATTTAGTGTATTTCAAAATGGAGCAGGGCTTAGTCATTTATTGAATTCTTTAACAGAAGACGGGTCATTTACAGTGATATTTTCGTTAACGAAAACTAAAATTAGAAGTAAAAATAAAGGATTTCGTTAACGAAAAGTAGAAGTAAAAGTAGGAATTATTTTCGCTTCAAAAACGAAATTAAGAATTAAATTATGAATTATTTGCAGAACTAAAATTATGAATGAAATTAGGAATTATTTTCAGAAGTAAAATCATTTTACTTCTTGTGGCCCTTAAGTTGAGATGAAGCAAAGGGTGAAACGTAAGTCTAACAATGCAGCAGATATGCCAGCGCCGCTGTAGGTCCGGAAAATAGGAGATTACTAAGTCTTGTAAACGTCAAAGCACAGTTTCACCTGCACTGCAGCAATTTAAATTTCTCAACATGAAACTAAAGTCACAAACAACATCAACATTGTCCAGCAGCAGCAGCAACCAAGACTGTGTAACAACTCAGATGGATCGCTATTTAGCAGACATAAGGGAGAACGATACAAGGAATCCTCTTGCTTTCTGGAAGGAAGGCGAACTTCGTACAGCAAAATTGCACCATTGCAGAGGATCTTTTGTCGACTCCATCCTCACAGGCCTTTGTGGAAAGAATTTTTTTCGTATGTGGAATTTTGACTGATGGACGAAGAAATCGCGTGAAAAAATCTCTGGAAATGAGTGTTCTTGAAATTGACCAAAGATATCTTATACGTGCATGTAGTAATGTTAACCTTTTGTGGTCCTTTATCCCGTGGGGCGGGCCCGGCAGGACATTCCCAAAATCCCGATTCGGTCCTATGTCCCGCCTGGCGGGATATGCTTTTTACTGCACTGAAATTAATAATTATTTAGAAAACTAAAATAAGAAGTAAAATTAATTCAGAACTAAAATAGGAATGATAAGTAAAATTATTTGCGAAGTAAAATTAGAATTAGAAGTAAAATTCAAGGACACAGAACTTAATTAAAACTGAATTAGGAATTATTTTGAGAAGTAAAATATCACTGGTCATTTAGTGAGTTTTCAACATGGACCCATGATTTATCATCAACTACTTTACTTGAAGTGAAACCACGGTCCACTAACCATGAGAAGCAGCCATGCACTTGGAAGTGTTGGCCACTTCATTTCCTCCATGTTGCCTCATCTTCCTATTCAGTGTTCTGATTTTGCACCCGAATTATCTAGGATGAGGAGATGGAGAAGGAGGAAGTGGAAAAAGAGGAAGAAGAGGAGAAAGTGGAAAAGGAGGAAGACGAGAAGGAGGAAGAAGAGGATGAAGCAGAAGAGGAGGAGAGAGTGGAAAAGGAGGAAGAAGAGGAGGAGGAAGTGGAAAAGGAGGAAGAAGAGAAGGAGGAAGTGGAAAGGAGGAGGAAGAGGAGGAGGAAGTGGAAAAGGAGGAAGAGAGAGTGGAAAAGGAGGAAGAAGAGGAGGAGGAAGTGGAAAAGGAGGATGAAGCAGAAGAGGAGGAAGTGGAAAGGGAGGAAGAAGAGAAGGAGGAAGTGGAAAGGGAGGAAGAAGGAAAGGGAGGACGCTAATGGAACTAGTTTTCTCTGTCCTGACTGGAATTTAAACTTGCCGACGGAGTTGACAGTCCACCAAGAAATTAGTGGTTTAATAGGGTGGGTTGGATTAGCCAGCCCCGTCCCTAGGAATACGCTGAATACGCAACCGCGTAGGGCCCCGGCGATTCCGCCGAAAGTTAGGACCTCCAAAATACCATTTATGACGGCGGTAGAGGTGGTGGCGACGGCGGGGACGGTGGTAGCGACGACGGAGGAGGTTGGTGGCGACGGCGGGGACGGTGGTAGCGACGACGGAGGAGGTTGGTGGCGACGGCGGGGACGGTGGTAGCGACGGCGGAGGAGGTTGGTGGCGACGGCGGGGACGGTGGTAGCGACGACGGAGGAGGTTGGTGGCGACGGCGGGGACGGTGGTAGCGACGGCGGAGGAGGTTGGTGGCGACGGCGGGGACGGTGGTAGCGACGACGGAGGAGGTTGGTGGCGACGGCGGGGACGGTGGTAGCGACGGCGGAGGAGGTTGGTGGCGACGGCGGGGACGGTGGTAGCGACGACGGAGGAGG
Source organism: Aporrectodea caliginosa (assembly GCA_020284085.1). Lineage (NCBI taxonomy): Eukaryota > Metazoa > Annelida > Clitellata > Crassiclitellata > Lumbricidae > Aporrectodea > Aporrectodea caliginosa. Next base: position 247,039 of record JACEVL010000121.1, on the reverse strand, counting down.
TTGGTGGCGACGGCGGGGACGGTGGTAGCGACGGCGGAGGAGGTTGGTGGCGACGGCGGTGAAGGTTGGTGGCGACGGCGGGGACGGTGGTGGCGACGGCGGTGGAGGCATACGCTGAATATGCAACCGCGAGGGACCCGGCGATTCCGCCGAAAGTTAGGGTCCCCAAAATACCATTTATGAAAAATAATAATAATAGTAATGACATCACACGCCGCATAAGTCTAAACTAAGTGCAAAGTAACAAATGCTTAAATTATTTAAATTAAATATATTGCTTGTGACGTCAGTCGGGAAATAAGTCAGAAAAAGACCACTTATAATATTCTCTACAATATACTGACACTGACAGTAAGTATGTATGTATGTATGAGCACTTGTTATAGCGCCCCTTAAAGATTTCTACTCAGAGGCGCTCCCGACTACAGCGCGGACACTGAATCGGAGTTTCACGCCGAAGCGCATGAGCAATTGCGAGTGAAGGACTTGCCCAGGGTCCCTACGCGGCGGCTTGAGGTGGATTCGAACCCGCAACCGTCCGGATGCAAGGCACCGAACATACCACTACACCACCACGCCCCCTATGGTACTAATTAAGATTATATTAATTTTGTCCATAATGCTCAGTACAGCTACTCAAACTAGCTCAGGCCATGGGAGTCTACTTTCTTAGGCACAATGTTTATGACATACTCCAATACCCAATGGGGTAGGGCCCCAAAATAAAACTTGCGTAGGGCCCCAGATATCTTTGGGACAGGCCTGGGAATAGCAAATGTTGGTTGAGGGTTATAGGATGTGGCTTCATGCACACACCTCTGCTTTGTATGTACCTGTATGTGTCCTGGCATTGTCATTGTTATTGGGCATTTATAAAGCTATAAAGCTTCTAGAAAAAATATTCATCAGTGGCGCTCCCAACCTGAATCAGTGAAATCACTGTCAACTATAGTAACTTTGAAGAACGCCATAAAAGCTCTAGATCTTTTGTCTTGAAACGAAAACAATATATTAACAGTTTTACAATCTGTTTAAATTTTAAGCAATCTCTACAGATGCAGATCCAAGCACTTGTTTCAAAACGTCGCGCTCTGAGCCCGGCAAAATGTAACGTATGCTGGGCGCTTGAAGTTTAACCCATGAGAAACACCAAACTGATATGCAAGCTCACTAAAGTTTATACAGTTATATTCGTAGGCAGATTTTGTAACACGCTGTGGCAAGACCAGGCTTGTCTACGAAAGAAAATTTCTCTACAACTTTTGACCACCAATTAAAACAGACCATTTTACAGCCGTTTGTTTTAAAATCTGTTGTTCAAAATTTCGTTTTAAAATCCACAAGCAAATCTGTTTAAAATGGGCAATTTTATGTGTGTGTAAAGTTGCACGCGCGTAGAGTTTGACATGTTTAAAATAACGCGGCAGCCATTTGCCACAGCTGTTAACGTGTCATTTCACATGTTTTCAAGTATATTTAGATATTCTACTTATTTCAATCCTTCTCTGACCAAGCCTAGTATAACCACAGCACATGAAAACTACATACATATCAAAACTCATTTTCTGATATATATATATACTTACATATACATACTCAAATAATATATATATGTACGTGTATAAGTGCATACATATACACATGCATATATATACATGTATGTATGTCTGTGCACATATATAACATACAATTATACATGCATGTATACATGTATATATAAGTGCCATTAATTAGCATAAAAAAGCAAATCTTTGCCCGTTAAACTCAATTCGTTCGGAATGTGTGCACGCCATATGCCTTCAGTCTGCTGAGAAACTGTCAATTTGAGGACAAAAAAGATGGACCAAAAACTGAACTTCCATACAACAGTTTTTCACCCCCCCAAAAAAAAAACTGAAACCAATAACCAATATAAAGACAGAATAGTGCAGTCCTCTGAGCCAACTCCGGGAGGTGGGCATGAAGTGTCAGCGACTTCACATTTCTTGGCCTCGGCATACGAGTTAGGGCAGGAAGCCAGTCCTCTCCCTCGCCAACCGATCTTCCACCAACAGCATACGGACATTGTACCGTATTAAATGAGGACAGTGTTATAACCCAGCATTACAATGATTGTTTTAAAGGAAGTCACGTTACACCAGAATTCACTGTACAATTTAGAACATTATACAAGCGCTTGAATCCTATAATATTCAAGAAGCGTTTAGGCCATATTATTATCCTTACTATCATTGTTAAATTGCAATTATCACACACAAGGTCCAAAGCAATTGTGAGTGAAGAACTTTGCTCAAGGTCCCGACACCGCTACCGCCTCGGTAAAGGCTTGAACCCGTACTCTCTGCATTACAGGCCAAGTGCTTTAACCAATGTGCCACAACCTAGCATTTGCTCTTAGAAAAAACTACAATTTTTCGAGCAACAAGTCATATCCAATATCCAAACAATTAACTACTAATGTTATGCAATTATTTTTTTTACCAACATGCAATTTACAACGTTGAAATCAAACAGTAAAACTGATCCAAGCATAATTTAAAAATAATAATACATCCTAATTTTAACAATAATCATAATTTTAAAATTAACGTAACCACATGAACAACCCAGAGAGGCTCACAACCAGAATTCCTTTTCCGCAATCTGCAAGTTACAACAATAATAATAAAATTAACAGTAATACCAATACTATTTAAAAAATAAAACTTTCTAGACAACCGAGCAACTCGACACAACCGCTGTCCACAACGCGAAGAACCGCAACGACAACGCCAAACAGCAACTCAATGCAACCAAAGTTTATATAGCACATTTACATTTACCTCAATTATTAGCATAATGTAGCTAGACATTTTTACATGGCTGTAACATAACGTCAGCAAAAGCAATAAGTAAATTACATTTGCAAAATATTCTACCGATGTTAAGAAGGACTTGACAACATCACGCCAACCAAGTAAGAGACTGTTAGGGCACTGTAAATAACCAACACCAAATAACTAACACATGTCCCTTTAACACAGTTTTAACAACTGATAACATAATGTCTTTATAGCAACAGCTGCAGTAGAATGCAATGAAGTAGTTTTAGCAATAGCTTATAACATAATGCGGCTATAACAACGCGTTATAAGCTGCTATAACTACATTATTATGCTTTAAGCTGTTATAACAACAGCAGCCTATAACATAACATGATAGAGTAGTTATAACACCAGCTTACACTGTAAATAACAACTTACAATGCAATAAATGCAGTTATAATAGCTCTTAACATAATGTTAATAACAGCTTATAGCATAATAACGTATTTATAACAGCCAACACTGTAATAACGTAGCTATAACAGCAGCTTATAAAGCAATGTAGCTATAACAGCACATAGCATGATAACATAGTTATAACAGCTTGCAGCATAATAACATAGTAGTTATAACATCTTGTAACATGATAACGTTCATATAATAGCTTTAATGTGATAACGTAGGTGTAAAAACTTGCAATAACGTAGTTATAACAACAGCTTACAATGTAATATAGCTATAACAGCTAATAACAAAAACGTAGTATTGTTGTTATAACAGCTTATAACATAATTACAGCAACTTACAATTCACTTAGTTATCGCACTTTGTTTAACGAAAATACTCAGCAACCACTTAGTAACAAATTACAATAATTAATTAACTCAACGATGAGTAATTAGCAGTTGATGTACTAAGAGAACAGCTAATTGCTCTCTGCACGACAATTAAAACTGAAAATCAAAAACTATTTACAGTTTAATAATTAATCAAAATAATAACTGAAATAAGTAGTTCTTCTCTACCACGGTAACGTGAGAGGAAGAGAAGTCCTGTAAGCCAACCCCGAGAGGCACCCATGGGTATGAAGTGTTGGCGACTTCATTTGTTTAGCCTCGGCATATGAGGACAGGTGGCCAGTCCTCTCCCTCGCCGTCTCATCTCACCATTGACAGTGTACGGTCAGTGCACTCATTGTAGCTGAGTTGGCTAGGGGCATAGGTGGAGCAGAAATCTGGAAAAAATTTCTACCTTCCGGTATTTGAACCCCAACCTCTCGTGGGACAGACCAGCATGTTAAAACCACTACACTATCACGACCCCATGTTTAATTCCCAGAAAAGAAAAAATGAACTTTATACGCAAATATGGAAAACCAGACATTGTCCACTGCCTTTATAGCAACATATGAAAGGTTCCAGAAAAAAATCTATTTAAAAAACTGAGGGCTCACGATCTACCTTGGGAATCGTAACATTAAAATAATAATACCAACAATGAAGAACTTTATTATGCAATCCCAATGCGATTGAAAATGTTAGACAACAGCGAGCAGTTTAAGTTGCTAACAATTATTCAGTACAACAATTCGATGATTAACCACAAGATTATGTTAATCAAGATTAACGACACGTTGTATCAATCCATTTAACGTACGCTTCGAGCTCACGAGACATTCTAAAAATGCAAGGCACGTCATAAAACTACGCACAATTCATGAGAAAATTTTTTTAAATTTGCTGAATAATAAGAATAATAAATAAAATGTGTGCTAGACGGTAAACTAGAATCACGAGTCAATTTGGCTTCAGAATGGAACAAGTTTTAAATGCAAGAAAAAGACACATGTTAGCATTTGACGTTCGTTAAAGACAAAGACCAGATAACATTGCTGCACTTTTTACATTACTTTACACTTTTTACTCTTAATGCGTAAGCAATTACGATACGGCTGAAGCGTTGCACAGTTTTAAGAAATTAATCACGTTATGTGCTACTTCTGTTAATGATAATTATCTATGAGAATAAATTTGTATGCAATTTATGCAAATGCTAATTATTCAAGCAAATAAATTTTTATGCAAATGCTAATTATTTAAGCAAATAAATGTTATTCAAACGCCAATTATTTACGTGAATAAATTTGCATGCTTCATATGCAAATATTTATATGAATAAATTTACATGCAACGTATGCAAATGCAATTATTTATGCGAATAAATTTGCACGCTACATATATGCAAATTATTTACGCATGTAAATTCTTTGGCATTTAAGAAGATCCCTTTCCATTAGTTAGATTTTAAATAAGCTTTCAGATTTTACGGGTTAAATGTTCTGCTGCTACACAAACTAAAATTAACTTAATTAAATTCACCATATTTCAAAATTTAGCAAAAAAAAACAAAAAATTCAACCCCTCAACATTTCAAATTTTAATTTAAACCTTTTTATTGTTTCACAACCGTCAAATTTAAATCCTCATCCACAACACACATCCTCCTGAGTTTACATTCTAAGTACAATCTGGAAAACGTTGTCAAATATTCAAACTTTTTAGTGAATCCAAAACCTACTGCGGTCACATATTCGCTCTATCACTATAATCATTATTAGTACGCATTTATCAAGTGCCACTATCTAAATACTAAACACCAATTGACGGTGCTCAGTGCAAGGTCTCTACGCAGTAACTGTCTCAGGGGAGGAGGCTCAAACTCGTACTCACCGCATTACAAGGTGAGCGGTCTAAACAGTCGGCCATAGTGTCCAACATATCCAAAATTTGCTGTTGAAGCCAGATTTCTAATCAATTCTAATAGGACATGTTAATTGCTTTTTCAAATATAACAAATCCAAATACCAGTGTGATATTTCATTCGATGCTGTTACTATTAATCTGTTTACCTGATTTGTACTCCTAGAAAGCTGGTTGCTCTACCTGACATCCCTCATGAAACTTAAATTCCACCTTGAAAGAAGCTGGTTCGACTATGGAAACATCCCTTGTGCAACTTAACTTCCACCTTGAAAGCTCATTCCACTGTGGAACCTGACATCCCTTGAGGAACTTCAATTCCATCTTCAACCATTGGTTCCACTGCGAAAATTTCTATTCACTTGCTGAACATCGATATCGCTCTGAATGTTGGTTCCACTACATTTCCTAATACTCACAAGTACTTTCAATTTGAAAGCTGGATCCACTGTGGAACCATGTCAAACTGTTCCAGCTTGGAACCTGGTTCCACCAAGGAAACCGCTTCCAAATATGGTGCTTAACTCATCAGCCTATGAACTCTGTTTCATTTGCAGCTCCAGTTCCATGTTCCAGCAGTGGAACTCAGTTGCAGCAGTGGAATTCTGTTCCACCGATGGAAGGAACATCATGATCCAGCAGTGGAACAAGGTAGGTACAGTAAACTCGGCTCTACTAAAATAAACTCGTTTCCACAGAAACGTTCTACAGTTTTGTTCCACAGAAGAACTGTTTACAAGCAAAGACAAGACTTCAAACACAGACCACAAAACGTTTTCAACTCGAATCTGAAATGCCGAGGCAATGTACAGTGTCAATAAAAGTCATTATCATTTTAGGTTTTTAATCGCTTCTATTATACCTGTAAAATGTAGAGCATGAATCTGAAAAATACGACAGCCAGAGGATTCCATCACAGCTTCCAATCACTTTCATATCTCAACGTTAAACTCCAAATCACAAGAACACTCCGACACACACAACTCAAGAACTGTTAAAAACACGAATTAAAAAACGAAATCATCAGTTGATATCGAGAACGCTCGTCTAAAAAAAATCGCTCTCACACACGACAAAACATCTAAAAAAATTCACGTAAAGGGCGTTCAATCAGGAATGATGGTTAACAGATATGAACGAATTGTTTTCAAACACCGTTAACTGTTAAGAAACGTCTTCTACGGCTCTCGACTGTTAATCGATCGCATAGGAATCCACTTTAAAATCTGCGATCAATGTCAACTGATATGATCAACGAGATGATCCGCTACAACTCGATCTACATTCGATCAAATTACTGCAGCAAAATTCATGAGTCAACATATGTATTTACATATGAATACAGGCACGCAATATAAAATGTGTATATATATTTATTTATATACCATGTATGTATGTATGTATATACCGTGTATGTATCAATATAAATGTGACCTTGGCGGAGAAGGTTTGTCAGGAATGGACTTAACATTTTCTTCTGTAAGCTAATACTTTCACAAAGTCAGGCTAAAACTTGGTCCAAAATGTATCCATTTTTTTACAAAAATATAAAATATCGTTTAGCGGAAAATCGCATATAAAACTTCAACCTGTCTCTACCTGATGCGTTAATACCAAAAAAGGATTAATACACCATGCAGCATAATACAGTTTGTAGCACAGTGAACCAGAGATACAAATATTAGATTCCAAAATTAATATTCATGGTTTAGGGAAAAATCATATTTAAAAATTAATATTCATGATCTTAGGGGAAAATTAGATTTAAAAATTAATATTCATTGTCTTAGGGAAAAATTAGATTTAAAAATTAATATTCATTGTCTTAGGGGAAAATTAAATTTAAAAATTAATATTCATGGTCTTAGGGGGAAATTAAATTTAAAAATTAATATTCATGGTCTTACGGAAAAATTAGATTTAAAAATTAATATTCATTGTCTTAGGGAAAAATTAGATTCCAAAATTAATATTCATTGTCTTAGGGAAAAATTATATTTAAAAATTAATATTCATGGTCTTAGGGGGAAATTATATTTAAAAATTAATATTCATGGTTTGGGGTTAAATTCACTTCTAGCTTATCTCGTAAATGACTATCAGTCCCTTTTCTTAGCCAAGGTCACAAGAAGTACACCCACATACATACGCTGGAACTTCCAATGTCACCTTTTGGGCACAATATCGAGTAACGCATTACAACAGGGTTACGTTGTAACAAGAGCTAAATTACGAGATTACGTTTAGAGGCGTCAAAGGTATGGGGAAATACGGCCCAGGTACCCGTGGCCATTCTGTGCGAGTACCCAACTACCCATCAATGCATAATACACCAATCATACATTGAGTCTTTATATGCACTTAGGTTTAATTCAGTTAAGCAGTCACCTTACCTACAAGACCGATAAAAAAATTTGCTATTCAAGTGTTTAACTCATTGACAACTCTTGATGGTAATGGTAACTGCTAAATTATATAGCGCCACTTCAAGATAGACTCATCTGAGGCGCTCCCAACCTAACACAATGAAACCACGATCGAATAAAATGGTCTTCAAACGTTTGCGGAAAAGAGGTAATGAGGGTGAGAAGCTCATGTTGCAGGTTGTTAGTGGCTTGTTCCAAGAGGATGGGCCGACCACAGCAACACTTAACTTGATAACCTAATACCTACCACCCATGGCTTCCAGGCCCTGGATAACAGCACATTATAAAACTTTGCAACCATGATTAAATACAGAAGCTGCTAACAATGGATCATGGCCGAGTTCTGGGTTACGATTCATGGCCCGGGTGCCACCCTTCAAGCGAGTACCAGGGCCTTTGAGTGAGGGCTATGTTATGACAGGGTTAGGTTATGGCGAGATTATAACAAGGGCACAAAATTACAACTACGTTACATTGTAGTGTTATTACATTTCAATGAGGCCATATCTCCGATTAAATTTAGTCCTAGTACAATTCCTGTTATCTCTCATACTTAATAATTATACACCTAAATCATGCAAATTAGAGAAATTGCCTAAACAATTGCTGGAACCTTACACCGTTTTGAAATCAGAGAATCACATGAATAAACTCGAATTGGAGCAAATTTCATAGAGAAAGATGGACAAGTGTACACAAGAAGGCAGAGGAATCACAAGTCTTTGAAGACTGGAGCCAAAGCAGGGCCTGGCTGGTATAAAATACATCTATATGATAATAAATACACATCTATACCAAAGAAGTATATCATATTTATCATCTATGTATTTCATACATAACCAAAATCAAATTTCGGATTATATAATATAGATAATCCACTACATACTATGTATGCAAATGCAATTATTTATGTGAATAAATTTGCATGTTATCCATGTACATATGTACAAGTAGTGTTTTGCCAGCTAAGGGGGTTGAGCCGAAACAAATTACGTTAACAAACTAAATCAGGAATCCAGACCCGCAAATGCACCAAGCGACTACACATTTTATACAGAAGCAACTCTGCTCCAAGTAGATATAAAAACATATTTATGCAAAATCAGAGAAACATATTTGCAGACGAGATTTCACGAATCATAACTCTCCAAGTTTAATCTCCGGCAAAGAGGACAAAAATTAGAAAAAATGCAAAATCATAATCTCGCGTTTTCGGCGACCACGCAAAAAAGACGTCGGCATGTACAGGCGAGTTCACAGGAAATAAAACGGCTGCAAATAAAACTCCATCTTCCATAACACGCTTTGAAATCAGTCACAAAACGGACGGCAATTAAACTCCTTGTAATTAATGAACTCATTTAATTAGCGATTAACTTCTCTTCTAACCGTACGCGGCTCCCGCTCGAAGCCGCGCAACTCAGGTTTGGAACTCGGGAGGGCAAGGTTCGATCCGACTCGCGACAAAGATCGAGCCTGGATCGCTAGATCTTCACCTGGAAGGTGGCGGTCGGCACCGTCGCCGGTTGGAATGGATTCACGCCTCTGTTGGACGCTCGTGCCGCCCAGGCCGAATCGAAAGGATCTATGGCGGCAGCGTTGGACGGAACCGCAGAGGCGCTTGGGGGCGACATGTGGCCGGTGTGGGGTGCCGCAGCGGACCACGAAGGAACAAGGGGTGGTTGGAATTGTGGATTGACTGAGGCCGCGAAAGGTGTCGCGCCGACGGATGAAACCGTCGCGGTCGGGTAACTTCCTGTTGACATCGGATACGGATGGGCGGAGCTCGAAAGCGAAACGGCAGGTGTCTGGAATGGCCCGGTGGAAGCCGGCGCGGAGAAACCCGTCCCGAACCCGTTGACGGGTCGGAGACGGGCCATGCCGACCGACCCGGCGGGCGCTCGGGCGAAGGGGTCGATTCGACTGGCGGTCGAGTTGAGCCAGTTCTCGGCTTCTGAGGGTCTGTTCATCTCAGATGGTTGGGTGGCAGTTGAAGCCCAGGGATTCGTCTGCTTTACGACTGCTCCGAGCTGAACGCCCGGTTGGGAATTTCCCATCTGGACATGTTGGACTACAAATTTCAAAAAGAAACAAGAAATTAGCTGATCGTATCGTATCTAAAAATTTGTAGAGCGCCTCTCGCAGCATAGACTATTCAGAGGCGCTTGATGTAATCACCAGTTAAATTGCTAATCAATTAGAATTAGAATTAGCTGCAGAAATTTGCTAATTGATTCGAATTGGCAAAATCTTGGAGCTAATCGATTAGAATCAGAATTAGCTGCAGAAATATGCTAATTGACTTAGAATAAGCAAAATCTTGTACTTAACCGATTAGAATTAGCTGTTTGACAACTAACTAATAGCAAGCCATACAAGCAGTTAACATGCAATTAATTTCTCGATCTCAGCGTACCAACCTTCACGAGCATAGCTTGGTTTTGGAGCGCCATTGGCTCAAACCTTGCACACAAGACACTACAGAAGTTGCTCATGGGGAGCCCAATAGTGCATTGGATAACACACTGGCATAGAGAGCGAGAGGTACCGAGATCGACTCCCGTAGGCGGACATGCTTTGTAGGCTGCTATTAGCGCCATGTATTGCAGGCTGTCTGTTCTGTTAGTAGTTAAGATTTATGTCTTCTGTCATTTGTGTTCTTGTGAATTGTTTCAATTGCATAACTGTACACTGTAACCAGTTGCGGTTTGTCAACCGGATTGTTTCAATAAAGAATATTATTATTATCATTAAAGGCTGAGATTCTGTGACTTACGCCCTGCTAAGGAGTGGCTTGGTGCTGGGTTGTTGAGCAGCTGTTGAGCCGGTGACGCCTGGGGTGGTCCAGGCAGAGCAAAGGATGCAGTGGTGGTGGTTGACTGCTTTGTGGGGTCCAGCCTCAGGGCGGTCAATCCATCGACCGGCCACTGGGACCCTCCTCCTCCTCCTGTCTCTTCCAGCATTGACGGCGGAAGCTCCTCGTCTTCCATGATTGTACTGATCACTGAACATAAAGCAACAGAAAAACCTTTAGGACGTCGTTTCATAACCGTTAATCGTCGATTACATCCTGCTACAAACCATTGTTCGACATTCCCCAGAAATCCACACACGTTGCCCTGAAATTCCTTCACACTCCCCAGAAATTCCTTTGCATTCCCCGAAATTCCATAACATTCCCCAGAAATTCCGTCGCATTGCCCACAAATTCCATCACATTCCCCAGAAACTCACTCACACTCCCCTAAAATTCCATAACATTCTCCATAAATTCTTTAACATTCCCCAGAAATTCCTTTGCATTCCTTCACATACCCCAGAAATTCCTTCAGATTACCCATAAATTCCCTCGCACACTCCAAAAATTCCTTAACAATCCCCAGAAATCCTTCACATTCCCAGAAATTCCTTCACATTTCCCAGAAATTCTTTTGCATTCCTTCACATACCCCAGAAATTCCTTCACAATCCCCTAAATTCCCTCATACTCCCAAAAAATTCCCTCACATTCCTCAGAAATTCCTTCACATTCACAGAAACTCCTTCACATTAGCCCTAAATTCCCTCACATTCCCCTGAAATTCATTCACATTCTTCCAAAATTCCTTCCTATTCCCCATAAATTCCACATTATTCCCAACAAATTCCTTCACATTCCCTAAAATTCCTTCGCATTCCCAAACACTCCCTTCCCATCCAATCGCACCTGAGGCCTTGTTCCCACCGAATCCATTTGTGAGCTGCGGTCCATCAATTCCTGCAAACTGCTTCTGGCGATCTTTCGTCGACGGAAGTTCGTTCATTCGTAGCGAAGTCGAAGTATTTCTCTTGAATGGTGACGACTCGGCCAATTTGTTGAAGCCCCGAAACGACCCCTGGCGGTCGAGAATGTCGGCAGGAGCATGCGGACGCTGAACTGCAAAAGGCAGGTCCGTCTGCTTGAAAGGAACTGGTTCTGTGAAGCAAAAGATTTTTAAATGCAATGAGCCATTAAGTAATAAAAATTTTTTTAAATGTAATCAAATGTTACTAGAGAAGATTTTTAAATGCAATCAATTATAACTACTGAAAGTTTTTAAATGAATCAATTATAAATACAAAAAGTATTTAAATGAATCATTTATAAATACAAAAAGTGTTTAAATGAATCATTTATAAATACAAAAAGTGTTTAAATGAATCATAAATTTATAAATAAAAAAAGTTTTAAATGAATCAAAATTTTATAAATACAAAAAGTTTTAAATGAATCAATTATAAATACAAAAAGTGTTTAAATGAATCATAAATTTCTAAAAAAAATGAATCATTTATAAATACTAAAGTTTTAAATGAATCAATTATAACAATAAAATATTTAAATACAATCAACCATAACAACTAACAAGAGATTTATAAATGCAAGCAACCATACCCCCCCCCGCAGGTATTAAACGCTTCTTAAAGCAATCAACAGTATCTACCAACAGTTTGTAAATGCAATCAACCCAAAAAACTACTTAAACGTTTTTATCCATTTTAATTCATCAATTTGGATTTCGATCGATCTCGGTTTCAGTCGATCTCACCTGCTACCATCGCACTCTGAGGATCGGTCAGTCTTTCGGTGAGGGTCGTCTGACGGAAAGACCCCATACGCGTGAAGCTCGTTCCATTTTCGTTGTACGTCACAGAAACCTTGTCCTTCTCACGCTGCTGTTTCTTTTCCAGGCAGATCGCAAATGCACAGCCGACCGCATGACTCAAACGCTCCCCCTGAAGAAGAAATACAATCACATGCAATGTACGAGATGAAGAAAATGAAGAAGTGAAAAATGATTATGAAGTAAAAGAGGAATGTACAAGATGAAGAATACGAAGAAGTTAAAGATAATTACGAAGATGAAGACGAAGAAAAGAAGACGGAGATAAAGATGATGAAACAGAAGCAGTTAAAGGTGATGATGAAAAAGAAAAGAAGATTGAGATGAAGTTGGAAAAAAGACTCCTACAAAAAACCAAAAGGTAAGCTACCGAAAAACATGGCAAGAATTAGTGAATGTATAAATTAAATAAATAAAAAATTATAAATTAATGCCTGTAAATCAACCTTAGTGCCCAATTATTCACAATTTTAGTTACTTAAATATATAACATAATTAGGCATAAATAATGTATTTAGGCAAATACAGTTATATACAATTGCTCAAACAAATAATATACTTAAGAATAATCATTAATAATCCATTACACAGAATTAGGAATAATCGCTAATAATCAATGAAACAGAATTAGTTTCCTTTAAATAAATAACATAACGAGGAAATAACAACCGATTCTTTAATGGCGAAGAATCCATGACACATCCATCGACGGGTCGTTCCATCACGGCAGATGTAGGCGAAACCCCTTTCGTGATTCCGATCTGGGGCACAGAATGAAACCTTTTCGATCGTCTGATCTACGATGAGACCCTGTTAGAATGAACCAGAACAGGTATAAAATCAGCAGAAGAGGTATGATCTACTATTATTGGTATGGTATATATGGGCAGGGATCACCCCGAGACCTCTGCCATGTTCACAGAAAATACCATACTAGCAAGTATGGTATTTTGAGTGTGGTACAAACAGTAGATGGTAAGTCGTGACTGTGGTAAGAAGTCTCGATGTGCAAAAGTGGTATAATGAAAGTGGCATGGTAACAGAGACAATTACCTGATACTATTCTAATGAATACTAAGATGATAAGGTACCTTTTTCACAAAACCGCTGCAGGTGGTATGGTAATATCTGTTGCTACAAAACTTGGTAAATGATGGGGCACAGTGGTGTAGGGGTATGTTCGGTGCTTTGCAGCCGGAGGGTTGCAGGTTCGAATCCACCTCAAGCTGCCGCGTAGGGACCTTGAGCAAGTCCTTCGCGCACAATTGCTCTGCAATATAATTGCTTCTGCGCCGCCGAGGCGTGTGGCACTTCTGAGCCTGGGGCAATCTTAGTAAGAAGGGCGATATCAAAGATCAGTTGTATTGTATATTGTATTGTAAATAAATGAATGAATGAGTATGGTATACTTTGAGGTACAAGACTTGGGCAAACAATGAGGAGTCCTGGACTTGACAAAGGACCTAAGACCATTTGTTCGTACCCATCGCCGCCAAATGTGGGGTGTCAGGAACTGATGATATTTTTAGGTGTTAGATACCTTGCTAATTTCATCGACGACTCGCAGCGCATCACCCGTGACGTAGAGAATGGCACGATGGTGACCGCTCTTGATCTGCTGCAGAACAAGAAACAAGAAGAGGGTCAGAGATCAATTGATCAGCCAAATAAGTTTACGTGATAAGCTCTTGTTCCAGAATTTCCTTCATATTCATCAGAAATGCGATCATGTTCCCCAGAAATTCCTTCACATTCCTCAGAATTCCTTCACATATCCCAGAAATTCCTTCACATTCCCCAGAATTCCTTCACATACCCCAGAAATTCCTTCACATACCCCAGAAATTCCTTCACATTCCCCAGAATTCCTTCACATTCCCCAGAATTCCTTCAAAATCCCCAGAAATTCCTTTGCATTCCCCAACAAATTCCTTCGCATGCCCCAGATATTACTTCGCCCCTGAAATCTTTTGCTGTGTTCCTCTCGATCGCCACTAATACACCCATTCAGTTAACGGAATCCAACGCACCACAATGACCTTGCCACAAAATAAATTCTCAAAAAATGAAACTCTTGTGAGAAGAGACTATTCTCACTCGATTACATTAAAGCAGTTAATCCTACGGCAAAGACAGAACAATCTAGAAGCGAAAGAGACTTATGTAACAAATCCAACAGCAATTACTATCAAAAGAAAATGAAACAACTTAATAGAAAGAAACTGAAATGGACAACAGTAAGTACTTAACTACAGCATCCAGACAAAGTTTACAACCAAATTACTTCTAAAACACAGTACACTGGATCAAGAACCCACCAGTATACCCAGGAGGTCATGTTACAAAGAAGTCCTAGAATGCAGTCCGCTTGTTTAAAACTAGATTTCCTGCCACCGCGTTACACCTGCCTTGATAAAATGGCCGCGTTCTTTAGAGCAGATATTACCTGTGAGTCATCCTTTTTCCTGCGGAGCGAAAGACGCGACCATGCACTGCGACTTTTCTTCTGTAAATGCGTACATTATTTGAACATTTGTCATCAACGTAAGAAAAACAGAAACTTCCGAATTTCCCGCAAAGCGTACGACGTACGAGGACTCCGTCCATGAAAACTCGCCTCTTCCAGTCTCGCCTATAGTGGCTCTTAACTAGAGGGCGCACTTCTGAACTTTGTAAGGAGGGCATTACCAAATCAAGTTGCATTGTACTGTATATGCATTACAGAGTTCGGCAAAATCACAGCAGAGGATAAAGCCTGCACATTGCACAACAAGGCAGGTCCTCAACCAACAGGGCATTTTGTCGATAAGTTCTAATAGAGGTGCTATATAAATTAAAGGATAAACTACATTATGCTATGCTCCTATCACAAAGCCAAACTCCTAACACTGACAAATCCTCATACACTCAACATTCAAAACAGCAAAAAGCAAAGAAAAGCTGAAGAAAAATTCACAAACTCTAGCACAGAAAAAATATCCAGAGAAATGTCTATATAAACAAATAAAAGAAATAAATTGTACTAAATTATATTTTTCTGTCCAAAAAAGCATTGTAATAAAGAACTTCGTACACAGCTTGAAGCTGAAATCATTCCAGCAAGTAGAGATAGACATTTGAACAGAGAAAGCTTGCACGCACACACAATAGTTTATAGATGGCAAAACCTAGCACATCAAAACATCTAACATGGCGAACTACTGAAAGCTAAAAATACTACTACAAGACACCATGCAGATTCTAAAAGTAGCCAAATCAGTCACATATAGCACAGATGAAAGAGTCAAAAAATGGCAGAGGTCAGACAGTCAAAATTACCTCCTGAGGGCGATGAGTGTCCAAATTAGTCATGTAAGAGTGACAAATTAGTCAAGGAAAGTGTCAAAATTGGTAAAGGCAAGACAGTCCAAATTAGTCATGGTAAGAGTGTGAAAATTAGTCATGGTAAGATGTGAAAATTAGTCATGGTAAGAGTGTGAAAATTAGTCATGGTAAGAGTGTGAAAATTAGTCATGGTAAGATGTGAAAATTAGTCATGGTAAGAGTGTGAAAATTAGTCATGGTAAGAGTGTGAAAATTAGTCATGGTAAGATGTGAAAATTAGTCATGGTAAGAGTGTGAAAATTAGTCATGGTAAGAGTGTGAAAATTAGTCATGGTAAGATGTGAAAATTAGTCATGGTAAGATGTGAAAATTAGTCATGGTAAGATGTGAAAATTAGTCATGGTAAGATGTGAAAATTAGTCATGGTAAGAGTGTGAAAATTAGTCATGGTAAGAGTGTGAAAATTAGTCATGGTAAGATGTGAAAATTAGTCATGGTAAGAGTGTGAAAATTAGTCATGGTAAGAGTGTGAAAATTAGTCATGGTAAGAGTGTGAAAATTAGTCATGGTAAGATGTGAAAATTAGTCATGGTAAGATGTGAAAATTAGTCATGGTAAGAGTGTGAAAATTAGTCATGGTAAGAGTGTGAAAATTAGTCATGGTAAGATGTGAAAATTAGTCGTGGTAAGAGTGTGAAATTAGTCATGGTAAGATGTGAAAATTAGTCATGGTAAGATGTGAAAATTAGTCATGGTAAGAGTGTGAAAATTAGTCATGGTAAGATGTGAAAATTAGTCATGGTAAGATGTGAAAATTAGTCATGGTAAGAGTGTGAAAATTAGTCATGGTAAGATGTGAAAATTAGTCATGGTAAGAGTGTGAAAATTAGTCATGGTAAGAGTGTGAAAATTAGTCATGGTAAGATGTGAAAATTAGTCATGGTAAGATGTGAAAATTAGTCATGGTAAGAGTGTGAAAATTAGTAATGGTAAGATGTGAAAATTAGTCATGGTAAGAGTGTGAAAATTAGTCATGGTAAGATGTGAAAATTAGTCATGGTAAGAGTGTGAAAATTAGTCATGGTAAGATGTGAAAATTAGTCATGGTAAGAGTGTGAAAATTAGTCATGGTAAGATGTGAAAATTAGTCATGGTAAGATGTGAAAATTAGTCAAGGTAATAGTGTCAAAATCAGCCAAGGTAAGTGTAAAAATTAGTCAAGGTAATAGTGTCAAAGCATACCTTAAAAAAGAGAGCAAAATCAGCAAAGGTGCCAGAGACAAACTTAGCCTAGATCAGATACCCAAACTTAGCACAGGTAATGCACCAAATTCACCAAAGGTGTGAGAGCCAAATTAGCACAGGTAAGAGTGCTAAAATCAGGACAAGTACGGCCTGTATGATGAATTAGGACAGGTAAGATTATGACTAACAGGTAAGATTACAACAGGTAAAACAGGTAAGAGCATGACAGGTAGGATCACGACAGCTAAGAGCATGACAGGTAGGATTACGACACGTAAGAGCATGACAGGTAGGATTACGACATATAAGAGCATGACAGGTAGGATTACGACAGGTAAGACAGGAAAGATTACGGCAGATAAAACAGGTAAGAGCATGACAGGTAAGATTACAACAGGTAAGACAGATATGATAAAGAGAGTCGAGTTGTCTCCATCCTGAGTGACTCACTGCTTTGAGAACTTTAACGGCTTCTTCGCAAATCTGGATTCCTCTCGACTCAAACACTTCGACACAACCAAGATACTGAAACAAAATGTACAATTTAAAACGGTCGTTACGTAACATAACACTGACAATGGACTTCAATTAACACATCGCCATGATTAGCATAACGACAACAAAAAACAAATTGACAACAAAACGATCAAGTTTCTCATGTAGGGCGCGGTGGTATAGGGGTATGTTCGGTGCCTTGCAGCCGGAGTGTTGCGGGTTCGAATCCACCTCAAGCCGCCGCGTAGTGACTCTGGGCAAGTCCTTAACTCGCAATTGCTCATGCGCTTCGGCGTCAAACTCGGATTCAGTGTCCGCGCTGTAGTCAGGAGCGCCTGTGAGTAGAACTCTTGAAGGGGCGCTATATAAATATCTGAAATGAATGAATGAATTAATCATAATTATCATCATGAAGATCATGACTGCCACCAACCTTACCACCACCACCATCATCATCACCACAACCGTCATCCCTATCACCGTTAGACCCACCGCTATCACCAACCCACTACTACCCACTTCTCTTTTTCACACATCCTTGAAGACCATTCTGTTCGATCGTGGTTTCATTGTTTCAGGTCGGGAGCGCCTCTGATGAGACTCTTTAATTGGTGCTATATAAATTTGCAGTTACCATTACCATACTATTACCAATCCACTACCAGCACTTCCACTACTGCCATCAACCCTACCAGAGATGGACACGATTAGTTAAGTTATGAATTGATTAGAATTAGAATCAGCTACTGAAATTTGCTAATCGATTAGAAGTAGATTTAGCAAAATCTTGTAGCTAATTGATAATTATTAGAATTAGCCAAACTTAGA
The DNA here is from genome assembly GCA_020284085.1 of Aporrectodea caliginosa. Lineage (NCBI taxonomy): Eukaryota > Metazoa > Annelida > Clitellata > Crassiclitellata > Lumbricidae > Aporrectodea > Aporrectodea caliginosa. The sequence goes on along the minus strand of JACEVL010000121.1, from coordinate 228,515 downwards.
CAAACAGCTAATCGATTAACTAAATGATTAGCTAACTTAGAATTAGCTACTACTCAAATCTGCTAATCGATTAGAATTAGAATTCTTGTCTAATCGATTAGCTAATCGATTAGATACTCATATCTCACTACCACATCCACACCCACTAACCCCAGAGGGAGGCTATTCCAAACCCTAGGGCCTACCCAAGTCTCACTGCACCTGAGTTTTGCTGTGCAATTCTTTCTCCACAAGATGCCCACCTACCTTGACCTGGAAGCTGCAGCTGCCTTCTCGCACTTTCCTCTCGTCTTCCTGCCACTGGTGCGGTTTGCTCGATTCCAGCCGCGGCGTCTTCTTTTTCCGCAGGCTAAACGACCGTTTGAACTTCTCCATGTCACTACGAAACAATCAACGCATCAATCAATCGACTCAATCAACTCACAAAAATATTCTCCAAATCTCATAAAATTGTGGACTTTAGACACCTAACCTGAGAGCTTGAATTGCAGACTCTTAAGGTCGAACCAAGTGGTTTAATTCGTGGACATTTAAAACTGAGATACTTCGACGGTGACCATGGGCGCATTTAGAGGGTGGTTTTATGGATTCACCCCCAAACCCCCCCAAAGTAAATTGCCAAAATTATTTTAATTATTTTTCTACTCTGCGACCACGTCCACTGGAAAACTGCCCCCGCAAAATTGTAAAACCGCCTTCAATTGTTTCCTGACCACGCATCTGACTTTGACACAATCATCATTACTGGTCACACTGATATTACCCGGCACGCTGATGTCATTACCTGGCACAAGGATATAATTAGCGGGAACAATGACATCCAATTATCTAAACGCACTTGATCACTTTCTCTTCAGAATCATAAGCATGATCATTCTACGCTCTTACGTCAATGACATGGTCAATTTTGCGTAAAATTGGAAACCGCCCACCTTGATGTCGGTACAGTTAACTATGGTGTGGCTATCAAAGGGTTAAATACATCACCCCCTCCCTTTTCCTCAGTTGCACAACTCAGTGACCATGCTCCTATCCCCTATTCGATTCTAACTGCACCTCTCCAACAACTAGCAATTTCTGACTATATGGTCTCACTTTAGATGACCACAGATTGCATTTTACAACAACGCTGTAAAAGTCGTACCGTTAGCCTCAATTGTCTTTACAGCGGGGTCTACAAAATCCCTGAAACCAAATTCCCGGGAAGTGGTCAAAATGCAAAACTGCACGAATTCCCGAAAACAATTTCTACCAAGTGTTCAAATCCTGAAAACTGATACATGCTAGTCGGCCAATTGCCGACTATATACTGAATAGCATATTCGAAAATGTCTTTAGAATGTTAGATTTTCGCAAATAACTTCGTTTTAACTTATGAATTCAACTTCGGAATTCGCAAAAATTCTGTTTCGAGGCTTCAGGTTTAGGGGAAATCGCTATGCACCCCATTACTATAAGACGCTTCAGGAAAACTCGCGGCATCTAACAGATCCACTTTGGAATAGAAACTTACACTTATTTATCCTCTTACGATTATTGGTTGTCTATTATTTAACGACTCAGTGTATCTGGCCTTATGTTTTATCCGTCCACCTGTCATTAATTGATTTGCTGATGCACTTACCTACTGTTTTGTACTTGGGCAATGGCCATTTTCTTCTTTTACTGATATGGAGGCCTTACTTAGTGGGACCTTGGTTCCTTTTAGGTCTCCCTAATTGGGGTCAGCCCGAATCCCCGAAACCCGAATCCCCGAAAACGCTGAAAACAGACAACAGCCCGATTTCCCGAAAACAGTTTTCTAGAAAGCGGCCGAGCTATTCGGAGTTAAATTGTAAACATGACAAAGACCTAGCGTGGCCTTGATGTATTCGATATACTGCCTATTCAAATGTTTATTTTTATTATATTAATTCGCGTCGGACTTAGAAAATCAATTTCGGGGATCCGGCCGAAATGCCTTTCGGGGATTCGGGTTTCGGGGATTCGGCCCGCACCCCCTAATTGACCCTTCTTTCCAGTACTTATTGAGATTCTCTAATGCATTTACAATTGTCTCTGACTGAATTATCTTCGGTTGATGTACATAACACTTGTATTTTCATAATCATCTGTAACTGTTCTGGACTATGGATGGATCAATAAAAAATGATTTGATTTGATTGAAGATCTAACCATGCAAACGCTTCAGGGATAATGTTTCTGACCCATAAACCACAAGACTTTCCACAAAAAAGGTTTTAGGTGTTCGACTTACCTGACCTAATCCAGAACTTTCGGTTGCTTATTTAACCGATTAGAAACCTCGGGATCGACCAGCCTATCGAATATAATCGGACAGAAAGCTTAAATTTAACTAAATCAGTTAAATAGAATTTAATTAAATTGATTCGAGTGACGTTGCGTCCTCAAATATCCATAACGTACAAAGGGCACCGGGGCGACACTGGTATCGTTTTAAATCTCGTTTTAAATCTCAAATAAATTCATAGACGGTCCTACACCCGTTTAAATTGGTCCTAGAGAGTAGATCCACCTCAACAGATAAATAAAATCGGTTCTGACCTCTGAAAAGAAACTATTTAATCATTTAATCATTCGATCGTGTAAATAACTCGTGAATCATAACATCACCTAAGAAAAATGGCGACCGAGGTGGGCGGGTAAATTACATCGGGTGCGATCAGAAAGAAGCTCCAATTACAGACAATACTGAATAATACAATACAATACAATACAATGCAATGAGAAATTTATAACGCGCTTTAACAAGACAAGTCGTTGCACTGTGTTTTTGGTCTTAGTGTAATGAGAATAGATGAGTTTTTAATTTTTATTTAAATTGAATAATAAAGACTATCACAAGAACTGGCGATCAATCTCTCGAATTACAAACAATACTAAATAGCAAAGTCAATCGCAAGAACTGGCGCCAGATCAATGTCCACAAATAAAAAATTGGCAATAATAATATTATTGCTAATTTTTATTTATTTTACCTTTACTCAGAACCCAAGGACTCAGAACCCTCGCCTTAACGACGAAGCTTAAAGTATTCAGTGCGATTTACATTTGAAAATATCGCGTGCTAAGCGCTTGATTTCACTCTTCAGTTTAATAATACAAATAGTTTAAGCGCTGTACTCAGCGCTGCTTCTAGAACAACTACCACCAAGCACTCACTGAAAATGGCCTAGAATTCTAATCGTAGAATTCAGCCAGAGGTCGTTAAATTTAATCAAAACGCCGCTGTTATCTGGTGTATATTTTAGGTTGATTTTACTGACTAAGCCTAACGGGACTGAGAGGCAGAACGTTTGCAGATAACCCCAAATGCTCAGTTGAACCAAACCAGCGCCAAGCATTTAGCAGAAGCAGATACCAAGGGGCGGGAATGCCCGGGATTTTGTCATTACGGTACAACTGGCACTAAATCAGTAGGCTAACGGCAAGCTTTTTGTCAATTAACTCAATTAGAGTGAGTTATTTGTGCATTAAAGTTATCAATGGTTTTTCTACAACTTGGATTAATTTGGGAAATTTAAGTAGGCTACTCAGGTTCACAAATAAATATTCTAAAAGGCACGCATTGCAAGGTCAGAATTGAACTGTTGCTAAATGTGATGCTTTTAAGAAAATGGCTCTCATGTCAATGCAAGTTTACTAGCAAAATACTGGCGCTATGCCATCTAATAAAACATTTAGGATTGACTGGATTACTGTCCCATTGTGCGTTTGCAAGTGGTGTAATAAAGAATATACTTACTTACTTACTTTACTACTGATCACTAAGAGCAGGGTCGAGACCATTGTGGTCGCTATATAAAAAGTGTAGGCCTATATTTACGCTTACATTTATTAACTCCGTCACTGCACGTACGTGTCCTAGTGACAGGCAGTGCCAGTACCAAGCCTGGACGAAGGAGGAGGGCGACGCTAATGATCTTCCTTATCACACAATGTCGTTAACCTGAAACTACTACTACTGCTGCTGCTGCTGCTGCTGCTGCTACTGCTACTGCTACTACTACTACTACTACTACTACTACTACTACTACTACTACTACTACTACTACTAATAATAATAATAATAATAATAATAATAATAATTTTAAAAAATGAATGCTAGACCTACTTACATTTATTTTAGCGTTTGACATTAGCAGCGAGGGATAAATTTTTATTATTCGATAGATGACGCTGTACCCTTCAATTATGATTACTTAATCGATAGGTGCCGCCACTGCTACAAACTGCCCTCATAATATAGGCCCACTCGAAAGCAAATGTCTGAGAAATATAGCTTAGGCAGTTTGGAACATTCTCAAGACTCAAGGACCAGAGATTGTATGTATGTATGTATGCATGCATGTGTGTATCTATGTATGTATGTATGTTCGTCTATCTGTTGCCAGAAGATCCGGGAGTAGTTGCTAAGGTGGGTTTCGTTGAGGGAATGAGTAGCTTGGAAGGTTGAACAATGAACATAAGTAAAGTAAGTAAGTGTGTTCTTTATTAAACGCTGGCAAACGCACGGCGCTGTACATACAAAGTTATACAAAGTTATCAAATAGTAGCGAAAAAGTTAGTAAATAGTAAACTAAAAACACTATAATGCTTAACATGGAATGGATAAGGGTCGGAATTCCTGTCTTTAGTCGTCCTCGCTCAGGTGTGAGCTACGTGCTTAGGGGAACAACTTATAGGAGAAACTTGTAGGAGCAAAATCATTATGAGAAACACTTTTAGGGGAAAACCATTGGGAGAAAACTTATGGGAGAAAACTTCTAGAGAAAATTTATAGGAGAAAAACCACTACAAGAAATAGTATTAGGAGAAAAACTCGTAGCCCAGATTATTCCGGTGACAGAGGCAAGAATACTAGAATCAATAAACAATAAATTATTATTGACGTCGTAATGGTTGCCATGGGAAATCGTTGTGATCAAATATTATTATTGCATAAGGATGATAAGGGCATATAGGTTTAGACGATTAAGCCACTTTCTTGCCATATCCTGCCGTATATTGGTTCTGAAAAGCAAGGCTACAGGTCAAAGAAGAGCAATGCCTGAAAACAAGACAAGGCAAAGGCAAGACAAGATATGATGTGGTATCACAATGCAAGGCAAGACAAGATATGATGTGGTATCACAATGCAAGGCAAGACAAGATATGATGTGGTATCACAATGCAAGGCAAGACAAGATATGATGTGGTATCACAATGCAAGGCAAGTAAAGAGAAGCCAAGATATAAGAAGGCAATTGTAGGCAAGACACTTAAAAGGCAAGGCAACCTGGGACAAAACTCACGCTAGCAATGTAGGAACAGAATATATGCCATCACGCGCAAGGTTATAAGAAAACGTTAGGCAAGGCGAGTAGGCTATAAGAAAACGTTAGGCAAGGCGAGTTTATAAGCAATGCAAGGCTATAGGTAAGGCAAGACAAGAGGATGAAGGGCAAGCCAAGACGAGGTAGGCAAGGCAATGCGAGGCGAGGCAATGCGAGGCGAGGCAAGGTAAGGTAAGACGAGACAGAGCGAGTGAAGGCAAGGCAAGACGAGGTAGGCGAGGCAAGACGGGACGAGGCAAGTTCAAGGCAAGGCAAGACGAGGAAGGCGAAACAAGGCAAGATTAGGCTAGGAAGGGAAAGGCAAGAGATGGCAAGACAAAGAGGAGACGATTTTTCTTTCTTCTTCTTCGTCCAATTTGCATCAGCGGCGCCGGAAGACGCCGTGCGCATGCGCGGGCGCATGCGTCGTCCGGCTAATGTTGCGACCATCAATCTCACTTAGCGATGACGTCGACGTTTCGTCGTCTCGAAGATGTGTGCGCCACCATTAGGCGAATTCGTCGTCTTTTGAATTCCGATTATCCGAGACCTGCCCTCTCTCTTCCGAAACAACTCCCACCCATCCATCCACACGCCCCCCCCATCCGCCAGGGAGAGCTTCTCCCCCGGCCGGCCAGACCTCTCCCGTCCCTCCTCCATCCATCCGTCTGTCCTGGACTCGCCTTTCCGCTTATACGGTAGATATTCTTATCTTCCAACGAAGAGAAAGAAGAGGGAGATGACGACGACGAGGAGGAGGATGATGACGTTCTCTTTCGTCATGCTGTTTGAGACAGACTATTTATACATTATTGTTCTATATAGAGCCATACATTCATGTGCGTGTATGTATGAAGTTTGTGTACGTGTGTATGTATGTACTACGTATAGTATCTGATATAAGACTATCTTATTTGTTAGAGCCCTGGGTCGGAAGCGCCTCTGAATCTCTGAGTGGCGCTATACAAATGTTTAATTACAATTACGTATGTATGTATGGATGTAATGTATGTATGTATGTATGTATGTATGTATGTATGCATGTATGTATATGTGCATGAATGTATGTACTATGTATGCATGGATTTATGTATGTATGTAATCATATTGTAATGTATGTACATATACGCATAAGTGTAAGAACTAAGAACGTGTGTATGGTTGGATGTATATTATGTATATATGCATATATATATATATATATATATATATATATATATATATATATATATATATATATATATATATATATATATATATATATATATATATGGTATATCTGTTTGTCCCTTTCGTCTGGAAGTGTCCCCCCCCCTCGTGTCTTGTCGTCCCCTTCGATGTCCCACCTGCGCCCCCCCACACGTTTCTACCCTCTCCCTCTCCTCGGCTGACGTCAGACAAGAGGTTTCACACAAGCATAGAACTCACCTTACTGGGGGGAGTTACTGCATCTCCCTATCTCACACACTCACGTGCACGCACGAGGGGCAAAACACAACGGTCACGGTTAAATAGAGGTATATAGCACAGGCCTATTCCAATATATATATGGTATATCTGTTTGTCCCTTTCGTTCCTTCCTTCCTTCCTTCCTTCCTGCTGTTTCTTCGAAAGTAAACAGAACCGGTGACATTCAGAGTCGCGCGATCCTCACTTCCTCTGCAATTAGTCCGCGTGATTAATTAGCGAAATCTTCCAAGTGCCAATGTACTAAGCCTCTGACATCATATATATATATAAAAATATAAATATATATATATATATATATATATATACCGGTTTATATATGTGCAATAATTATGAATGTATATATATATATCCATACATTTAGACGTATGCATGGGCGCCCGCACATATATAGGGGCAAGAGGGACACTTGCCCCCTCCTGGAAAATTGACACCTATTTTTCAACTGTATACTACTGTTCGGTGTTTAACAGATTTCTTTGCGCTAAAGCACTAATGATACACAAAGTGAAACTGAGAAATTAAACTTTAAGTAAGAATAAAAAATTCTAATTATATCTACAGCGTATACCCATATCGCATTCTATAATTATGATATATTCATTCATTCATTCATTCATTCAGAGCATTTATATAGCGCCCCTTCAAGAAACTACTCAGGAGCGCTCCCGGCCAAGCCACGACTAAAGAAAAAAGACTTGAGGGACTTGTAGAACCCTGTCAGATGGCTTACAAGTAAAAAACGAAGCTTAAGTGGTAGGTCATTCCAGATATATGTTGTGATATCATGCTGAGTGCTGACTCGTCCTATCAAACCTCATTGGAATAGGCCTGTGCTATATACCTCTATTTAACCGTGACCGTTGTGTTTTGCCCCTCGTGCGTGCACGTGAGTGTGTGAGATAGGGAGATGCAGTAACTCCCCCCAGTAAGGTGAGTTCTATGCTTGTGTGAAACCTCTTGTCTGACGTCAGCCGAGGAGAGGGAGAGGGTAGAAACGTGTGGGGGGGCGCAGGTGGGACATCGAAGGGGACGACAAGACACGAGGGGGGGGGACACTTCCAGACGCTGAAACCCTTGCATGGATGTATCTCGTCAAGAATCGGATTTCCCGCCTTCATCGTCTTGTGTGTGTGGGGGGGGGAGGGGGGGGTCGTTCGTCAGGGGTGGGGGTATAGGAAGAGACCGAACCCCGTCAACTGCTTCTGATTCCCTAGCAGTGGCGTTCGTAGGTCGACCCGGCGACCATCATTGCTTCCGGTTGGAGGGAACTTCCGGTTGGAGGGCAGTTCCGGTATGGGAGTCGAGAGATGTCAGACGTATGAACATCCGGTTGAGGCCGGTTTAATCATCGGTCGCACGGGTGAATTCGGACGATCGTTTGAAAGTGGCGGGGAGATTGGGAAGAGTAGGTGCCATGGGTCGGGGAGGTAGTGAGTGGTACAGAAAGCGAGGTATAGGAAAAGTGTGTAAAATAAGCAGATATCATATTAAAATAAAAACATATATACATGTATATGTTATATATATATATGAATATATATGTATATATGTATATATATATGTATGCATATATGAAAATATATATTATACATTATATTATATAATATATATTATACATGTGCTGTCTGTTCTGTTAGTAGTTAAGATTTCAATTGCATGCCATGTAAATGTACAGCGCAGTGCGTTTGTCAGGCGCTTATTAAAGAAAAGATATTATTATTATTATTATTATTATTATCTAAAGCACATGCATGGCCGTAGTTATCCTTGTATATATACGTGACACGTGTGCATTCGCGTGTCAATATGCATGAGTGTATGCGCGCGTGTGTGTGTGTGTGGGTCGAGACATCTACTTTAGCGCTCTTTTCAGTGACTATAACTAAAGCGTTGCAAGCGTCAGCGCAAAAGTCATGAGGAAGAGTGAGCTAATTAATAGGCTCAGAGAATACTGGAAGAGTCGCTGCCGGCGAGCACCCGCAGACACGCACAGCCGACAGATTCCCATCGACAGCCGGTGTTCGGAGATACTGCACTAGGTGAATATATATATGGTCATACCACACTAAACCCAACGCCAGACAGATAGACATAGAGACAGAGACAGAGGGACAGACAGAGACAGACAAACATTATAGACCAGGGGTCTCCAAAGTACGGCCCGCGGGCCACATCCGGCCCGCTAAGGCCTTTAATCTGGCCCGCGGAACTCTCCTTGAAGAAACGAACTAAATTGGGAAAATTGAAAATTTTAACGCCGCTGTACTCTGACATGCATATTGCCAAAATCCATGTCGCTGTTTGTAAGGCACTGTGCCTGAGATGCAATGACACCATTGCAGTGCTTAAAGAGTACAATATTCGACGACATTATGAATCCAAGCATTCATCGCATTTAATACTCACAATTCACTGGACAGCTGCGAACAGAGAAATTTTCTTCGGAGTTTTGGCCCGTGGAGCTTTAGAAAATCAGCAATGTGCCCCCCCCGCTGGAAAACTTTGGAGACCCCTGTTATAGACGGTATACGTACGAGAGTGAGAGATTATAAAAGCAAGTGGCAGAGAATGTGGGAATGGGCGTAGCCATAAAAAAAATGTCGGAGGGGTTTTAAGATGTCGGAGGGGGGGGGTTTCCATTGGAAATGGTCGCAAAAGTTCAGGTTTTTGGGTATTTAAAAGCATATAAAATTTTTTTCTTAAACTTATTTCGGGCGGTTTGAACCCGTAAAACCACCCCCTAAATACGCCCATGAATGTGGGTGAGGGAGATTGGTAGTGGGAATGTGGGTGATTGTTCGAGAGCGGCAGATATTTTTTCCGACAAAACAACTGCAGAACAAAACAAAGCTTTCCGATTTCGATCTTCGATATAATACAGAATTTCCTCTCGTTGTTCGGATTTAAGACAGCGCCAACGAAACAAACAAATAATAATATACAGAAATCAATCGTATCAACTAATATTACAATTTACACAAAAATTACGATTACAGCGTAAATGCAAATGTAATCCCAGAATTGAGACACGTGACTGGCCTATAATGAGGGCGTAGCCAAGGACTGTATCCATGGATACGGCCTGGATTGGTCTGGATAGCTACTTCGGTATGGAGCCTGTGTCACGCAGTGGCAGACGTTGTCGGATTGAATTCCTACCTTTATAATCATATTGGCTAAGAGCACGCGGTTCGGATATACGACCTAAAATGGCGTGGCCCCAAGTGGAAGGGTGACTGAAAACGGAGGCAAGGCAAGATCACGAAGAGAAAGGCAAGATTACGGAGGACAAGGCAAGATTACGGATGGCAAGGCAAGGAAAGATCACGAAGGGAAAGGCAAGATTACGGAGGACAAGGCAAGGCAAGATTACGGATGGCAAGGCAAGGCAAGGAAAGATCATGAAGGGACAGGCAAGATTGCAAGAGGCAAGATTGCAAAAGTGCAAGAGTGCAAGAGGCAAGAGTGCAAGCCAAGACTATAGGAAGGGAGAGGCAAGATTACGGATGGCAAGGCAACGCAATCACAAGTTCAGAGAGAGGCAAGACAAGGCAAGACCTGGCAACCGCTGAGCTAGGCCGAGTTGCCAGACAACATCTAATGGCCAGTAAACCCAGCTGGAAATTCCCCCAATGGGGATTTTCCATTCCTATCATTTCATCATCATTTCCGCTATCCAGCTAAACTTGTAAAACTTTAGACTGCAAGTTAACTTAGAAAACTGCATGTCAACATCTCCGTAGAAAAATACAGAACCCAACATCCTAATTCTTAAACAACCGATTCGGCTAATCTTCCACTCACACAGTTTAAACATTCCATGGCGTTTGGAAGGCTCTAAAGGCGTTATATAAATGGTAAGTACATACATACATACACACACATACATACACACATATGTACGTACAAACTTACATAGACGCTCATTGCATACATACATGTTACACTGTATACATACGTATATACATGTACATACATACTTACATACGTATATACATAAGTACATACATACATACTTACAGTCAGAGATGGGCAGGATTAGTTAAATTGCTAATCGATTAGAATTAGAATTAGTTGTTGTCTCATCAATTAGAATTTAATCAATTAGTTACCCATGTGCTTAAAATAGATGCATACATACACATATACCCATAGACACATACCAAAAACATACATACATAACCTACATACATTTCACTCACACATAACACATTACACACATAAGGACGTCACAATCTTACAGCGTTACACTATAGCTACAAAAGTTTTCATCGATGACACAAAGGTTACACACTTTTCGTTGTGCCCTACATTCACTGTTCTGGCAAGATTCGAACCCTGAACTACAGCACTACAAGGCGACCACTCTATCAGATAGGTCACTGTGTCTATCACTGGTAAATCTCAATCAATTAGTAGCCAACAAATAGGAGATTTATCAGTAAAAATCAAACAGGGTTGTTAATCTCTCAAAGTCTCTGAAGCATGTGAAAAAAGAATGCAGAGCAAACAAAACAACTTAACATAACCACAGGCCACAGCAAAAAGAAATAACCCGTGCCAAAACAAGAACACAATTTCGGAGAATTAATGAGGTGAAACTGATCGGGAGAAATTAATATGGAGAATTATTATTGGGTGAATTACATTGGAAAAATTAATAAAGATAATTAAATTATGAGAATTTAAAGAAAATTTATTTGGAGAATAAATTCAGAGAATTAAATTGAGACAATTAAATTTGCGGTATTCACCTATACAGAATTAATATTAAATAATTCATCGGATAAATAATTTGGCGTTAATTCAGGGTATTTCATCTTATATAGTTCAGTTGGGAAAATCCATAGAGAGAATTAATTCACTGAGAGAATTCAATCAGAGAATTAATTTGAAAAATTCACCAGATCATTAATTCAGAGTCAATTCAAGGACATAATATAATTGGAAGAATTAATATAATTAAGATAATCAATGCACCAAGAGAATTAATTCACCGAGAGAATTAATTCACTAAGAGAATTAATTCGCTGAGAGAACTAATTCACTGAGAGAATGTGCTAAAAATTTATTCAATAAATTTATTCAATGCGAATTCACTCAGAATTCATTTCAATAATAATTTAATCAGATAATTCACTCAGAGAATTCATAAAGCAATCAATTTGCTCGAAAAAATTCATTAAAAGTGTTAAGAGAATTACTATGGTGAATTAAACTATTTGAATATAAATTTATATGAAAGTTACATTTTTCCATTTACACATAATATGCAAAATTACATAACCTTGTTTCAAACTTATTGAAAATTACATTCCTTCATTCCTTCATTCAGAATTTCTAAAGGAAACTGACAATTTAAATCCACATTTCTGAGAAAAAAATGACATAATTTCAGATCACATTTCTAAGAGACAAAAATGACAATTTCAATTTCACATTTCTGACAAATAAACCAACGTTATTTCAAATCACATTTCGACGAGAAAACTGAAATAATTTCGACTAACATTTCTCAGAGATAACGGACAACACATCAATTAACATAACTACGAAAATTACATAATCTCAAATTCACAATTCAGAGGAAATAAACTGCGACAAATTTCAATTTCCATTTCACCGACGTGAAATAAAGGAGACATTTTTTTCAATTTCTCCCTTACCAGGAGACAGACCCGCATCCGTATATACGTTACTGGTGAGAAAACACAATGGCCTTCTCAAATTCTCATAAATTGCCCCAAGGCGACCACTCCACGGTATACTACGGCCCATGTTCTTCATCAATATTCGTTTAGCCGCGTCGCGGGGCACCATCCGTAAGATCGATGTGGCCTGGTTCCCTAGAATCCGCTGGACACACGGCGCAGCAGGGAACCAGTCTGTCCTAATGAAGATCCATGGCACGTGATCGAAATTCCAGCCGGGTCTTCTGAACTGTGTTCGGAGATGACCTGCAGCCACCGACGCTGGCAGTCGGCGTTTTAGTTCACCCTGTCCTTCATCGGCAAGGGCTTTCGGAGACAGAAATTAGGGTTTCGGGGGGACGAGGGGACCACGTCGATCCCCACACCCCCGACAGTTCCAACGAACGGCGTCCAGAGGCAATCCCAACCGGTTCCTCAGGAAGTCCGTTAGGTCCCGCGTCTGATCCCCTATCTATCCGGCGTGGATGTCCTGTATGTGTCCTAGGCTGTCCATTCCCGGATGGAGCGGCGGACTGGGGCCGGGGCCGCCGAGCCCCGCGTGGCCCCCGAGGTGCCCTCCGTGGGCCATCATCATCGTGTGATGGGGGTGTCCCGGGAGGAACATTGTCTGTGAGTGCAGTTGCGGTGGCCTCAGGTGACCGATAGGCGGGTAGGGTGACGTCGGGGAGGCGCAGAACATGTCCGACGAACCAGGGAGATTCTGCATACCTATAACAACAACAATAAATTGCATTGTTCATCTCGGCTAATCTAATCCAATTAGGGCTGCGGAAGTTAACGATTAATTAATCGATTAATCGATAATTAATTTTAACGATTAAATTTATTTTTAACGATTAATCGAAGACCGCTTGTTATATTCAATAAGGTGCTCGGGTATTATAGCCATTGTGGCTTAAGGAGGACATTTGAACTGAAAAACGTAAGCAAGACAACCTTTATGAACAAATAACTACTAAATTTACTACTAACTAGCAAGACATAGTAATAATACTATTAAAAGATAAACAATGAATACTGTTAATTTTTTATTTTGTCATTACTTATAGTGAACACATTTAATCTAGGCTTGCGGAAGTTAACGATTAATTAATCGTTAATTATGAAAAAGTTAACGATTAAAATAATTTTAATCGTTAACAGCCCTCAATCCAATCCAGTGTAATCTAATCCAATCTAATCTCAATGACTTCTATAGCGCCATGATCATAATATCCAAGGCATTAGTCGATTGTCCCTTAGGCTTAGATTGGGGTGTGTCCGATTGGCAATTTTTTTTACCGATTTCTGAATCTGGATACTTGGCCTGTTTTTTGCCGAATCCTGAATCGATCCCATTAATCGGCAATATTTATTTTTATTTGGTTCTAGGCACTGTTTGTTACTCCGTGATTGCAGAAATAAAAAAAAACAAAATCTTGTATGTTCTCGCGAGATTTAATTCAAACGACTTTTATTATTTTACACGCCCGAGTTTCAATTATAAAGAGTAAAGATTACCGCAGAAAGTCGCCAAAACAGGTTACTATTTTTGCATAAATGAAAAAAGAAATTGTTTTTAGTCAAAAATATTACTTCGTTTGGTATTTGGATCGGTAATCCTGAAATGCGCCGATTCCAATTAATCGGTCTAGGGCTAAAATCCTGTGCAAACCGATTTCGGGATCAAGATTCGGCCTAACACTAGCTTAGAGTGACAGTTACCTTGCCGAAGTGCCCCTAAAACCTGCCAACAATGCCTTCCACCTTCCCCAAACACACGGCTTCTACAGTGACGTAAATAGGACTTTTAGTTTGGGAGGCTTTAAGCCCTGAACATAGCGAGTTCGGTAGCCCGAGCCTGTAGTAGAGCCGGGGGTTTGAGTCATTTTTTTGGGGGGGGGCTTCAGCTTCGTTGGGGGGCTTAACCCCCAAGCCCAACGCTAGTTACGTCCCTGGGCTTCTATCCATCCTCCCACAAGCGCCAGAGCACCAAATATTCAGTCCTAAGTCCAGGGCAAAATCTGCCCCCGACATTTCTCGCGTCCATAGCTGTTCCGGGGCACAAGCCCCCGGACCCCTTTCCCCATCGGACCCTCCTCCACCCCCATCGGACGCATTCCCTCGCATCCCCGCGATTAGGGGCAGATTAAAACCGGTCTCCTCTGGCTCGTCAGCCGCACCATCCGTCAACAATTATCTCGGCGCACCCCTCCCGCTCGCGACGCCACAGACATAAATAAAAGATAGATGGTCGCCGTCGACCGAAAACGAGAAGAGCGACCGACCGAACGAAAGGGAAGAAGAAGAAGGAGGCAGACGACGGACGCCGAGGAAAATCAAAAGAAAAAGAAGAGAAAGGAAGATGAATGCGGGAGGAGGAAGAGGAGGAAGGAGAAATGGAGGAGGAGGGAGGAGGAGGAGGAAGAGGAGGAAGGAGAAAGGGAGGAGGAGGAGGAAGGAGAAATGGAGGAGGAGGAGGAGGGAGGAGAAGGAAGGAGGAGGAAGAGGAATAGATGGGAGAGGAGGAGGAAGGAGAACTGGAGGAGGAGGAGGTGGAGGAGGAGGAAGGAGGAGGAGGAAGAAAGAGGAGGAGGAGGAGGAGGAAGAGGGAGGAGAAGAGGAAAAGAGGAAGGAGGTGGAGGAGAAGAGGAAGGAGGAGGTGGAGGAGGAGGAGGAGAAGCAGGAGGAGGAGGAGTAGGAGGAGGAACAAGAGGAAGAAGTAGTATAGGAGACAGAGATGGAAGAGGAGGGAGAAATGGAGTAGCAGGAGGAGGCGGAAGTGGAGGAGGAAGAGGGGAGAATGACGGAGGTTGCGAGGGCGGAGGAAACAGAAGACGAGGATGGAGAGAAAGAAGAGGAGGAGGGTGAGTGGATAATAGGAGGAAGGAAATGAGGAAACTGCGATGACGATGAAGGATGCAAGGAAAGGAAAAGGTACAACAGAAGAAGATGGTGATGATTATGGCATGATGATTGAGATTATGGTGGTGATGGTGCTGATGATGATGACGATGGTGCTGATGATGGTAATGATGATGATGATGATGGCGGTGATGATGATGACGATAATGATGATGATGACGATGATGGTAATGATGATGAGAATGATGATGGCGACGACGACTACAGCGATGAACAGGGAAAAAGAGAAGCAGAACAAGGACGAACGACGACGAGGAAACTAAGGACGAAGACACGCAGCGGAAGATGGAGTACGTGGTAGCATCATCATCATCACCCACAGCAGCAGCAGCAGAAGCAGAGGCGCCGACCAGCGACCACAGAAGCTGTCTTAGCGTCGCGTCCCAATGATTAGCGTCCCTGAAAGGACGCCGACCGCATCACACAATGGTCGTCGGTCTGTTTCCCCCCCCTCCCCCCCGTCCGCGATACATCGCCACGATTTACTGGCCTCCCTTGCCTCGTCATCATGATCACCGGCGACCGAGTCCCTTGTCTCAGCGTCAAAGACCGACCGAACGGCCGAATGGACCGAACGAACGACCGAAGCATCATTCACATTTCTTCCACTAAACGTCTGCTGCCCCTAACGGACGTCGTCTGCTCGGGAATTTCGCCAAAAAGCGGGAAACACAAAGACGTCTCTGATTGGTCGAGTTGGGTGAGTTGACGAAATGCGACAACGCCATTGGTCCGGATTTTGAAGGGCGTGGTTAGGGAGAGGCGCATGATTGGTCGAGTTGGGTAAGCTGACCAATGCGACAACCCCATTGGTTTGGATGTTGAAGGGCGTGACAGAGAGAGGCGTATGATTGGTCGAGTTGGTTGTGTTGACGAAATGCGACAACGCCATTGGTCCGGATGTTGAAGGGCGTGGTAGGAAGAGGCGTATGATTGGTCGAGTTGGGTGTGTTGACGAAATGCGACAACGTCATTGGTCCGGATGTTGAAGGGCGTGGTAGGAAGAGGCGTATGATTGGTCGAGTTGAGTAAGTTGACGAATGCGACAACGCCATTGGTCCGGATGTTGAAGTGCGTTGTTAGGGAGAAGCGTTTGATTGGTAGAGTTGGGTGTGTTGACGAAAGGCCACGCCCGGATTGGTCGTGTTGAAAATCGATGCGGCAGGCAAGTGTGATTGGTCGAGTTGGCCACATCCGGATTGGTCCGTGTGGATACACGCTCGGTAGCGAGGCGTCTGATTGGTCGAGTTGGGAATTCCTGTGTAGCGCAAGGATGGGATTGGTCCGGGTGTACACACGCGCGGTCGAAAGACGTATGATTGGTCGTTATGTTGACGTAACACAACAACTGCAATGGTCCGAATGGAAACAAACGCCTTAGAAAGACGTATGATTGGTCGAGTATTGTGAATTTCTGATGTGCATATATATGTGCAACAATCGGATTGGTCCGGCGCAAATACACTATAGGCAGACAGACGTCTGATTGGTTGAGTCCCGTGTGATGAAGTCGCGCAGCAACTGCAGAGGACAGGTTGCGGACCTGTACGGATCCGTACTCTAAACTGAAAACGTAGTTTTCCACCCTGCTTGTTGTGTTCTTATAGCACTGCTTCAGAGTGAACGTGAACTGTATATAGTCTGGGAGAACTACTAAAATTTCAGTTGCACTGAAATGTATTTCGCAGGAACGATTTTCTGCAAGATCACTCTTGAGCCCACAACGAGAGAAAATAAAGAAGACCTTGTAGCGAAGGTCAAAAGACGCCAAACTATTGTCGGAACAAAAGGCGATTCTGTGACATCTAGCGAGTACAAAACAGACGATTCTCAAATGCGACCAAGTGCTGAATGCAAGCAGTCAATACAATAAACATCTCTTCCTGGATACCAACTTTCCCGCACTTCAGAACCGGCAGATTTCGGCTTTATGTGTCTGTCTAAGGATAAGAATTGTAATAGAACATTTATATAGCGCCGCCAGAAGAGCAAAAGAAATCGGAGGGTCTCTCTGCATGCGTCAAGTAAAATGTCATTAATATAAGAATAGACCATTTTTCAGTTAGCAAACTTGTTCAGATAACTATAGTCATCAGTGCTCGTGTTCACACGCTGAGCCCAACCAAAGAAATCGAGTTGGGAACAGTTAGCAGCAGGTTCCGAGTTCCTGAGAACTGTAGAATTGAGAATGAGGTATACGACTATAGGCGATGTGATACGTGAACACTCCAACATCTTGAAAAAGAAATAAACAACCGTAAGAAATTCTGACGACACAAAATTAGCGAAATGTCCGTTAACAGTTCTTACGGGCGACAAAACGGTTGTTGACGCGGTAAAGTATGGCCTGACTGAACAAGAACCTTGTAACGTTCTTAATTCGCTAGCCAGTTAAGTACTGCAAAATCCGAGCCAAAGCTCTTACATGCTCGGACCACAGCATCTCTTTCGGTTACTTTAATTCTCACATCCAATCGAAATATCTGTGCCAAATCTTTCAGCAACGCTTATAACACCACATCGAATTTTCCCTATCGAACCCATCAGCTACTAGATAGTTATGTTGATGGTAGCCTATAGATCGGGTGCTTGTTAGTCTATAGTGGTTAGCGTGCTGTACTATCAACAGAGAGGTCTGGGATTCAAATTCCAGTCAGGTCATAAATTTATGTCCAGATTTCTGGCACCGGATCGAATTTTCCCGCGGACCCCATTTTCATCCACACCGCAAAACAAACGCGCCGTTTCCCGCGCGCGCGCAGGCGTTGGCCAGCAGACGACGACGTAGCGTCAACATCAGCGACGTCGACGACGACGCAGAAGTATGCCGGGGATTTCGTTCGGACCGTATTGGACAGAAGAAGAAGGAGGCGATCGCGTAAATCAGCCGTGTCACTAAGTGGGGACTTAAATCAGCGAAAAGAAAGACGAAAGAGAAATTAAATCGATACGTGCCGGGCCGCGAACGGCCACCGGGCCACCTGGGCATTTGCCTGTCACTTCGGATTAGCCGTCGCCTTGATTACTGGACCGGCCGCCACGCTCCTTCGCCGGTCCTCGCTTTTAAAGCGGACCGCTCGAGTCGTGAACCTTTCCGGACGCGCATCAATTCCGCTTAGCGCAGTTTCCATCTCGGATTCTCGGTCGCCTCCGCCGCGTTCTGACACAGACGACGCATTTATATCGATTCCACGCGATGACGCCATTACGGTCGGCAACGGAGGTACGCTGGCGCCACCAAGTAATCAGTAGAAATCTTCGCGACAAGTATTAGTAGCAGTAGGAAATTCTCTACTAGCATTGACTATTCGGTGCTTAACGACGCGTCATAGATGCCAAGGCCGTGTATACCTTACACCACAAAAGTATACCTAAAGTATTGTAATTGTAAGAAAGACGTTTAAAAATAGCATTGCACGTAGTAAGCTACTTCCAGAGCTATATACACTACTACTTCTTACACCACAAAAGTAGCTTTAGTATTGAAATTGCAATTGTAACAACGACGTTTTAAAATAGCATTGTAAGTAGCAAGCTACTTTTAGAACTATATACACTACTACTTCGTTCACCACAAAAGTAGCTGTAGTACTGCAATTGCAACTGTAACAACGACGTTTGAGATAGCATTGTAAGTAGCAAGCTACTTCTAGAGCTATATACACTACTGCTTCTTACAACACAAAAGTAGCGGCATGTAGTATTGAAACTGCTACTATAACGACGACGTTTTAAAATAGCATTGTAAGTAGCAAACTACTTCTAGAACTATATACTAGGGGTGTCCAAAATAAATTATTTGGGAATTTAAATTTGCACACCCTCTAATATTGTTGCTTATCCAGAAATAAAATTTCATGCAAAATTTCAGGTCTCTATGTCAACATTTGGGTGTTGCTCAATGAGGCTGAAGTTTCAACATATAAAAACGCATCGCTAATGCAATCTAATAGCAGCTGTGCACAAACAAAGCTTGAAATAAAAGTGTCACTGATGAAATCATTGTTTGAATCATGGGTGGATTCCTAGGCTCATAGCTTTCAGTTAAAAGTGGCATGTAACTAATAAGTAATATAGAACCTCACTGTTCCCAGATCCTGGATGCTGTGAAAACTTGTAAAGAAGCTACCGAAGACTGTAAGACTTTAGCGTGTTGTTTCGATCATCTGGTATTCGCTTCCTGTTGTCCTCAATGACCTGTATTAATTTCTGCATTTCTTGCTTTGATTTTGTGATCGATTGGTAAAATGTACTGAGTTTATACTCATCAAAGTCACTGAATGCTCTGCTATATGGAAGTCATTAACAACTTTCAGCGACTTGACGCTGTTATGCTGGTGTCAATGACGGTATCTACGTGCCATTCGACGATCTGTCCCCTCGCCGATTTTTTCTTCCATGGTTCATGCCTTTGTCTGTTCTCGCATTGACTACTGTAACTCGTTACTTATGGGCCTACCAAAACTCCGCCTGGCTCCACTGCAATCAGTACTTAATTCTGCTGCTCGTTTAATTGCCCGCCTACCTCGTTTCTCCCATATTTCGACTTTCATGACTCAAGACCTTCATTGGCTTCCTCTAACTGCTCGAATTCAGTTTAAAATTCTTTTTCTTACGTGTAAAACGTTTTTAGGTCAAGCTCCACGCTACCTCTGTGATCTTATGAGACGGCCTATCTCAGCTACCTCTGGACGTCCTCTCCGCTCTTCTGACCATCATGACCTTCTAGTTCCGAGGTCTCGGACTGCCACAGCACAGCATCGTGCCTATGCCTCCGTTGGACCTTTGCTGTGGAATGACCTCCCTGCTTTAACTCGTGCTGTAATGTTATCTGGAGGTACCACTGTTTCTGCTCGTTCTCTTAAGACTTTTCTTTTTTCGAGGGGCCCTTCGCACTGGAAGCGCTTCTGATTAGGTTGTACTGCGAGAGGCGCTTTATAAGTCCATAAATAGAATAGAATAGAATAGAATTCCAGGCATCTGGATCGTCGACTGACAAAGTACATGTAGCTATGCTTATTCCAACAGATATCAAGGCAGCAGATGAAGAGGAAGTCACCAGTTCATGCAATGTCTTGTTCTCCAGCAGGGCATGTGTTCCTTTAATCCTACGAATGTTCCAATCACTTCCACTCAGGATCATTGATTGAACCATTAACTTTTATCTTTAATGGAAACCTTCACAGAAAACACCTTCACAGAAAACAATGACAGTGGCACAAGTCCAAGGTACCACATGTGGTTTTTAGCTTTTAATTGCAGCCTGTGACACACCTTGTTTATGTCAGAGTACTGTTTGATCATTTGGAACAGCAGCATGTCGTTAAATGTGGCGTCGGCACCCACTGCGTGGAATGAGATACCGTCCCTGACAGGCAGGAACATAGATCTATGTGCTGCAAACTACGAAACTCTGTAAGATTCTCCAACTCACTAGTGGTAAGCTTGAATTCATCATGAAAAAGGTAGATTTTAAGGCAATAAATAAATAGCCATCCACCTTGCCATGTGATAAGCTCCTGGCGGCCAGGAGTGGTAATGTTTGGGAGTTGGGAGAGGACAGTCCAAAATTAGAAGTGTAAGCTCGCTCAATTCTTTGTAATATTCTCGTGGTAAATATGAGGTACTGTCTGACAGGAAAGCTTGCAAGAATGAACACACTTCTTCGCAAAGCTGTTGCAGCAGCACGTAATCAAGTCGGGTATCATTCAAAGATTTGTAGTTTGCTTGGTTGATGTTTGGCCAAAACTCCTAAAATCTTTTGAAAAGAGCAATGTTTGGTCCATGACTGGCCATGCAATACTACACGGGCTTCACCGTTGATGATCTTATGCATGTAGTGTTGACATGCTAAGTGCAACACGTTTTCTGCATCAACTGTTCCAGCAAAGTCATGCGCTACGCTTTGTCCCTGTGTTTGACGCCGTTGTATCAAAGCGCATGCCTACAACATCTGTTGCAACATCACAGAGATTCAACAACTGGAATGCAGCCTTAGCTTTGTGCCTGGCCAGTGCTATAGAAGGAACTTTTATTACTCCGAGTTCCTTACCTACATTATGTCATGTAACACAGACTGCAATCCTGTCAACATTGCCATTGGATCCTCTGTGTTGGTGCCGTTCTTCACATCTAGAACTTTGGCCTCATTGAGCAACCTCTAAAAGTTATTTAATTGCTGAACTTTTTGGCAGATGATATAATATTGTAAAAGGAACTAAATGAGCCTATGTGCATTCAAATCGGAGAAAAATATTTTCCCCCCGATGTATTCGTGGACACCCCTACTATATACGCTACTACTTCGTTCACCACAAAAGTAGCTGTAGTATTGAAATCGCATCGTAAGCAGCGAGCTTCTGCTGAAGTGTTCTATAATGTCAACTTTAACAATCAGTGTATAAAGGTGACTGCATGGGAAACCAATTCAGCTCACTGTCAATGTGCTAAATAACAGAAACTGTGAATTGCTCTTTTGAAAATAATCGGTTTTTAACGACATCCCATAGTATTGACGTCATGGCTGTAGCCTAGGCTACATGTATGTCGTTGAAGTAATTGTTATTACTTTTTACAAACTTTCTAACACGCACAAGGTCACACAGAAATGCGAATAAAAATACTACAATGTTGATGGAAATCAAATGTGCAAATTCGAAATATGTCGAGTTTTAAAGGATGACATATTTTATTCTAATTACTGCAAAAGTCCAGTAAAGTATCACGATAGCTTAATTGTGTATACCAGCTATAATTGGTGCAGAAATACAATATTATTAGATGGAATTAATTATAAACTGGAGTCTTTCAATTGGTGTTGGATCTATCATAATGCACGACAGTATTTCTATAAGCCTCATATGAAGCTCCAGTCCAAATTGCAGCAAAACAATTAATTAATTAGCTGTGTTTTTCATTTTTTCTTTCTCATTTTTGTATCGTTTGGCTGTTGTTTCTGCCATGTGTGATGTCCTGAAGGTGTTCAAAACTATACAATCTCATCTAATGACCTCCGTAGCGCCGATATCACAATGCCGAAAGCATCAATGGACCCCGCTTCAAAGACATCCCACTCGACCTTACTTCAAAGTAAAAGCACACTCCGCGGAAGAAACCAGGTAGAATTCAGAGACGTGTTAGTAGAGAAACAGGTGTCAAGTACTTTACGGAAAACTTTGTAGCGGACAAAAACCAGACGCCAAAGAGAAGAGTTCAATGGACGAAATTATTAATATAAAACGACAATTGCATTGTATTGCATTGTATCTGTCAAGTACTTTACGGAAAACCTTGCTATAGAGACAAAAACCAGACGTCGGAGAGGAGAGTTCAATGGACTAAATTATTAATATAAAACTACAATTGTATTGTACGGTATTGTATTGTATTTACGGATTTCTAAAGCGCCCTCTCAATGTACAACCTAATCCGACGCGCTTCAAATGCGGAGAGCCCCGCGTAAAAAGAAAAATCTTAGGATAACGGGCAGATACAGCAGTACCCCCAGCTAAGATCAATGGCAAAATTCAACGTTGCGCGTCAATTCACAGGGTCGAACGTCCCCCACGTACCCCCTTCCAAACAACAATCGCCCTCTGACGACAATAAACCACTCGAATCTGCAACAGAATCGTCAGCCTTTCCGTAGGTCGAAGGTCAGCGAGGCCAGCTGTAGCCGAGGGAACGATCGCATGCTCAGTCAAACGTGACGGCCGGCGGCAACACTCAAAAGAGACGTCAGGGCGGCCGTGCCTGGGCGGACGCAGCCAAGCGGAAACATTGACACGATGTCTTTTTGTGCGGCGTCGCCCCGACTGTTCTTTTAGCCTCTGCCGGGCAACGGGTTGGGGTGAGGGTAGGGGTAGAGACCCCGCGGGGTATTGAACAACGATCCCCATTTGAAGCCATATGCCGTCGTAACACTGATGAATTAGACAGATGTCTGGGGTGGGTCGACAGCGAGGGGTGGGGAAGGGTATAGGGTGGGGGGAGGGGTCGAATCAACGGAAGGGGTAAAAGGGGAGCGCAGCAAGTCAGTCTTAATGATGTGGGCACTACCCGATTGCGGAGAAAATGGTGGGGTGAGGAAGGGGAGTGGCGGAGGGGAGGTCGAGCGAGCGGTGCCCTATGAAGGCTGAACAGGAAAATTTGAAATTTTCCGATAGACCGAAACAAAGAGACAAAGAAACGAACAGAAACATACAAACACGATGTCACAAACACATCCACACACGAACACATACACACGCACATATACACACAAACACAAATACACAAAAACACACATATACACTGATGGCTCCGCAATTCTTTAGAACGCCTCGTATACAAATGATGTTATACGTGACTTGTGTTAATTTGTGCATGCATGTAGGAAGAAGAAGAGCAGTCACTTGAGCTAGAGCAGTCACTTGAGCTAGACCTGGGGCAGCCATAGGTGTGAAGTGTTAGCGACTTCATTTTCTTAGCCTCGGCATAAAATGAAAACAGATGGCCAGTCCTCTACCTTGCCTCTCATCTTCCGACGGTGTACGGTCAGTGTACACATTATAGCTGAGTTGGCTAGGGGGCGCAGGTGTAGCATAAATTTCTGGCTTGGTGAGATTTGAACCCAAGACATCTCGGTTGACAGTCCAGCAATTAAGGAGAAATTAATGAGACACAAAATAGAGAAAAATGGCATCGCTTAATTCTTGGACCTGCCTAACGGCGGAACACCGAAGCAGAACAAGAAGACCCGATATTATGTATGTTGTATGTATGAGCACTTGTTGCAGCGCCCCTTCCGGATTTCTACTCAGAGGCGCTCCCGACTACAGCGCGGACACTGAATCGGAGTTTCACGCCGAAGCGCATGAGCAATTGCGAGTGAAGGACTTGCCCAGGGTCCCTACGCGGCGGCTTGACGTGGATTCGAACCCGCAACCCTCCGGCTGCAAGCAGTGCAAGGCACCGAACATGTCCCTACACCATCGCGCCTAACTTTATGTCATAATAAAGATGATAGCGTCGCCCTCCTCCTGTATCCAGGCTTGGGACTGGCCCCGCCAGAAAACGGCAGTGGCCGAGTAACCGAGTTCACTAGCAACAAAGGGCAGAACATGTATTGCAGGCTGTCTGTTCTGTTAGTAGTTAAGATTTGTGTCTTCTGTCATTTGTGTTCTTGTGAATTGTTTCAATTGCATAATTGTACACTGTTACCGGTTGCGGTTTGTCAACCGGATTGTTTCAATAAAGAATATTATTACTATTATGTAACTGTGGTCTTTATGACCACACTTTGTCCTGGCCTTTTACAGGAACTTAGTGAAAATTGTCCGCATGCATCTGTATATAGCATTCATATATATACATCGGTTTCTTTTATCCATTGTACAGTCCAGCATCATGTTGCTTGGTCCTCATCTTTGGGTGGGTTTTCTTCCCTTCAATTCTTCTTTCGAGCACTCTCCTCAGGAGTCAATTTCCATGCAGCGTGTGGCCAATCCGGTAGTCCCAGTGGTCTTGAACTTGGGAGCTGTGTCTGCACCCTGGAACTTGTTTTGCGATGTTCTTTACTAAAAAAAACTGTACCTTTTGAGTGTGCTGGAGTCGGGAGCGCCTCTCAGCAGTTCCCTTGAAGGGGCGCTATATAAATTCATGAAAGAACAAATGAATGAGTCTGATGTGCCTAGTCATAGTAAGTTCCTCACCTGGTCCCCTCATCAACGACTGACCGTCCATGAAACCCATTCCCGCTCCCTCCGGACTGTAGGCGTTCGGCGGCCCTAAAGAAACCACACAGAAACACACAACACCCTTTAGATATATGATTGATAGCCACTTACAAAGCCTTTGCCAGGTTCCTACACGGAGCTACATAAAAAGCAATGTAAGGCATATTTGACATACGGTGGGGATAGGGTATACAGTAAGATGAAGCCAGATGAGGCAATGTTTGGAAAAGTATGCATGGCACGCATGTGTATGGTATGAGTATGATAGGATAGGTATAGGGTATGGTCTAATAGGTATGGTATGACAGGATATGGTATGATAGGATTGGGTAAGTCAATGCAAGGCAAAATACGCCTCCTAGCCAACTCAGCTCTAATGAGTCTCATTTTTTCACGGACAGTGGAAAGATGAGATGACGATAGAGAGGACTGGCCTCGCGCCCTCATATGCCGAGGCTAAGAAAATGACGTTGCTAACACTTCATACCCGTGGCTGCCCCAGGGCTAGCTTAAGGGACTTCTTCTTCTTCTTCTTCAGCTGTAGTCGTCAAAGGGCCCATCCATGCTGGCTGTGGTATTTGAACCTCTGACCACTGCACCTAAGAGCTGACAGACTTACCTGCTCGGTTCGTCTGGTCTATCATCGGTTGGACGATTCTTCGCCTCGCATTTATGAACCTATACAAACAGACAAACACACAAACATATAAACAAACACACAAACAAACAAACAAATACGCAAGAGATAAACAAATACTTCCTACCAGTTGCTAATGTGCCCTGTTACTAATCGACGTCGTTAGTGCAACCACAGTGGCCCAGATGTTGTATGCGGCTCCTTTCTGGTGGGGGGTTTGTGGGCCAAGAAGGGCGGTGGTGGTGGTGGTTCTTGTTTAACGACTAGCTGTGTGGTAACAAAGACCACTAGCGTCGCCCTCCTCCTTTATCCAGGTTTGGGACTGGCACTGTCAGAAAGCGAACAGTGGCGGAGTTCTAAGAAGGGCGGGTTCGACTCCAGGCTATAATAAGACGACTGGTTCAGGCGCCTTATCTTCCAGATTCCTTTCACAGCTTGGAACAACTATGTCACTCACTCAGTCAGTGCGCATGCAGACTACCGTCTCTTCTCGGCCATATTAACCATGTAGAATACATGCGGAATTACCTCTCTCTGCATCAAACCAGCGTTATACTCCATGCGTCCTCGTGCCCATAACAGAGTTATACCCGCTGCTGACAGTTTGGCCAGTAAAACATTTGTTATTAGGATGATTTACTCCTGATCTAACACTGTAGACAGTACAGCTCGGAAAACAATAGAAATTAGAATGGTTCATTTGAGACCATTGTAGTACGTGAACCAAAGTGCGGTTAGCAATATTATTGTTAAACTAAAGGATATACTTACCCACTTACTCACTTTCATAACCTTCTTTCCCCGTTCCTATAGTGTTACCCATTTCCTACTCCCAGTTTCTACGCTCAGTCCTGCCAGTTCCCAAACTTGTTTACGCCGTATAAGCACTTGATACCGACCTCACTCGATTGATATCGTATCTATTTCCATGTTTAGATCCGTCAGATAGTAGCCCCGTGTGCAGCGCTTTTGTGAGGTACTTACGAAGCACTATATTAAGTGTCTTGATCTGATACATACATGCATGCATACATAGATACAGACATACATACATGCATATATACACACACAAATGCACACCCCCCACACACACACGCCCATCTCCCGAGCGTTACCTGCTCTCAGTTCAATTCACTGCCTAAGACTATACGTTTTCCGCCTGGCCGGGGTCGGAAGCGCCTCTGAGTAGGGATCTTGAAGGGGCACTATATAAATTCTGATTGATTGATGTTATACATGTAATGTAAGCTGATGTAGAAAGGCAGCGGTCGACCGCGGTAAGGCTGGTACAGCAACTACCGGTCCACAGCATCAGAAAGTTTGAGAATGTAATGTAATCACGACAAAGCTCAAGACCTCTTATAAGGCCTACCCTGCTGTTAGTTGACTGTGAGACGCCCTTGTAACGGCATGGCTGTGATACGGCGCCATATAAATTGTCACTATTATTATTATTATTATTATTATTATTATTATTATTATTATTATTATTATTATTATTATTATTATTATTAAAGCACTGCTATACAAGCACTCCATGGCAGGTGGAAGACACCGCAACAATAGAGTCCTAGAACAGACTAAATATATAGATCTGTCACTTCCAGAACAAAGCCCTTGGTCTGTAATTATCCCTGCTGGGCGAGGGTGATGGTCACCAACCTCCTAGACCGACTCCAACCCTCCCCCTGGGGCAGTGGTGTCACCTTCCAGCAACAGCAGGACCCTATATACTCAATACATAATGTAGTTGTTTTAAAATCTTAGAAATTACTTCCACTTTGGGATGAAACGGAATGAACTGGAAAGATTAGGAAAGAGAATGAAATGGAAGAGAAGGTGCTGACAAAACGTAATGCAGTTCTTCAAAAATCTTAAGGGATTAATTCCACTAAGTCTTGAAAACACAACATATCCCGAAGGACGGCAAAAGCGTCGGCTAAATGAAAATGCAATTTAGATCGGCCGTTACATGGATTCGAACCTCCGACCTTCAGATGTCGGGGTAAAAGTCAAAAAGAAAATCAACCCGTTCAGTCGCTATCTTGCCAGCCACTTCCGCTTCCGCTCGCTGGAACTCCCGTCACGTCCCACGCATAAGTCACGAAATTGCAAGCTCCCAAAGTCCGCAGAACCGTATTAAGACGATCAAGACTGCATCTGATAGCGCCAGTAAGCAATCACGTTGCGCCCGGCATTCCCGCGTCTGCTATCTAAACGCCTGTACTGTTTCCCGCGCATACACGGTCAGGCGTCGCCGAAAGTCGGAACCGGGTACGCGCAGAGTCTTCCGGAATACGGGGAGCGCCCATCATCCGCGCTATCACTAGACTAATACTACCGTCCGACAAGAACGCTATCTCAATAATCGCATCTTGGAGGAAAATCTATTAGGAATGCCGTCCGGACCCTCTCCAGAGACAAGCCAATTACGTCTGCTGCCGGCGGACGTAGCCGACTTGGCCGAATACCACCCCGTCCCCGGTCAGCAATCGAGATTACGAAATCATGATGATTAATAGTAGTAATAATAATAATAAAAAAAGCGAACGAATAATTATAATAAGAACGTTGCGTTTCTTCGGAGAGGAGAAGAGCGGGGGAAAATATCGCCAAATCCAATTCCGACCGGAAAATTCGATTTGGCGTCTCGCTTCGACACACAGACAGAGAAACCGCTGGAAAGGGGTTTCTCGGTTTTCCGTCTCAACAATTTGTAAGAATTACGGCGGAGTCATATTTCTCGGGCCTGTCATATCCGCGAGGGAGGGTGGAGAGGGTGACACCGCCGAAGGAGGATCGGTCCATCCACTCGAGGAGGAGAAAAACTCCCAGCTGTCCCGGCGAGAAGTACGCAACTTACCGTCAGTCCGGGAAACGCCTTTTCCAATATCTATGTAAATAGGTAAGGAGGCCGGGGCTGGCTGGCTGTAGAGAGAGAGGTATTGTTGGGGAAAGCGTATTCATACTGGATAGCGTGCGATAATCGGCGGTGATTTATTCTCCTAAAAGCTGCGGAATTCCTGATTAAGTGGCTTCGCTGAAAGGAAATCGATCCTGTCCGACACATCGGCCGGAAGTCGATAAAGGCAAGCGGTTCGAACTAGTGGACACGACGACGACCACAGCGCGCAGCTACAATTCGCCCCACGGGGTAATTTAAATACAGATGAACGGGGGGTTAGTTCCGCGCAGACGAGATACGTTTCTCCGTGTTGCCGACTGTGTGCGCACGGTATCCGGATGGTTAGAGCGCGCGGTCTGTAACGCGGAGAACACGGGTTCGAGTCTTCAATGAGGCAGTCATTGGGTAGACTGGGACCTTGAGCAAATACTTCACGCATAATTTACTCAGCGTCATCGCTGTTTTGTCATAAACTCCGCCACTTTTCGTACATTGACAGTGCCAGTCCCAAGCCTGGATAAAGGAGGAGGGCGACGCTAATGATCGTTGTAATCACACAGTGTCGTTAAACAGAAACTAACTGTTGTGTCATACGTTCGTGTTTCTTAACTTTTGAAGGAGGACTTTAATATCAAGTACAGTTTGCATTGTATTGTGTTATTATTACCGAGAGCGCATACTGCTCAAACGTATAGAGTCTGGCTGTTGGAAGTAAATGCATAATTTTCGTTGCGAAACAAAGCTGCTGGATGTTGCGGCGAGCGGCGGGTCAGCTGAGGCGTGTAACAGCTTTTCACTATCACAAATTGCCAGTCGCCATTTATCTGGAACGCACTGAACACACGCCGCCACGCGTCGCCACCATCGCCATCCAAACACTTCCTCCTCCTCTTCCTCTCCCTCCTCCTCCTCCTCCTCCTCCTGTGCCTCATCTTCGTCATCATCACCGTCGTTATCATCATCATGACTGCCTGGACCAACAGCGCAACATCAATCACTTTTCTTATTCGGTGCCAGTTCCATTTTTAGAAGGCTGGGGGTCATCCTGAGGACGCATGCACGCAAGGACATCAGTGAGGACAAGAGAGAGGACTAAAGGAAGGAAAAACTAAGGACAGATAGGAAAAAGGCAACACAGTGGGAAGGTAACAAAAGGATAAAAGGTAGAACAACGGGAAGGACAAAACTAGAGGATAAAAGAACAGTAGGAATAATTACAGAAGAAATAAAAGTAAGGAAAAAGGCAGGACAAATGGACAAAGAAAAGTACAGAAAGACAGACAGAAACAAAGGCAAAAAGAGAATAAAAAGTAAACGTAACAATAAGAGACACGACAAAAGGAAGATCAAATATACTTATACAAAGGAAGGAAGGACAAAAGGAAAGACAAAGGCAGATAAGGAAATAAGGACATGTGAAAGAAACGAAGGACAAATGGATGCATGCAGGAACAGACAGAAAGAACGTCGGACACAGCGACAAAAGGACAGACGGACGGAAGGACAAACCGATGGGCACGTGGCAAGGACAAAAGGACAGACGGACGGAAGGACAAACCGATGGGCACGTGGCAAGGACAAAAGGACAGACGGACGGAAGGACAAACCGATGGGCACGTGGCAAGGACAAAAGGACAGACGGACGGAAGGACAAACCGATGGGCACGTGGCAAGGACAAAAGGACAGACGGACGGAAGGACAAACCGATGGGCACGTGGCAAGGACAAAAGGACAGACGGACGGAAGGACAAACCGATGGGCACGTGGCAAGGACAAAAGGACAGACGGACGGAAGGACAAACCGATGGGCACGTGGCAAGGACAAAAGGACAGACGGACGGAAGGACAAACCGATGGGCACGTGGCAAGGACAAAAGGACAGACGGACGGAAGGACAAACCGATGGGCACGTGGCAAGGACAAAAGGAAGGACGGACGGAAGGACAAACCGATGGGCACGTGGCAAGAACAAACGGAAGGACGGATGAAGGACAAACCGATGGACCCGTGGAAAGGACAAAAGGAAGGACGAACGGATAGAGGCGGACGTTCGACGGCGGGGTTGCTGGGGTCACAGACGGACAAACGGACAGAAAGCGGTCGAGACAGGCAGACGGACGGACGGATGGACGGTCGGACTGCTGATCGGTTTGTCGGTGGGGCGAGCGACCGACCGAGAGGAGAAAAGACGGACGATGATTTGGGTCGTTCGCTAATGGGAAGAACGACGAAATGAGAGTGGAGAGAAGAGGAAGTTGTCAGGCAGGATCTACGAAGGAATCACTCAGGCCGACCGACCGAAAGAAGGAACGGAGGAAGCAGACCGAACGAAATAATTATAGGGAAATGCGTTAGATAAAATATGTACAGGACTCCGGATATTCAACGCATGTAATAACTGTAATCGAACAATCGCAATGACCTTGAAAGATTACATTATATATATATATAATATATGTATGTATAATAAATAATATATATATATATTTCTATATATAATAATATTATATCGAATAGCGGCGCTCTTTTCTGCAAACGCTTGAAGACCATAAGAAATTTTCGTTCTATCATGCTTTTATTGTGTTAGGTTGGGATTGCTTCTGAAGACTCTCTTGTTAAGTGTGCTACATACATTTGCATTACCACATTATAATGTATATAACATAATATATATATATATATGTATAATATTGTATATACCCCGTATGTATATATATATATATACATTGCATACGAATAAATCAGAAATTTGTGCTGTGCCTGTGATTTAATGATTGCAAGTTTAAGTTTGAACCTCTCACAGTGCTGATTCTCGTATGGTATACACTTACCTTTGTACAGGTAACAAGTACGATGATTTAAATGCATACATTACATACAAATGCATATGTATGTAATGTATGTAATGCTTATTCAGCACAACAAGATTCATACTGATTCTCTTCATCTCATTTTTCCCCACATCCACTTCTCCTCTTCTGTTCGTGACCTGGGAATTGTCTTGGATCCTTCCCTTTCTTTTACTGACCAGGTCAACTCGGTTTCCAGATCCTGCATCGCCGCCACTGTTTGCACTCTGACAGTGCCAGTCCCAAGCCTGGATAAAGGAGGAGGGCGACGCTAATGGTCTTTGTTACCACATAGTGGTCGTTAAACAGTAAACAAGCAAAGCAAGATCCTGCTTCAACTATCTGCGCCAGCTACGTTCCATTTGCAGCTCTCTTTCACTACATGCCATTACTACTCTGATACACACCTTCATCTGCGCTCTGGTGGACTTTGGGAACGCTGCATACATTGGTCTCTCGGCCTCTAATACGTACAAACTCCAGCGTTGCCATGGCTACTCACCAGTTGTTAACCTGAGAGAGGGTTAATCCTGTCTGCTCGGCCAGATCTTTCTTCTGTTCTTCCGACGGATACGGATGCTGCCAACGAAAAATACAACGAAAATACATACGTAATTGTAATAGCAACTGTAATTGTAACTGTAACTAACTGAAAATGCAATTGTAACTGCAATTGTAACTGCAACAGCAACTCTAGCTGTAATTTTAACTGTAATTTTTAACTGTAATTTCAAGGGTAATTTCAACTGTAATTTTAACTGTAATTTTAACTGTAATTTTTAACTGTAATTTTAACTGTAATTTTAACTGTAATTTTCAACTGTAATTTTAACTGTAAATACGACAATTTCTTTAGCATCGTCAGTAACAAGTTACTTCTATACAATGTTAAATGTCAGCGAAAATGCTAAAACTTACATAGCAAGTAAATTTTTATCTGTTTTTAAACACACAAAGGCTATTGGCTTTGTGAAATTAGCACTAGTCTCTCTATACAGGGAAGAGTAAAAATAATAACAATAATAATAATAGTGTCAAAGTGGGGAAGGACAGGGCTGGAGAAAGAGTGTTTGGGCAGGGAATGCAGATAACATGGTGCAGGAGGGACGTATGATTAAATCCTGGAAGAGCCAGGAGGGACGTACGGTTAGATGCTGGAAGAGCCAGGCTCGCATGACGTTCGTTGCCATCTTCGGAAAGATTCCTCGCTTCTTCTGACGTTTCGACGAAGATCCGTTCGTCTCCGAATCATCGTCCATCAAACCATCACCAGAACCGATGCTATTGTCCAGACCATCGCCTGTAACGAAACAAACGACACCGGGTCAGATCAGTTTCGGTCACATATAGGTATAGAGGAAAACTGGTCTAGATCTTTTGAAGAGAACAGGTCAAGAACGAGATACAATTGATCTATAACCATACAATGCAATACAATACAACAGTGTTTTATTAGATGTCTGTACATCAAAGTGAGATTAGCAATTGATTAATACATAATATACTTACTTAATTACTAACTTTTAAAGGACAACTAGGTCAGGCTAGGCCAGGCCGGAAGAAATGAGCATAAGTAGGTCAAGGGTCAAAGGTAAGAAACGACAACTATGTCAGGTCATAAAAAACCTAGAGAGCGTGAGCTCCGCAAGAAGAGAAGGTCGGACTGACAACTGGACAAGGGCATTAAAACCAGGGCACGAGTGAATATAAGCAACTGGAATAGGCCAGGCCAAGAGAGTTCAGGCAAAATAAGAGGAGGGAAAGAAGACAAGCCAATGAAAAAGAAAGGTCAGGTCAGGCTATATATAGGTCAGAGACACGATTAGGTAAGGTCACGTAGCCAGAGGTCAAGCTAATGGTTATTATTATTATTATTATTATTATTATTATTATTATTATGATTATTATTATTAAAAGAAAGGGTTAAAAGTGGGATACGGTAAAAAGTAGGGTATCGTAAACCACGGTAGGGTACGGTATTAGCTGCGTCGGAGGTGGGTTAAAGGGCCGCAGCCTAACATCATGGGTGCTGCAAAGGTCACGAGTTCACGGCGGTCAGTTGCGACGGTGCGAGGTGATCTCATTCTGTCAGAGGGAGGATGGGGCGGTGGGGGAAGGGGGGTTAAGGGGGCGTGTTGGGCAGCTGCTGCCTCCACCGCCGCATGTCTAACTAATCGACTGACAACAAAGAACGGGATAATTATACCGCCAAAGCAATCGCCAATTCACATCTCAATCGCCAGCCCCTTCCCGCATCAAACGTTGTATACACTACAGTCCCCTTTACACATGCACAAACACACACATGCGGTCATGCACATACACACACAGACACACATATACACACACGCACACAAAAACACACACATGCAGACATTGACATACGCACATACACATAAGACAGTTAGACACACATACTCACACAAACACACACACCGTGACACACGCACAGACACACAGACATACACACACACACAGACACACGCACAGGCATACACATCATACGAACACACATTTACACAAACACATTCACTCATACATTTAAACATACAAACAATCACATCGGTATAATCTCATGGATATCCGATATCGACCTGATTATGAATTTTGGTTTTATTGCACCATCAGTCAATGCTCTGTGTATCAAACACCGGCGCAATAGAAGTTACTATTAACTACCATCATCAGCAACCCTGTACATGTATTACATGAGCTATTGCCTCCCGTGAAAACTATTTCATACTCACTATATATATACGCCCCAGAACCCACAATAGAATCATTCCTAAGGCAAACTCTCTATCTCGTAAAACATTTGTCACACGGACGCTTTACACTTAATTTTGTTTAATCTATTTGATGAACTATGTACACCAAAATGCGGTTTGCAGTTGGTTTTGCAATAAAGGATATACTTACTTATTTACTATGAAAACCATATATATATATATTATATACACACACATATATATATATATATATATATAAATGAATTGAATAAGACATGAGGAGCATTGGACTTCACAAGCGACCAAAATACATGTTGCCAAAAGGTTTGCGTCAGGAACCTCGGCTGATGATTATGCATGCATGCATGAAGGCTCGCGTGCGTTATGTGTTCAGACACATTAAATATACATGTATACTGTGCCCCCGTTACATGTAAATTACATAGAAATGCGTGTATAGTATGTAGATGTAAAGGTATTGCATGGCGCCCGATTCATCATCCGTCGATGACTCAAAAGCAGCAGCAACAGCAGCATCAGCGCTCGTAGTGTCGGGTGAGGATGAGGAGGCCGCCCGTGTGGATAGCGTGGACACGGGCGATGGCAACCGAGAAACAATAGACTGTGAGAAAAGAAACAGTGAACCAGTCGCCCGTCGTGCGCCTCTCAGAGTCAGAGGCACGCTTCGGATTGAAGCGGGAGAAGGTTTCGGCTTTACGGTGTGTGAGAGAGAGCTTGGCGAGGTTTCGGGAGTAGTTTCAGTTTAACGACACTGTGATAACAAAGATCATTAGCGTCGCCCTCCTCCTTCATCCAGGCTTGGGACTGGCAGAAGGAGGAGGTTTGGTAAATTGTGGGTTTCGTTATATATGGAGGAGTGAGACCGGCGACCGTTTCGGTGGATTTTTGTAATTGTTGTTGTAAATTTATATATCGCAACTTTTTGAGAGGATTTGGGGTTTCGGTCATACGGAGACGCAATACCAGCGATGTTTTGGAGGAGTTGGGGGTTCAGTGGTAGGGGAGAGGGAGGGAGGGAGGGAGGGAGGAGAGAGAGAGAGAGAGAGAGAGAGAGACAGACAGACAGACAGACAGAGACAGAGAGAGACACAGAGAGATAGACAGAGACAGAGAGACGGACGGACAGACAGCCATGGACGAGTAGGGTTCCAGTGGGAGATGAGCGAGGCTACGGCTTTTCTGTGGGAGATTTCCGTGGGGAAACGGGGGAGGGGGAGGTTTCGGTTGGGAAATCGTCCGTTTTAATCGACCGTCTCAAGTAGGACGACCGTCGGGAATACAGATCAGAGTCTCATGGGGGCCTCTTCACGTCGCATGGAGAGCAGACAGACAGACAGGAAGACTGGCAGACAGATAGCCACAAAGACCAACAGACAAACAAAAAGGCAATCAAGCAGCACGCAGGCAGTCAGGAGGCAGAAGCAGACACACAGATAGACAGACAGACATACAAGCACACAGGAAGACAGATAGACACGCAGAAGGACTTACAGACACACAAAAAGGCAATCAAGCAGCACGCAGGCAGTCAGGAGGCAGACAGACAGACAAAATGCCAGCCTGGAAGACGGAGAAACATACAGACAGACAGACAGACAGACAGACAGGCAAACAGACAGGCAGACATGCAGAATGAAGAAGAATATCGGACAAACTTTTAAATAAGCAAACAACTTCAGGGTCGAATGAATAGCCATACACACAGACATACACACAGACATACACACAGACATACAGACATACATACATACATACATACAGAGGCAGACAGACAGACAAAGAGAGATTATCCTGCCCGTGTCCATCCCCGCCCCCAGTCGACCGAGGATGTGTCAATTTAAATGCCCGGCAAAACTGCGCCGACCTTTGACCGGCTCCATGGCAACGCAGCGGCCAATCGCGTCGATGATATTAGATTACTCGGGCGCGGAAGGCATAAATTCATTTCGCTCGTGTTCTCCGATCGGAATTAAGTGGCGGGAAAAACTGAGACGCCCCTAGCGACGAGCGGACGAACGACGGGCAAAGGTGACTCGTGATTACAAATCTGATTTTAAGGAAGGCGGCGGCCTGCTTTGCTGCTGCAGAGAAGGGACGCGCCTCCGCCGTGGATGTGTCGCCGGCGTCGTTGGCAGCCTCTGACGCGGGCAGCGGTATCTTGAGGAAGACTGGCGCCAAACGGTTCGATGCCATGATGCCATTCTCTGCTATGGTCGTTGTTGGCATCGGCTGCTGCGGCTGAAGTAGCATCTTAGACGGGCGGTAGAAGAGACGGAGGAGGAGGAGTCCGGCTCCTGCTCCTCGTCTTTCGTGTGTTCAAGTCCTTCCCCAGTGAGCGAGTTTCGCAAATGAGATATGGACTTGATTAGCGCCAATAGCTCTTGGACAGGGTCTCTCTCTCTCTCTCTCTCTCTCTCTCTCTCTCTCTGTCTGTCTGTCTGTCTGTCTCTGGCTCTCTCTCTCTCTCTCTCTCTCTCTCTCTCTCTCTCTCTCTGTCTCTCTGTCTGTCTGTCTGTCTGTCTGTCTGTCTGTCTGTCTCTCTCTCTTCTCTGTCTCTCTCTCTCTGTCCCTGTGTTTTTCCTTTTCTTTTCCTCTTCTGTCTTTCTTTTTGTCTCTGTCTCGCACTCTTCCTCTTTCCCTGTATCTCTCTGTCTCTATCTGTGTGTCTGTGTCTCTATCTCTTTTCCCATATTGATTCTTTTCTCTGGTCCTCGCCTCTATTCCTATGCATCTCTGTCTGTCTCTGCCTTGTCTTTCCCCTCCCATCTCTCTGCTTGTCTGTCTGTGTTTCTACATATCTCAGTGTTTCTGTCTCTTAGGATGCTCATACACTTTAAAAATCAAAATCCGAAATAGTAATTAATGATATTATTATTAATCCGATGAACTTTCTAACAGTAACTGGTCAATATCATGTATCCTGGGTACAATTCCCCAACTTATAACGACAACCTTGACGGTCCTCGAGGAAGATAGTAAAGATGATAAAGATGAGTTTCATGAAGTTAAAGAGGGATGAAGATGATGAAAAGTGATGAAGAGTGATGGAGATGATAAAGATGGAAGAAGATGATGATGATGAAGTTGATGAAGATGATGAAGAGTGCCACAGAAAACAACGTCTACACATTTCTCTGCTACTACCAGAGGTCAGTAGTAAACTCATAGTCCCTATTCTATACTCCAGCTGGGAACTCGGTCTATTTTGGCATCGAGGTCACAGACGGTGGTCAGGCAATTAGCGTGGAGCTGCGTTGCCTACTTTCAAGTTCCCATGCTCTGCTAATTGGCATCTACGTCCACCGCACCTGGTCCGTGTGATCGAAGGGAGCGGACCAGCGTATACACGTCAGATGTCTTGACCCAGATACCCACTGCCATGGATAACAGACGACGAGATCTGGCTCAGGGCAAGGTAGAAGACACTAAACTGTTCTGAACAGGTAAGAAGTGCTTATGACGGGCTCATAAATGCGCTACATACTTTACGGGTATATGTTGCACGTAACTTTGTGCAAAAAGACATCTCAGATTATAAAAGTACTTTTGTCTCACTGGGGTCATTGGTTTGTTACCTGGGCTAGGACTTTCACGGGGTATAGCTTAGGGCTTTCGCTACAGCTGTATACCGTCTTTCACCAACTATTCGAGCTCAGGTGGTACAGAGAACTGTGGTAGGTCGCTACCTTGAAACTCCCCTATTTCCTCGGGGACTCCGGGTGCGCCTCCGAGTTTTCTCTCCAAGAGAAATTTGAACTCTTGGATGAGGAGAATGGGTGAAGTAACTCTAAACCATTTGTTATCCGATGCACAATTGCAACTGTAACTGAACATTTATGTAGCGCCACTCAAAGAGCAAACAAATTAAAGCCGATCTCTGTGCTAGCCTATGTGATGTTTAAAGTTATTAAGAACTAGACCATTACATCAGTTAGCGAAACAATGCACAGTAAACTACATGGAACAGTCTCCAGTGGAGGTGCCCACGCACGCACGTAGACCCAACCAACGGATTCCCGTCGACAGTCGACAGACGCACTGTAGCCCTACGTACGACAATGTAAACTAGAGATAAATTAACAAATACAACACGTGACCCCACCCATGCCTGGCGATTCCAGATATATCTCTCTGCGCTTCGCGGCACTACAACACAGGCCTCAATCCATTACACACGACACGGGCATTAGTCACGAACAATACCATTGGCGGCCACCACCACACCACCACCGCCTATCGTCCGTCGTAGGAGCGATCGGATATTTTGAAGGAAATGGAGTTGCACAATTGGATTTCGGCGCGCGCCCCCACCGTAACGCGCGCAACGCAACGCAAGGCACGTTGATTCCTTCGCCTGGAATGGCGCTCAGCGAAAACCGAATTATGGAAATATGTCCGTAATCGGTGGGCAGGGGGCGGGTGGGTTCGCTGTTATACAAATGAACAGCGTTTCGTCGTCATTCAGTTTCGCTAGCAGCCTTTTGCAATTTCATTTCGCCGGTGGTGGAAGAAGAAGCGAGATCGCTGGTGCAGGGATAAACGAAAGGCTTCGCTTGGGAGGGGCGGTCTTAGCGTCGCTTCGACTGGCGGGTGCCGTCCACTCGCCCGGCCTACGCCGCCGCCGCCGCTAACCGGCCCGGCCTGTGCATGCCGCGTCCACGACGGCAAGACAATCGCAGCAAAAACTGTAAGTCGGATTGCGGGATTATCGTTATTTATTGGAAATCGATGTCGACGATGTATCATCTGCATAACAACGGCGACGGCGGCAACGGCAACGACACACGCGAGTAAAAAAGACGATGTAGCCCAAAACTAGCCCAAGCGACATGGTAAAGCGAAACGCACCGGCGGGCGAGGTAAACACGATATTTCACGTGTGGTGTCCTTTGTGTTGCCGGGCCGACGACATGAGGGATGGACAGTTTCGCATAGGAGACAATAGGCGTTGAAAACTCATAGACTACGACGGAGAGAGAGAAATATTCCGATGGTAGATTGGACGTTGTTTTTTCCCGATTCGTTTTTGTGCCTCGCGTTGTTACTATGGACTCGGTGGTTTTGTTGCGCCAACATAATAGGAAAGAACAAAAGCGCAATTTGCATACTAATTTACGATGCGCGGCAATTTAATCATCAACAAATTTGCACGATAATGACACGAACCCGTTCAATAACCGCACGGCATTCAATGCAAATAAACAAGAAGTTTACATTAGCAGACGCAGGCAATGTATCCAAGATACAGTGCATCGGATGACAAAAGAGTGTAAGGTTATTTTTTTCGTCATCCACCAAATGTGGCATACCAAATGTGACGTGCCAACAGTCTTACTTCCATCAACTGTGACGCACTAAAATACCAAATGTGACATATACCGATAATAGATGATGATGATGATGAATTCTCTGCCCGAAGGAGGCAGGTCCATTGGCTTTTATGCAACCCGGGGATCAGATGAGCAAGGTGGTTTCCCGTTGCCTTCCTCACAGACAAAAGAGTGAACATGTAAAGTTATTTTTCGTCATCCAAAGGATGATGCCACCAAATGCGGCATACCAAAAATGACATGCCAACAGTGATGGGCAAAAGTTAACTAAAAGTTGCAAACTTTTAGTTTAACTAATTTTTTTAAAAGTTAAGGCAGAAGAGTAACTAAAACAAAATAGTTTAGTTAAAACCAAAGTTTAACTAATATTTTTTAGTTATTAACAAAATCAGCAACTGAGCAACCATCTTCCGCAATAATTGCCATGAGTAACTGGTTTTATTACTCAAATCAAGTGAACTGCATTGCATTGCACGATGCATTATCGTTTGCATTAGCAACTTTCTTTATGATTTTCTTGTTGAACTGTACTAGGATCATTAGTCTAGTACAGATTACAGTTTGAAAGTTAAATTGTAATTGACGCTCTGCATTATTACAGTTCACTAAACCTCTGTCAGTGTGAAAATGTTTATGAACAAAGTTTGTTAAAAACTTGGAAAATAGTTTAATGAAATATTTTTAGTTTAGTTTACTTATTTACAAAATCAGTTGCCAACTTTTAATTAAACTTTTATATTTTATTTGAAAAATAGTTATAGTTTAACTGAAAAATTAGTTAGTGCCCATCACTCCCTGCCAACAGTGTTACTTACAATCACCTGAGATGTACCAAAATACCAAATGTGACAGAAAAAATTTTGGAGAGGGTTTTAAGTTTTGGGGGGTGTTTCCATTGGAAATGGTCGAAAAAGTTTTTTTTTGTATTTCACATATAATTGCATATAAAAATTTCGGCAATTTATTTGGGGGTTGAACCCGTATATCCCCCGTAAATACGCCCATGGGTACAAGGTAAAAGAACAGTTCAAACAATACTAGGGTCGTCCAGTGCACAAGAGCGGTCCAAAAGTACAGGATGGTCCAATGGGCAAGAGGTCTAAAACTAGAGAATGGTCCAAAGTGCAAGAATGGTCCAAAACTGGAGAATGGTCCAAAGTGCAAGAATGGTCCAAAACTACAGGATGATCCAATGCATAAGAAGTTCAACACTAGAGGATGGTCCAATGGGCAAGAATGGTCCAAAACTGGAGAATGGTCCAAAGTGCAAGAATGGTCCAAAACTACAGGATGATCCAATGCATAAGAAGTTCATCACTAGAGGATGGTCCAAAGTGCAAGAATGGTCCAAAACTACAGGATGATCCAATGCATAAGAAGTTCATCACTAGAGGATGGTCCAAAGTGCAAGAATGGTCCAAAACTACAGGATGATCCAATGCATAAGAAGTTCAACACTAGAGGATGGTCCAAAGTGCAAGAATGGTCCAAAACTACAGGATGATCCAATGCATAAGAAGTTCAACACTAGAGGATGGTCCAAAGTGCAAGAATGGTCCAAAACTACAGGATGATCCAATGCATAAGAAGTTCAACACTAGAGGATGGTCCAAAGTGCAAGAATGGTCCAAAACTACAGGATGATCCAATGCATAAGAAGTTCAACACTAGAGGATGGTCCAAAGTGCAAGAATGGTCCAAAACTACAGGATGATCCAATGCATAAGAAGTTCAACACTAGAGGATGGTCCAAAGTGCAAGAATGGTCCAAAACTACAGGATGATCCAATGCATAAGAAGTTCAACACTAGAGGATGGTCCAAAGTGCAAGAATGGTCCAAAACTACAGGATGATCCAATGCATAAGAAGTTCAACACTAGAGGATGGTCCAAAGTGCAAGAATGGTCCAAAACTACAGGATGATCCAATGCATAAGAAGTTCAACACTAGAGGATGGTCCAAAGTGCAAGAATGGTCCAAAACTACAGGATGATCCAATGCATAAGAAGTTCAACACTAGAGGATGGTCCAAAGTGCAAGAATGGTCCAAAACTACAGGATGATCCAATGCATAAGAAGTTCAACACTAGAGGATGGTCCAATGGGCAAGAATGGTCCAAAACTAGAGAATGGCCCAATGCTATGACATTGAACCTGATTGCGGTGTGCCAATCAGAGTTGTCTTTCTCAATAAACGAATATAATTATTATAAAAAAGGTCCAAAACTAGAGGGCCGTCCAAAATGCACGTCATGTGACATACCAACTACGACATGATATACCATATAGAAATCAGTGTGCCTTGGACTTATTATTGCACAAAACCGATTTCGAACCAGCTGTGGTCGCTATGCACATAGCAATCATCTCGTCAAAAGGGAACAAGCCAATGATTCTTCAATCTGTGGAGATTGTGGCGCACACTGTCGACGTCTGTCCGCAAACACTTTCAATGGCGGACCATTGGCTCTTCACCTTGCCGATGATAGTACTTGCAACTGACCGAGTACACAGACTGCAATGCATACACTGCAACAGTCCTTCTCAAACTTTCTGATGCAGCAGACCGGTAATTAATTGTTCTACCAGCCTTACCACGAACCGGTGGAGATTTCCAAAAAGAAATTCATATACTGCCGGGCATTTGCTGTGGTTGGTCCCTCCACTTGGAATGACCTTCCCCTCATTAAGGGCTAAACTAATGACTAGTTTTTCCTCTTTGGTCTCTCGTTCTTTAAAGACGTTTCTTTTCCCCGGGGTTTTCGTGCTGAGAGCGCTTCTGAATAGTTATTTTGAGAGAGGCGCTATATAAATCTTTAGATACAATACAATACAATACAATACAATACTGCCAAATTATTTGTAAATGAGGAAGACCATATTCATCAATCCTTTACATTTACTCTAAGTATTTAGTATTAAGTAAGCCCTATTCTTGAATAATACTGTTAACGCTAAAATCAGCCATTTTCTGTTTGTAACAAATTGCATCTGTGACAGCTTGGTATAATGATTAAACGAATATTGATTGATTGATTGATTGACTGATTGAAAATCAAAGAAGTGATTGATTGATTGATTGACTGATTGAAAATCAAAGAAGTTTTTTTATAGTGTACACAATTTAATATTTTATTTGAGTACGATCAAAATTGTCATCCAGTTATCATTCCGTGGCTCGGGAGGGCACCAATCACTCGCGGACCACAGTTCGAGTAGCACTGCCCAAACAAATCTCCAATCGTAGATCCAACCGTATGCATTTTCCGCAACCAACTTCCAAGCTTTTCCGGCAAATTTCCGCAAACATAGCCAACCGCTCTGACATCTCCGACCAACAGCACCAATAATCCCCAGCGGTCTAGCATTCAAAAGTCGCGACATTTTCCCCGGAATTTTTTCTCCTTCGACCGTTTTCTTCGTCCGCGAAAGAAGATATACTGCAAAGTAATCGTTTATGTACATCGCGATTAGCAGAGGACGATTCGTCCCACGGCGAGTGTGTCAACAACAGAAGAATTATTAAGTAACCGGGCGACGAAGGCGGCGGCTATCCCACAGCGCCTTCCGTCGTAGCGCAGACCCCGGCGTGGGAAGACTGTCTATACCAGGTGGTAGACGCCAGGCAGTTTATTAGGCGCAATTAACCGGTCTCCTAACTTTAACCGGCTTCTTCTTCTGCTTGGTAAAGCGTTCGTCACCCGTTCACGATAAAACATTTACAAACGTATCAGACCGAACGCAATACGCGAAACAGACAGACAGGGAGAGACAGACAGAAAGACAGACAGACAAGGAGAGACAGACAGAAAGACAGACAGACAGGGAGAGACAGACAGAAAGACAGACAGACAAGGAGAGACAGACAGAAAGACAGACAGACAGGGAGAGACAGACAGAAAGACAGACAGACAGGGAGAGACAGACAGACAAAAAGAGACAGACAGACAGAGAAAAAGAGAGACAGACTAACATAGGCAGACAGACAGCGAGCCATGGCAGCTGAAGAACGGACAGATGGAAATGCTCTGCTCTATAATACACCGCATCCTTTTTATATTCCTCCTCCCATTTCTGTTCCTCGTCCTGTTCTTCGCCGCTGGCGAACGGAGATAACGACAGACAGACAGACAGACAGACAGACAGACAGACAGACAGACAGACAGACAGACAGACAGACATACAGACATACAGACATACAGACAGACAGACAGACAGACACACAGACAGACAGACAGACATACAGACAGACAGACAGACACACACACACACACACACACAGACACACATACACACAGACAGATAGACAGATAGACAAGCAGAAAGATGGACAAACAGACAAGCACACACAGAGACAGACACATAGACAGACACACACAGACTGACACAAACAGACACACAGACAGCAACACACACATACAGACCGACTGACATTCTCCCCATACCTTTCCTCATCCGTCTCCTCGGACTCCTCCATTATTAACACCGTTCGCACGGCAACTTATATCGTCCGTCCAACGCCACCCACCCATCCACCCAGCATCGCCACCGCCGCCGCACACACGTTCCACTGCCCGCAGCCTTCGGAATATCTCGTCGGCGAATCTGTCCGTCCGTTCGACCGTCAGACGAGGGGATTTGCGGCGATTACGTCGGCAAGATTGCGACGCCGACTATTGCACCGTCGTAACGTCGTCATTTGTTACCGTCGTCGTCGTTGGCGGCGGCGTTCATTCGCTTCGCCGGGCATCGAGTCTTTCTCCGGGCGCCCGGGTCTCACCGGCTAATGCCCCGTCAGCCAGATCCCGGTGATCACGCGGCGCGTATTGCATTCTTAAGAAACAAACGCCGAAATTAAACGGCAAATTCGAAACTCGCCGAGAATATCCAAGGCGGGGATAAGAAAGCGTGTCCGCGAGAAAATGAAACGATGTTCGGAGCGCAGATTCGAAGCGGGGAAGCGGAGAAACACGGTCAA
Source organism: Aporrectodea caliginosa (assembly GCA_020284085.1). Lineage (NCBI taxonomy): Eukaryota > Metazoa > Annelida > Clitellata > Crassiclitellata > Lumbricidae > Aporrectodea > Aporrectodea caliginosa. Next base: position 183,927 of record JACEVL010000121.1, on the reverse strand, counting down.
CCGTTTTCATTAAATCTGGCAGTTTCAACGAACATATATAGTATAGTAACTATTAGTATGAACACAGTAGGACGAACTACTGCATTGTATTGTATTTTGCTAATTTATATAGCGCTGCTCACAGCAGTGGCCATTCAGTAGCGCTCCCAGTGCGAGAACCCCTAGAGACGAAGAAGATTTTGAGGTGGGAGAAGGCTGTAGAAAGACTGGTACGAAAGTGGTAACTTCCAGCACAAACATAGTAGGGGTAACTGAAAAGGTAACTTCCTCTATGAACATAGTAGGTCTAACTACTGGTACAAAAATAGTAATTTCCAGTACGAACATTGTAGGGGTAATTATGTTATGAAAGTGGTAACTTCCAGCACGAATATACTGCAGTAACTATACTCATTGCAAACATAGTATAACTGCATGAGCCTAATAGAAGCCTAACTGTGGACACAGATGAAAATATACATGTAGTAACCATATACTCATACAAACATTGAACATGTTACAATACTTAAATCAACATAGCAACAATTCATACAAACATAGTAAAAACTCGTAAAAAAGTACAAACGTAGCTACACATACAAATTCCACCTCCTCCTTCTTATCACCATCGTCGTCGTCGTCGTCGTCGTCGTCGTCGTCATCATCATCATCATCATCATCATCATCATCATCATCATCATCACACTATTAAATTAAACTTCCACTCAATTCATTGGAAATGAAAGGGATCTGTAGCTCGCAATTTTTAAATCCGATTGCCACCCAAAACAGCCTCTCATGTCCACCGGCAATATCTGCCGCACCAGACAGTCCAAAAAAATTGCCACTCACGTTAACAGCAAGATCTGGCAATCCGATCCAACTGCCACTCATTTCAACGTCAGTTTAATCAAACTTGCCACTCACTAACATCACCGTCCACATCACACAATCGGATCAAATTGCCCCTCACATCAACTGCAATGATCTGAAGCCGACAATCTCAACCAAAACTACTCTTCACTCACATCGCCAACTTCTAAGATATAAAAACCGAATAACCGACATTTTGGTTACTAATCTGTTGCTCGACTCGGTGTCTCGTTTGTAAAGGTTTCAGGTTCTGAAAGTTTCGAAGGTTTTGACGGCCGTCTGCAATCCGGTTTAGTGAGACAAACTCCGACATATCAGGGGCAGGTATCATGAACAAAGAGTATCAAACATCCAAGCATATATCTCGGTGAGTTCTCTGTCTTGTAACGTTCTCTGGCATCCAGAATCATATTTTCACCGCAGGCTACACCATCATACAGGCCTGGATCTCTCGCAAATACCAGCAGGACACTCGACACAGTACCGCAACACAAACTATCTCTTCGTCTGAACGATGAAGAAGACATAGAGAGAGACAGACATACAGGCAGGCAGACAGACAGGCAGACAGACAGACAGACAGACAGACAGGAAGAAATTGGTATGTTATTTTTGCCCCTCTCCTACAACGTAGCTACCCTAAATTGTGGAGAGTAGAACAAAAATAACACCCATTCCTACACCATGGGCAACTCCGCTGTATCAATATATTGAAGAACAAACGTACTATAAGATTTCTTCGACCAGACCATGGGCTGCTTTGCCCGCCGAGGGGGGGGGACAAAACGCAACGGTACTATCAGACCCCTCCTGATCCCCGTCCGCGACCCACTTCAGACCGACCATACGATCCTACGACACTGGATAAAAATTCCGAGATAATTAAACTCCTGATATGCCTCCTACCAATCGTCTCTCTCGGTTTCGTATAACATCGGAATATACCTCCCTCCAAAGTCCCTCGTCCCTCTCTCTCTGTCTGTATATCTCTCTCCCTCTGTCTCTCTGTATGTCTCTCTGTATGTCCCTCTGTCGGTCTCTATGTCTTTATATCTTTTTCTCCCTCCGTCTCTATCTGTCTCTCTCTGTCAATCTCTCTGTAGCCTGTATGTCCCTCTGTCTATATCTCTTTCTCCCTCTGTCTCTGTCTGTCTCTCTGTCTGTCTCTCTGTCTGTATGTCTCTTTCTCCCTGTCTCAATCTGTCTCTCTGTATGTCCCTCTGTATGTCTTTCTGTCTGTCTTTCTGTTTGTCTCTGTCTATCTGCCTTTCTCCCCCTCTCATTCGGTGTATCTATCTGCCTTTCTCCCTCCCTCCCTCTCCCTCCCTCCATCCCTGCCCGTGTGTCTCGCCCGCTCGCCAGCTTCCAGCCCGACTTTCATCTACCGACGTCGTCGACCTATAGATACACATGGAACAGACCGTTCGTGTGTACTTTGGAACGCAACTCTCGCTATTCCCGTTTCATGTTCGCCTCTCCGATTATCGACCGGGCGCGGCCCGCGGGAGACCATCGTTCGACCGGGGTTGTTTACCTCTTCCCCGACACGATGTTTAGACACCTGGATGGACGCTAGACGATCCCACTCAGCCGCCGCTCCCGCCGACGGGCATCCCCTCGGTGCCAGCTCCTCTACCCGCTAAGTGGTCCGGGGGCCGCGCCGCGCCGCAGCCAACGGCCTGGTCAGCGCCCTGATCCGCATTATCGCCTTGAGAAAACACTATCGCTGCGCTGAACATCCCGTCTCGATTTCAGATCAATTTCCCGAGTATTACTAAACACTTAGCGGGATTAAGTAAACACGGCCCTTCGCCGTTCTTCGAGTTTTAAACGTAGCCCGAGCTGTATCGTTGGCGTCAAAACAGTGTCCCGCTGATCCGGAAAATATTTTGCTAAACGATACAGAAATCAGAGCAACAGCTCGCGGATCTCTTAGCGAGAGGAGGCAGTGAACCAGGCTACACGTCGCCGGAAGTTAATAAAAGTGGAGCGGAATGGAAATCGGAATCCGCGACGAAAACTTGGTTTGGATAGTGAGACGATGTCTGTGTTTGCCGAATGTGGATACAAGTTTCATGGCACTTCATCGGCTGCGAATCGATACCTACATGATACTTACTTAAACAAATACAAAGGCGGTCGACACGATATGTATGCTTCTCGCTAACAGTCGATTGTGATTGGATATCTATTCCGTAGATCGACTTTATTTTCTTAGCCTCGGCGTATGGGAATGGCTTGCCGGTCCTCTTACGATTGTGGGACCTGGTAGACGATTAGGTAGAGCGCTCGGATTGTAACATGCAGAGGACGGGTTTGAGTCTCATTCAGTGAGATGTTTATTGTGTAGAGTCCCTTGGGAAGTCCTCCACTCACAAGGGCTCAGCGTCATAGATGTTATTACTTAGTGGCACTCAATAAAAAAAAACAATATAAATAATCAACATTAATATTAAAAATAATATAAATAATAGTAGAAGCGGCAGCGACAACGACAACAACAACAATAATAATAATAATATAAGTAATAAAATTAATAAAATCTAAATAATAATAACATTAATAATAATATGAATAATTAAATTCATCACTGTGCTAATAAAAAAAAGCTCTCAAAGCGGCTGATGCACAGACTGAAAGTGTTGGCATGCACTGGCGTGGTATATACACTGTTGACAGGTGAAAGCTTCAACAAAGCCGTGTAAACAATTGTGTTACCTTAACCTGTATAACTTCCCTCACTGAAGGACTTCATTTTGCGCTGCACTGTACCTCTACCTTTCTGCACTGTACCTATACCTTTTTGCACTGTACCTCTACGTTTTTGCACTGTACCTCTACCTTCTTGCACTGTACCTCTACCTTTTTGCACTGTACCTCTACGTTTTTGCACTGTACCTCTACCTTCTTGCACTGTACCTCTACCTTTTTGCACTGTACCTCTACGTTTTTGCACTGTACCTCTACCTTCTTGCACTGTACCTCTACCTTCTTGCACTGAAGCTCTACCTTTTTGCACTGCACCTCTACCTTTTTGCACTGTACCTTTACCTTGTAGCACTGTACCTCTACCTTCTAGCACTGAACCTCTACCTTCTAGCACTGTACCTTTACCTTCTTGCACTGTACCCCTACCTTCTTGCACTGTACCATTACCTTCTAGCACTGTATCATGACCTTCTTGCACTGTACCTCTACCTTCTTGCACTGTACCTCTACCTTCTTGCACTGTACCTCTACCTTTTTGCACTGTACCTCTACGTTTTTGCACTGTACCTCTACCTTCTTGCACTGTACCTCTACCTTCTTGCACTGAAGCTCTACCTTTTTGCACTGCACCTCTACCTTTTTGCACTGTACCTTTACCTTGTAGCACTGTACCTCTACCTTCTAGCACTGAACCTCTACCTTCTAGCACTGTACCTTTACCTTCTTGCACTGTACCCCTACCTTCTTGCACTGTACCATTACCTTCTAGCACTGTATCATGACCTTCTTGCACTGTACCTCTACCTTCTTGCACTGTACCTTAACCTTCAAGAACTGTACCTCTACCTTCTCGCCCTATACCTTTACCGTTTAACAATGTATCACATCACTTAACCGGACCAAAATAACACCAAGGTTCCCCTCTCCATCGCCGACGGATCCCTGGTTCCCTCCCTGGTTCCCTCTCCTCCACGGCGTCGGACGTCCTAATCCTCCCCCTCCCTCTCAGACTCCCCGGAACTGGCCGCGCACTAAGCCTCGCGCCTCGTATCCGGTCCTTCCTTCGCCTTCTCCAACGACTTCGATTGAAGCCCGTTTTTGTTCGCCTTATCCCACTTTAGCCGTCTCCAACCGTCCCCCTCCCTATCCCCTCCCTCCCCCAACCAATAAATACACACACGGACAACCACCCCCCCACCACCCCCTCGTTGCATTCTGCCCGTCTGAACACCCCGCTACGCGCGGACGTGCATGCGATCGATGAGCGGCCCGTATATAACACGCGCCCGTATATAACACGCGGCCCGTATATAACGCGCGTATTGATTATTGGATGCGGTCTGCAACTGTTGGGCGAAGAAGGCCGCGCTGGCTGGCAACGCCGCCACAGCCACAGGACCCCGTGCGAGATAGCTGCTCGGTGCAAAGGGAAAAACGCACAGCATCCAGTATGTATGCGTCTATATCTCCAGACGTGATTATAGCGCCTTTCTTGTCGAGCATTTATTAAGCGTCGCTATGTAATGACTAAGGATCAATCGATGGCGCTGAACAAATGTGCGAGAAGGACCTGCTCAAGGCTTCTATACAGAGTAAGCGTAAGCTACGAGGAGGAGGAGGAGGAGGAGGAGGAGGAGGAGGAGGAGGAGGAGGAGGAAGAGGAGGAGTTCGAACCCTTATTCTCCACGCTACGAGCGCTCTAACCACTCGAGTATACTGTGTGACACAAAGTATCTCAAAAGCGCCTTATAGCAAGTTCACACAATCACACCTGACTAACTATAGTGCATCTAAGCAAGGAATGACCAGCTCAGACCAAGGAGTCAATGCACGCGCACTTTCAAGCACTGAACGATCTTATACCGGACTACAGTACATCTCCAACTTCTGCATTCGGGTAGCAGACAACCGGAACAGATGTCGACTACAATCCTCGTAGAAAAATCAACAAGTCTCGCTGTCTTCTACGAGGTTTGGCGACTGTTCCTTCTCTGTCTCAGGACCCACTGCATGGAACAGTCTTCCAGACCATTTGAGGAACGCGCCATCTATGGAGACTTTAAAATCCCAGCTCAAAACCTATCTTTTTAAACAATCATATGACTGCCATTAACTTTTGGAACCCAGGTACAGCGCCCTTTCCCTCGGCCTCAGCTGCGCTACGGCGCTATACAAATCGTCCTATAATTATATTAAGAGAGTTTGAAACTGCTTGTGTACTGTAATATAGGCTAATGTGATAGCAATTGAATACCAGATTAACTTGGGACAAAAAAGCGACCAATATATATATATATATAACGAAATAAAACGGCCAATAGCGGTGACCATTCGGTAATATTGACCTCGGCTTAAGGCAAGGTACGATAATAAGGCATGGTAAGTTTATATGGTATCAGCTTGCTGTACCGTAAACGATACTTTGCTACACCAAATCCAGAAACGCAGAGAGCGAGATAAACAGACGAACCAGCTAGACAGACCAAGAGACAAACAGACTGAGAGAGACAGACACCGACAGAGAGACAGATAGAGACATGCAGACAGAAAAAAGAGACAGGAGAAACATGCAGACAAAGACAGACAGGCAGCCAGACAGACAGAAATAGACAGACAGAGAGGCAGACAGACAAACAGACAGGCAGAAAGACAAAGAGGCAGATATACAAAGAGACAGACAGGCAGACATACTGTAACAGACAAAGAGACAGACAGAGACAGGCAGGCAGGCAGACAGCCAGAAAGACAGACGATCTGAGGTAAGTTCATACTAAATGAAGTGTTGTTGGGGTTTTATAATTGATAGTAAAGCTTAATTATCAGGTGGTTATCTAGAATACCTTGTATACAATGTAAGCGTTTTTCTTAGCATAATAAAAAGACTCTTACTTATTTGCTTAGGGCAAGGTCAAGTCAGTCATATATGATGGTTTAGAAAGATAGGTATTGAGCTGGGATTTGAATGTCTCCAGGGATGGCGCATTCTTTACATGGTCGGAAAGACTGTTCCACGCAGTGGGTCCTGGGACAAAGAAGGAACAGTCGCCAAACCTCGTAGAAGACCGCGGGACTTGCTGATTTTTCGATGAGGATCGTAGCCGACATCTGTTCCGGTTGTCTACTATCCGAATGCAGAAGTCAGAGATGTAGTGTAATCCGGAGTAAGGCACCGTCTCAGGGCATGCAGGAGGATCGAACCCATAATCTCTGCATTACAAGGCGAGTATTCTAACCAATTAGCTATTTTACTAATTATACTCATTTCATCATCTGGCATAGAGAGCGAGAGGTACCGAGATCGAGGTCCGTAGGCGGACATGCTTTGTAGGCTGCTATTAGCGCCGTGTATTGCAGGCTGTCTGTTCTGTTAGTATACAGTTAAGATTTATGTCTTCTGTCATTTGTGTTCTTGTGAATTGTTTCAATTGCATAACTGTACAGTGTACACTGTAACCGGTTGCGGTTTGTCAACCGGATTGTTTCAATAAAGAAGAATGTAGTGTCGTTCTACTATTATCTGTGTACCATGTAAGTCTAGTAAGTAAGTCTACTGCAACACTCTTTATTGTCTAAACACCAATTATACACTATGTAAGCTACACAGAGCTCGTGACTCCACCACACGCACCGACTGGTGATAATTGCCGGAACTGTCCTTAAATACTCCCACGATGACGACGATGGCAGCCTAGCCCGGCCAGCCGCACATGCATGCACCAGCTCCTCCCATGATGACACTACATGGTCAGTCACAATAAAAAACCCGAGCCGCGGGTTTTCTTGCAACCCAGGTGCGTGTGGAGAACCAACAAATAATCAAGCGCGATAACAGTAAAACAATGAAAGTTCAAATCAACTAGTAAGCAACAATCAAACCGCAATAACATCGTACGTCTCAATCAGCATAATCCATAATGTTGATAAACACAAGAAAGCTAACATGACATCAGTAAATAATGTACTCAAACGCGAAACTAAACGATAACAATAAAGTTCGATTAGCAATCACAACCAAAACTAAAGAAATAATGTAACCATTATTGTAAAGCGAGTGGAACATTGAACTCCGAACTAGAAATGTAAAGTTTAACAGAATAACGCTTTGTCGGTCCAATAATGTTCTCCAGTTGTCTAGCTGCACCGCAAGTAATGGGTAGCGACTGCGGCAACAAAATACGAATTTGTGACGGTTTATGTAAAACTGTAATGTGCCACTGAAACCGTAATTTACGTCCCAAACAACGACGCGAGAGACTAATGTGAGAAATTGCATTTACAGCGACGATGTCATAATCATTCAAAGCATATCGCAGCTCGTACCAGGGAATCACAACCGTGTCTTCTGTGTTTAATATGTGCATAGTTAACCGAACCGACTTAGCAGTCGACGATTTCCCACAGTAGCAAAATTTCCGAACAATCCCACTTAAAAATATGAACAAAAGAAACATGATCACCGTAATCTGGAACCAAGGGAACTCTGCATAACCCAATGAAACCGTGGAACTGGATGTGGTAACAGTTGGTGACCGTGAAAAAATCCAAACCGGTGGAATAGAATTAGCTTGTACGACCTGTGGTAGCGCCAATACAATAGCCGACAATCGATGCACCCTAATCACCAAATAAATAGTTACTATAGTAAGCAGAGTAATCAGAACGGATCCAACAGGTATAATAAAAGAATGTGAAGTAGAGTACCATGGAGAATCCGTATTACCTAACATGTCAAGTTGATCTCGAAATATGTCTTCCTTTGACTTAAATATAACCCGCCCGTCCTTGACAGACTGCATAGCTCTAGCAAATTCTTCAGTCAACTGTTCATCAGCCGCCGTGGATGCATTTGAATGAGTTAAAAAAATAGGTAACTGTAGTGTAATTTGTTCAGCCACTGTAGCATCAGCCTTCAATGTAGCCCAGTCCGATCGACCAAAGAACTGTTGAATGACAGCCAAGTTAAACTGATGCACCACTGTATGCGTCGTGTTAAATAGGTCAGCCTCCTGGCACGAGGCAGGGAAAATATACTGATCAGTAATCAGTGTGCATTCATTAGGGATGGAAATATGACAAGAAATGCATGCTGCGATCCGCTTAGGATGTAATGTAGGACAATTCAACGTCATGTCAGATAAACTATTTTCAATCGCTATTGTATTGGATGTTAAATACACCAATGATGACGGCTTTTGATTAAGAAGAAGCACTGCGCAAAACCTCTGAACAGAAACTGGATCATCAATATATAAGGCCAATATACATGCTTCCGGATTGGTGTTCAACTGGATGTCACTCATGTGAACAATGCGAAAATTGTCACCGCTCTGTAATGCCGGAAGCTCCTCCCAGACGGCAAACGTGTGACTGACGGAATCAACCGCAAAATAACGGGGTAAGTGGTCAAGTAACGTAGCATGCTGATTGTCTGCACTAATACTCTTGGCTACAACCGTGACTTTATAGAGTTCCATAGAAAAATTTAAAGTTGTAATAGGAATTTTCAATGTAATGTAAATGAAACTGCGCTGTATAGTAGCCCCGGTTCTCCACCACTTGTAGTGTCGTTCTACTATTATCTGTGTACCATGTAAGTCTAGTAAGTAAGTCTACTGCAACACTCTTTATTGTCTAAACACCAATTATACACTATGTAAGCTACACAGAGCTCGTGACTCCACCACACGCACCGACTGGTGATAATTGCCGGAACTGTCCTTAAATACTCCCACGATGACGACGATGGCAGCCTAGCCCGGCCAGCCGCACATGCATGCACCAGCTCCTCCCATGATGAATATTATTATTCCACCTTCCAAATCTCGACCTAAACGACACCCACCTTATAAGAGCTACTCTGCCTCCTCCTCCTCTGATCACATGGCAACCGGACTCTGACCTCTTTCGGACTACCCTTTCGAAAACCTCGCAGACTCGACGCAGTGCTCGTGAATAAGCTGGTGCCCTGCGCTTGGCTTGCGCGTGGCGCTTTAGAAGTTTGGAGTTCACGATACGATAATTTATACGTCAACAAAAAGAATCATCTAGGTTTTATTGATTCTCGGCTCAAACTATTACATGACAACATCATAAAAAACACCACCATCATCACCACCACCACCAATACCACCACCACCAATACCACCACCACCACCAATACCATTATCAACACCATCATCATCACCACCACCATCATAATCATCATCACCACCACCACCAATACCATCATCATCATCATCACCACCACCACGGGTCAAGCGTGCCTGCCAACCGAAACCCATACCACGACCCGATGCGATTTTACCGGAGCAAGGCGCGAAGGAAGCGCACAACAGCGGCGATGGTGTTACGTGTGTGAATAAATGGTCATCGGAGGAGAAAGTGAAAGGAAGGAGAAAGTGAAAGGATTGACGCCGTTCCCCTCTCGTTCCCCTCGCCCCTTCTTTCTCGGCCTCTGCCTCGGACCGTCTCCCAACGACGACAAATGACGACCGAACGAACGATAGATAGTAAGCGCTTTAGACCTTCGAACGTACACGTGGCACCTTTCGTAGACCTGTCCATGTATGGGTCCTTACGTTGTGTGTGTTTCCTTCCGTCCGTCCGTATGTCAGTCCTTCAGTCCGTGTATGGGTCCGTTCGCGTATGTGTCCTGTCACCAACTCTTTTCTTTTTTAGTTGTGACCTACCTCAAGAACTTTCCTTATCTCTACATATAAATTGCTCAACGTCTTCTAACTGTTTAAGAATTAAATTGACACAGTTCTTTGAATGTTTCTTTCTTTCTTCAAACACAGTTTAATAACAACAAACTCAACTCTTGCCTTAAAACAACTGTACTACACTGTATATGTTCAAATTCACTGTCATCAGCAGTTTCTAAGTTTGGCGCGCTAACTGCACGTGTAAAGAGAATCTACCGTCAGCCAATGTTTAGGCTACTTTAGGCCAAGCGCCCACGAGCCGACAGCGCAACTAAGGCCTAAGACTAAAAACGCTTAACAATCGATACACATTATATATATATCAACCTAAAGAACACCTGTGCTCATTATATATGCAAAACACTTGTTCACATGTCCGTTCATCCGTGTGCATTTATTCGTTAGTCTGTGTGTGTTTCCTTCCCTTCGTCCGTCTGTATCCTTCCGTCCGTTTATGTTTCTGTCCGTCCGTCCGCGTATGTTTCTTTCCGTCTGTGTATGTTTCCTTCTGTCTGTGTGTGTTTCCTTCCGTTTGTCCGTGTGTATCCTTCCATTTGTCTATGTGTATCCTTCCATTCGTCTGTGTGTCACCTTCCCTTCGTCCCTTTGTATCCTTCCGTCCGTTTACGTTTCCTTCCCTTCGGCCTTCGTCTATGTATGTTTCCTTCCGTCTGTGTATGTTTCCTTTCGTCTGTGTATGTTTCCTTCCGTTCGTCTGCGTGTATCCTTCCGTTCGTCTGTGTATGTGTCCGTCTGTGTATGTTTCCTTCCGTTCGTCTGCGTGTATCCTTCCGTTCGTCTGTGTATGTGTCCGTCTGTGTATGTTTCCTTCCGTTCGTCTGCGTGTATCCTTCCGTTCGTCTGTGTATGTGTCCGTCTGTGTATGTTTCCTTCCGTTCGTCTGTGTATATTTCCTTCCGTCTGTTCGTCCAGGGAAATGTTTATTTGTATACGACGGATTTTGGCGCACAGCCAGAGCGCATCAATCTTCCCGCAGCGTCGCTCGCGCAGCCTTCAGTTCCCTTGCTTGCTCACACCACTCGTTCGTTCCACTCTTTCGCTCACTCCTTCCGGGACCGACCAGTCAGCCAGGGTCGTCGCTTGCTCACCACCACCTTGCTCACTGACTCACTCCGCACTGACTCACTGATTCGTGCAGGGACGAGGGATCGAGACCAGCTGTACATCCGCAACTGTAGGGTCCCTGGGCAAGTCCTTCACTCGCAATTGCTAATGCGCTTCGGCGTAAAATTCCGATTCAGTGTCCGCGCTGTAGTCGGGAGCGCCTCTGAGTAGAAATCTTGAAGGGGCGCTATAACAAGTGCTCATACATACATACATACATACATACATACATACATACATACATATTGTATTGTATCTACGGATTTCTAAAGCTACACTCATGTTACGACCTACTCAGAGGCGCTCCCAGTACGAAAAGTCCAGAGAGAAACGAAAAGTCTTAACAGTACGGGCAGAGACAGAAGTACCACAAGTTAAGATATCATAGAGCGAGTCGTAGAGGGAAGATTATTCCAGAGCAAGGGCCAACAGACGCATAAGCTCGGTATTGGGCAGTAGCATGCAGTTCGGAGACATCAACATTGCACTCGTTTCAAAGTTCATATATTAAGTGCACACACGACCCTAAGACAGCATCGATGGCGCTGAGCAATTGTGAGTGAAGGACTTGCTCAAGGTCCCTACACAGTGACCGCCTCATTGGAGGAGGCTCGAACCCGTATTCTCCGCGTTACAAGGCGATGGCTCTAACCATTCGGATATACTGTATAGTCACCGTTATCCTTGGGCTTCTGCTTCCTCACCGAGTTACTCGTTTCTCCCATGGATGTATCTCCGAGCGCACGCTGGCACGAATTCAACGTCTTCCCACAGAGTTCTCCTCCGGCCGAGAATTCAATCAGAAAGGAGCGAACTGTGTCGAGAGGACTCGGCAGGACATCTCGCATAGCGGTTCTGTCTATCTGTTACTCTCTGTCTGCCTGCATGTGTGTGTTCGTGTCTCTGTCTGTCTGTCTGTGTGTCTGTCTTTTTCTGTCATTTTGTATCTCTTGGTCTTTCTCCATACCTGCAGGTCTCAGTCTGTCTCTTGCTGGAAAATACTGCCACCGCCCACCATTTAAAAAGGTCTAACATCCATGCTCAAATCTAATCTCATCTAATCTTACCATTTCGCCGCATGAGAAGTAGACTGTTCTATGCGCACTTTTGGTGAAACGGAGAAAATCGAAAAAGAAAGTTTAGTGACTTAGAATTTAGTACTGAAAACTCTTTGGTGGGACAAAATAGAGAAAGAATGTTTAGAAAACATTTATGTGGACATCGACACTTTTAAGCAATCACGACGATTGAAGCCTCTTGCATAAGAAAACATAATTTGAAGGCAACTTTTGGAATTTGTTCAAATAGAACAAAATATTACAGAAATAGCTCTATACAATTAAATGTTATGATGATTCGTCATTACATGGAACATTATAATTATTAGCGAAATGAATTATGACTGTCGCTGTAATTATTTATAAAAGTACATTATATAATAATTCTAGAGAAAAAGTAATTTTTGTAATATCATTTTTAACTGTGATACTTGCTATCATTGTATAGGCCCTATATGTGCATTATTTTCGAATTAGTCTCTCCATTTTGTCTCTTTATGTAATATTTTTTGATTATCCTTCTGTAACGGAACACGCTTACTATTATAATGTTCTATATGCATGTGCGAATCACAGTTTGCCGTTCACACCACGTGACCGTAATAGAACACGATAATCCTGAACCATGTGTATAATAATCAAGAAACAGCGTGTTTTGTAATATCCACGTGATTAAATCTCTGGAATATAATTGGTTGTGGTTCACATAGAATATTATAATACCTATCAGTTGGTAAGAATATGCAAATAGAATAAAATACTTCTGTTCTTTTCCCAGCAAAGGCACCATTTCAACAAGCGCCATTTTGCACGAAGATAGAACAAATTACCCTGAATCGGACAGTGTGTCTAACTCCAATGTAAACAAAACTGCAGATAGAACACTATAATTCTCATGCGGCGATTTGTCTTTGTTCCTTCGACCGTTCGAAAGCGCCTGAAGTCTATTATTATCGACAGTAATTTCACTGGCTTGGGTCGGGAGCGACACTGATGACTTTCTTCTTGAAGTGGCACTTTATAAATGTCAGAGAACAATCACGATTTTTTGTAATTTCGCACGCCGGGCTTTCTCCGTCGTGGGCCCTATCATTTGGAACGGCCTTCCCCCATTGGAAGCTGCGTTTGCTACAAAGGACAAATTCCTCGGCCTCTTACTCATCGCTAAAAACCGTTTTTCTCAGTCGCGACTGGGCTCGGAGCGCCTCTCGGTAGGCATCTTGAAGGGGAGCTATATCAAGTTTATACTGATGGATTGATTGATTGATGGATTGATTGACTGATTGATTGACCGATTGATTGACTGATTGATTGACCGATTGATTGACCGATTGATTGACTGATTGATTGACCGATTGATTGACTGGTTGAGTGATTGATTGACCGAGTGTCTCTGGCCGTTGCTTGGTCGCTTGATTGATTGACTGATTGATCGCTTGATTGATTGATTGATTGATTGACAATGACAATTGGAGCTTCTATGGCGCCTCGTCCGCTGTCTTAGCTATATAGATCTGATGATGACAAGATGATGCTACCTGCGTCGCTGTCGTTGTTGTCGCATGCGCTGTGTGAGTTGGGGTCTGAAGCACTGTTTGGTCGTGGAGTGGAATCGGATCGGAAGGAACCGGAGTCATCCTGATTGTGCTGGTTGTTGTTGTTGTACGACGACAGGTTGCTCGCAGATAACAACCTCTGCAACAACAACACGTCATCAACTGATGTATAGACAGACGGATGGACGGACAGAATGGTTGTAAGGTAGAACAGACAGATAGACAGACAGATAGACAGAGACACACACACGCTGGCAGACAGATAGGTATACAGATAGAAAACCAGACAGACAGACAGACACTCGGAGAGACAGATAGACTGGCAGTCAGACAGATAGACAGTCAGACAGACAGACAGGCATTGCGACCTTTAGAGAGACAGACAAACAGAGACAGATAGACAGACACTGAGACAGAAAGGCAGACAGACAGACAGGCATTGAAACAGTCAGAGAGAGAGACAGACAGTCAGACAGACAGCAAAGCAACAGACAGAGACAGACAGACACAAAACCAGTCAATCATACAGCCAGGCAGTCCTATGTTGAACAATGACAGGTTGCTTGTCAGCAGCTCTGCATCGACATACAAGCAATAAAATGTTATAACGCAATGACGAGTTTCTCTTCTATACAAATATTTGATTGCAATAACAGTGTCACAGACGATTGATTGACTGATAGATGTGATTGACTGGTCAGTTGACAGATGGATGGATTGCCAGATAGACGGACACATGAGTGGAAGGATGGATGGATCGATGGAAACATGGAGTCTGAAGGAGATGTATGGATGGTTGGTTGAATAGGTGGACGGTGAGATGGTTTGATGGAGGGATATTGATATACAAGGTGGACAGTTGGATAGATAGATAGATAGATGAATAGACAAATACAAAGACATGGATAGACAGACAGAGACAGACAGAGACAGACAGACAGCTGTGTATGTGTAAAAATACCAATCTTTTCATACACAACTTCTGGAATGAATCTTTCTTTATGATAATTTCATACAATTCGAGAACCATAATCTCTAATCTTTAATTCAGCTAAAAATTAGTTAGTTGACTACTCGACTAAGTCAATCTTTCGATTAAAAACACATCGTGTAGTGCTGGAACCAGTCTTCCATCTTGCAAAAACATATATATATATATATATATATATATATATTATATATATATATAATTCTCTATCATGGCACTCCCACCTACCAGCCTATGTCGCGAGCGCCTCTAAGTAGAGAGCTTTAATGGGTGCTATATACATTTCAATTGATTGATTTTTTTGCCAAACTTGATGCAATTCCGTAAGAAGCCTTTCTTTTTGCCAGACAAATTGTTTAATTTCGTTTCAAGTAATTCTTTTCGTAAAAAACACCTAACGCTGTCCTCTACGGCGCTATTCCCGACACAAGCAAGATCACAGACAGCATTGAAAATAATTATAATGAGCTCCCGCGAGACGTTGGCGATCAGGAAGGAAGCGATCCCAGAAGATAATCTCAGAGCAATGAAATGATCCCTAAAGATAATCTTGCGCCGGATTGAACGGATCCCAGTGGACTTATTTCCATGCAAACGACGGAACACCAAGGATCCAAGGATCCAGAGAAAATCGACATCCAAAGCGAGATCCAGTACAAAGCGGCGTTTCGGAACTCGCGCGCGTTTGATAAAATATTCATCTGAAGACGAGCGGGCCAAAAAAACGTCTTCGGTAAAAACATTCCGCCAACAACGCACAACACAAAGAGCTGTAACAATAATAATAATAATAATAACAAAAACGAAATGTGTTCTTCAGAAACACCGCGAAACGCGGATACAATGAACCTTAGCAACAACGCGCAGCAACAATGCTAATACAACGTCTATGGTGCGCGAGCGATTCTCGCCGTAATCGCTATTCTATGTAGAGGGATTTTCAAAGGCGGGTATATTATAGCGTCAAAGCCGGCTCGCTAACCAGAAATCTCTCCATATTGTTTGCCCTCTTTCATCTAATCCCCGTCACAATTAGGGCTTTGTGCCCGGCCGATAGGTGGGTGGGTTCGCGTCGGAACGGAGGGGTGGTGGAAAATAGTCTTGTCTGGAAATTCAAATCCCTACACAAAGGACCATTCAGAAGACCCTATCATGTTAACTGCATTAAAGAAAGACCATAAATCATGAACGGGAGTCAAAATCTGTCATCCATTGTTTCCGTAATTCAACGCAAACCAGCCCAGCCCAGACGAACGGGGACGTCTCGGCAGTGGTAACTGAACGCAAAACCCAGCCTCGCGAAAGCAATTGCTCAAGGTCGCTAAGGCAGGGCTAAAGGGGTCAAGCCCCCCCTTACCACCAAAGATTACCAAAGGTCATAAAAGACACAGTTAAAAACTGGATTCTAAAACTATGTGCTTAAAGCCAGGTTATATTGGCAAGAAATATGAATTTTTTCCCATTTTCCGTAAGTGCAAAATATTTATATTTTACACTCGCTGCTGCTGAAATAAAATTGTCACGAAAAACTGGCAAAGATTAGCAAAGGCATAAAAGAAAAGAGTAAAAACTGGTGTCTAAAAATTTGGGATTAAACCCAGGATATATGCGCAAAAACATCTCAAAATCTTCACATTTTCTTTATCTAAACGCCATCATCATCATCATCATCATCATCATCATCATCATCATCATCATCATCATCATCATCATCATCATCATCATCACCACCACCACCACCACCACCACCACCATCATCATCATCATCACCACCATCATCATCATCATCAATCATCATCATCATCATCACCATCATCATCAGTTCCTGATGCCAGCCATTTTGCAGTGATGGGTGCTAATGAATGATCGACATTCTTTTCCTTCAATTGTCATATTCATGATATCCTGTATTTAGTCCGTTTCGTTACGTCATCATTTATATTGTCTATTCAGAGTACGTAATTTATATTGTAAATTCAGCGTACGTCATCATTTATATTGTCTATTCAGAGTACGTAATTTATATTGTAAATTCAGCGTACGTCATCATTTCTATTGTCTATTTAGACTACGTCATCATTTATATTGTCTATCCAGAGAAAGTCATCATTTATAATGTGAATTCAGCGTACGCCACTATTTATATTGTCTATTCACAGTACGTCATTTATATTATCTATTCAGCGTACGTCATCATTCAATAATATTTATACTGTTTATCCAGGGTACTCATTATTTACGTAGTCTATTTAGCGTACGTCATCATTTTATATTGTTTAACCAGGGTACGTCATAATTCATATTGTGTTCAGCGTACGTCATCATGTATATTGTCTATAAAGCGTACGTCATTACACTTCCATCCTTACTCGCCCGAGTCGCCCTTGGCGTGAAAAAATTCAATTTGTGACCAACAATTTTGGGGATGATCCAACCTGTGAACACAATTTTAGATTCTCCAATTTAATTTAGAAATTTCCTTTTAAACAAACAACGACGCAAAAATAACTTTATGAAAATTAATAATAATAATGATGACGATTGACGATGACAATGACAATAATAATAATAATAAAATAAATTAAATACTACTTCAACAACAATTTATGTTGCGCCGTAGCACAGCCATAAGTGGTTGTTAATTTAGTATTAATTTTATAAGGGTTAAAAGGGCGCCAACACAAAAACCACAACGCCATGAACACGACTGCCACAAAGAACTGCCGACGACTTACGCTATATACCATCTCAGTTTCGCGTACTTTTACCGCCTGTAAGATGTCCATGCGCAGACAGATGGCCCTGCAGACAGCTGCGGCGGGCTTTGCGCGTCGGTTAGTACGGAAATGTTTCTTCGGCGGCCGCCACTAGATGGCCGCCGCCGCCGCCGCTACAGCCGGTCGACGGGAATTTGCTAGAAGTATCGGTAAACGGATTTTATGGCTGGATGTGCGTCTGCCCGTGTGAATGGATGCGTGTGTATGTGTGCGTCTGGGATTGTTTCTGTGTCTCTTGCTCGCATACTGTGTGTCCATCCACACATTTATCAGTCCTTCCATCCATCCATCCATCCCTCCAGTCACCCAACCATCCGTCCGTCTGTCCATCCATCCATTAATTCCACCCTTCGCCCATCCAGCCTAAAACCTGACCTATATTATCCAACCTACCATCCATCCCGCTAACTGTTCTTCTGTCCATCCATCCATCCATCCATCATTAATCCACCCATCCATCCGTCTATCCATCCAACCATTCCTCCATCCACCCATACATCCGTCCTTCCATCCATTCATTCTTCCATCCACCCATCCATACCCCCTTCCATCAATCTATCAATCTTGCCTACCCCATGCACCCTACCCCACCCATCTATCCAATCCATCCATCCGTCTATCCATCTATAAATGCCTTCCTCCGCCCGTCCATCCTAACACCCAACCTATTATCCAACCTACTATCTATCCATCCTGCAAACCGTCCGTCCGTCCGTCCGTCCATCCATCCATCCATCCATCCATTAATTCCTCCCTCCGCTTATCCACCCTAACACCCAATCTATAATCCCATCCCTCCCTCCACCCACCCATCCGTCCATCCATCCATCCATCCTTCCATCCATCCATCCTCCCATCCGTCCATCCTTCAAAGCAGCCACCACAGACAGACACACATAGGCATACAGACAGACAGAGAAACCCAGACACACAGAGCCAGAGGTCAGAAGCAAATCAATGCCAATCAAGTGCCTGGATAAAATCTCACCTCAACTATTTCCTTATCAGCAGAGCAGAGGAATCAACTAACAGTCATTTATCTAGTATACGCATGCATATACATACATACATATAAATATATATGTATATATATATATACATATATATATATGCATATGTATATGTATATATATATATGCATATGTATATGTATATATACAATATATATATATATATATATATATATAAATATATATACATATATATTATATATATTGTACACACGCATGTATAGGACATCCCTGCCACATGGATGGAACATATTATACAACACCTATATATACATATATGTGTTTATATGTTTTATTGATACATTTAACACACGCACATCTATATGTATATGTTGTACTGAACATGTACATCACATACACACATTCAATCACACACGCACACAGTCGGATCATGGACCTTGCATTATACAGAGGTATCTTTGAGGAGATCCACCTATATACATACACACACAATGTGTATTACATATAATTATATGTAACCAATATATATATATATAATATATACATATATATAATATATATATATAATTTAAATATATATATATAAATTCTATATATATATATATATATATATCCGTTAGTTCGGTCGTGTACCTTACAGCGTTTCGCGAATAGAGAAGGGTTGTTGGTTGTGATATCAATGTAGAGGTCAGGCGAGGTGGGTAGGGTTCAGGTTCAGCTGTGGTCCCCCTTCTGCCCGTCCCCTATAGGCTCCATCGACGACCGAGCGCCCACGGGGGTTCCACTATCGCCCTTATCTGAGTTTACAAAGCGGAGATAAATGGCAATTTAGTCGATAGATAAGAAGGGGAGACCCGACTGGGACCCAGGAACCCCCTTCAATTGGATCTCTCGAAGGGACCAACACATGATCCCTTCAATTCCCTATCATACCCTCTGACTAGTCTCTCCCTCCCTCAATCCCAGACAGACAAATACACAGACAGACAGAAAGGCAAACAGACAGACAGATACACAGACAGAAAGAAAGGCAGACAGACAGACAAATACAAAGACATACACACACACAGACAGAGGCAGACAGAGACAGAAACACACAGAAAGAAAGGCAGACATAGAGATACACAGACAGACACACAGACAGAGACAGACACACGCAGACAGGAAGGCAGACACACAGACAGGAAGGCAGACAGACAAATACAGTCAGGCACACAGAAACATAGGTAGACAAACACATACACAGGCACGAAGGCAGACAGACAGATACACAGACAGACACAGACAGACAGACATACAGCTCAGCTGGTCCTAGATATCGGCTTTCCTGCCTGGCAGTGCCCCTACCCACCCGAACACACACACACACACAGCCTTCCTTCCTGACCCTTACTCCCTCTGGGGCCCGAGTCACTGACTCCTGTCCAGCTTCCGTTTGTCGCTCACAGTAAGACCTTCCAGTATAACACACCACCACCGTCTGTGTTTATTTTAGCCAACCTCCGAATGTAGCAACAGTTACCGAACGGAGGCCACTTAGCTAATAAGACCATGTTTGTCCTTTGGTAATTTGGTTGCTAAGTTTACCCAAGGACTTCTTGATTAGCTATAATATCCAGAGTTCCCTGGCTGACCTAATACCTTCAACCAGTAAAAAGTAGGCGAGCCAGTGAGGAAACCAAATAGCCAGCTAGGAAACCAGCCAACCGGGTAGGAAACCAGTCAGTCAGCAAGGAAACCAGCCAGACAGCTAGGAAACTATCCAGTCAATGAGTTAGGAAACCAGTCAGCCAGCCAGTAAGCTAGCCAACAAGCCGGCTAGTAAACCAATCGGGCATTCACACTCACTCACTCACTCACTCACTCACTCACTCACTCACTCACTCACTCACTCACTCACTCACTCACTCACTCACTCACTCACTCACTCACTCACTCACTCACTCACTCACTCACTCACTCACTCACTCACTCACTCACTCACTCACTCACTCACTCACTCACTCACTCACTCACTCACTCACTCACTCACTCACTCACTCACTCATTCATTCTGCTCCTCTGTTTGGTGGTATCCCGAAATCTGGCCACCTATATGCGCAATACATCTCACTGACTGCCTATCCATCAACGCATGAATTGAAGATTATAACTTTCAGTCGGAACTGCTCAGTGAGCATTGCCCCATCTTATCTTGGCTCACTGTGTATCTCTGCCTCGTCTGTTTCTGGCCGCAGGTTCCTTCATTCGGCCGATCACGGTGTTCTTCTTGTCCTCCGGGCTCCTTCCTTTATAAACTCAGCACAGAAGCTTTGCTTTCGTCGGTCCTGCAGCCTGGAACAACCTTCTTTATAAATCAACAGCTGAGCTGGTCATCCTATATTCGTCTGTTACGCAACCGCTAGAAGTCTATTCTGTTTGAACTAAGGTTTCTCCTTGTTGGGTCGGGAGCGACGCTTATGAGTTTGCCACTGAAGTTTGCCACTTCACAAGTTACCAATTATGTTGCTATGTTATGTTATGTCATTCTTATATTAAACCAGTCGATCAACCAGTCTGTCACTTTAACCTAAAACTACATGATGATGATGACGATGATGATGATGAAGATGATGATGATGATGAAATAATGATGAAGACGAATATGATGACGATGACAATGACGATGCTAAACCGACCCCACCTGCATCATCTCTCCACATACCCACCTCCTTCCTATTCCATTTCCACCTTTCCACCCATCTCCGGCTCTCTCCTCCCTCCCTCGACTTTCCAAATTGCCAACCACTCCGACCTACATGTAGATCAGCGTGTATTGAAAGAAAAATCCAAGTAGCCAAATAACCCTTTGCACGAACGACCGCGACAAGCATTATGGTACAAGGGCGCTAAGTATTACAGCATAGACGCGCTAAGTATTATGGTATCTGGGCGCTAAGCAATACGAGATATACACGCTAAGCATTACGGGACACGCACGCTAAGCATTATGGTAAAACTTCAAAAAACATACATGAATCACTCTACCAAGGCACGTAGCGAGACTTAAATTCAAGAGGAGGCAACTTCACAGACCATTGGCAAAATCCTGGTCATTGGGGTCATTAGTCAATCGAAGTTCCAGTATATAAAGAAACCAAGAGGAGGCAACTGCCTCCTCGTTCCTCAATGTAGCTACGCCTATAATGACACTACCCATCTACTCTTTAATTTTTGTTTAGTTCCTTGTAAATATATGACCCTGTGGCTTAAGTTTATTACATGCTTATTGTGGACAAACGCGACATTACCTCACGAACTAATTAACTAGTTAAGTGCTAAGACATAATATTCCCTTATGAATCTGTTTGTATAACCTGCTGATGTCTATTTTGGACTTGTGCTTGGGTTACCCTGCCAGTGGGACAGTAGTCGCTTAAGGGTTTCCCCTTTGTTTTTTGTTACCGGCGATATTTACTGATGTATAAAATAATATGATGTTTTGTTACTTGAAGCTATAAAAACTATGGTCATGGCTATGGTATCTGGTCGCTATGCATTACGAGACACACACGCTAAGCATTATGGTATCTGATCACTAAGCATTATGGGAAATACGCGCTAAGCATTATGGTATCTGGGCGCTATGCATTACGGTATACAAACGCTAAGCATTATGGTATCTGGGAGCTAAGGATTACAAGACACACGCGCTAGGCATTATGGTACCTGGTAGCTATGCATTACGGGATATACACGCTAAGCATTACGGGATACACGCGCTAAGCATTACGGGATACACGCGCTAAGCATTACGGTATCAGGTCTCTAAGCACTATGGTATCTGGGCGCTAAGCATTGTGGTAAAGGCGCTAAGCATTATGGGATGAATGCGTTGGTTCTGTTGAAACAGACGGTCTGACGCAGAACAGGCATTACTCATAATTATGTTTGCCCAATATGGCATCGGCAACCAGGGAAGGACCGTCGGGTCAGCATCATCGGCCAATTATGGGCGGCCAGAGGATGGTGGGGGCTAGGCAGGACACGGCGTTCATAGGGGCAGGGTAATTGCCCCCATAGAAGCAAAATCATGCCCCAAACACGCTGGGTTACATGCCACGGGCCCACGTCAAACACCGTTATACACTCTCCCCCATACTCAAACCTTGCCCACAAAGGAGAATGCTTTGAGCTAACCCCGAATGGGGTTAAGCGTTTGTTTGCGACTTCATTTCCTTGACATCGGCATATGTTGGCGGGTGCCCGGTCCTCTACCTCGCAGCCCAATCTCCTCCACAGTGCTCCTCAAACTATCCTACAGTATACTGATTCTACTACTGCGCTACCACACGACCACCATCATCACCCATTACTACCGTAGCATCATGCTGTCTCCTCGGCTTGACCTCCCCGGATTCTGACCTGGCATTGAGACCAACACAGCTGCATGGCTATTGCGTACTTGATTGGATACAGCGGCGGTGAATAAGCTGGTCTCCAGAGATGGGTATAACTAATCGATTAGATTCTAGTCGATTAGCTAATCGAATAGACAAACAGCTAATTCTAACTCTAATCAATTGGCTAAAAGATTTTGCTAATTAAAATTCTAACCCATTAGAAAATTTCAGTAGCTAATTCTAATTTTAATCGATTAGCAATCTAACTAATCAATTAGCTAATCGATTAGACATTTTTAGACAAGCAGCTAATTCTAACTAATCAAGCCCGTCTCTGCTGGTCTCCCTGGCGTGGCTTTTGGGGGCGCTCAGCGCTGAGAGATTTTCGAAGATTTACATTATATTACATTACATTATATTACGTTACAAATTGTAAGGTCATTTTACAGCTGCGTTTGCGAGAATGTGTTAGTGAAAGAGGAATCTGAACTGGCGAACTTTTGGCCAACAGCCTGACCGCTAACCACTAGACTATTATACAGCACCTCAAACAGTTGACAGCTGTTCTTGTCTGCCGATGTTTGACGGCATGGAGGCGCCTTGTAGTAGTTATCTGGAAGGGGCGCTATATAAAAGCTCTGACTAAATGGATAAAAATAATTATGTCCTGTGGACCTAAACCCATAGTATGGCATGGCATAGTATAATTGTATAATTGTTATTAGTAACTTCTAATGCGCCGGTGTCTAATGCACAAGGCATTAACCGATGGCACACCAACACCAAGCCGTGTTCAGGTCAATATGTACTATACTATTTGCATTGCTGTACGAAACTTGATGTTGCACTGTTTATCAAGGATTTAGCTAATTCAGATTTCTGAAATGTTGTTCTAGGTGTCCCTAGTTAGCGGGATCTTGATCCCTTTTGGGACTCCTCTTGCGGCCAATCCTGATATTTTATGTTGAAATGTTATGTGTTTTTTATTTGGCTTCAATAAAAGAGTTTTGATTGATTGATTGATTGATTGATTGATATCCAGAACATCAGTCCGTAGGTAAAGTATAGTACAGTAAATGTAATATAAAATGACTTTTGTAGCGTAGTCTTTGATGATTGTTTCAATCGAAATCCTAATCAAAATGTATAGCAGTAAATTGGAGTGGAGACTGTGGGCCTAAGAGACTAAACTATATGGGCCAAGACGATGAAACCTTGGGCCTCTACGCCTAAAACGAGGACCAAGGAGCCTAACCCATGCACGCCAGGGAGCTTAACCCGTAGCCATGGGAGGAAGACCATAGGCCTCGTGGGAGCCTAAAGAATGGAGCCTAAACTTTGGGCCATGCATTAAAGACTAAAGGATGGCCCCAAGCCTAAGGGAAGGGGACTAGGCCACGGACGAGTCGATTGCAGGACGCGAGGGGGGACAGGAAGCACTCGACGGGCGAACGTTTTCGGCCAGTAGGTCTCGGTCGGGAAGGAAGGAAGATAAGAAAGAGCAAACAATACGAGGGAAATCAATTAACAGGAAACGCAAGAACACCGAACAAGATTTATATACGAAACGGTGGCGCAGATGTCTTCTCTAAACTGGGGAGGGTCACATCAACTACGAAGACATAGAGGCAAACAGGCACACACACGCACACAGATAGACAAGCAGACAAACAGACCGTCCATCAGAATATCTGCCTGCCTGACTTTCTGTCTGTCTGTCTGCCTGCCTGCCTGATTGTCAGTCTGTCTGTCTGTCTGCCTGCCTGATTGCCAGTCTGTCTGTTTGTCTGTCTGTCTGTCTGTCTGCGTGCCTGTCTGTCTGTCTGCCTGTCTGTCTGCCTGTCGCACCATTTCAGAGCCATAAGATACCATGTTTCAACACCCTTGAGTTTCAGAGGTTGCTAAATGGTGCAAATTCATGACCAGAGACATACGTACAGACAGACAGATTTATATACCAAACGGGAACACATACACGCACACAGTCTAACACACATACAGACTATTACAGAGGCAAACACATGCCTACAATCCTACATACACACATCTACACTCGCACACACCTACACACACATCGACACACACACATCGACACACACATACACCTACACACACACGCACACGCACACAGAAGTCCGTTTTGAAGGCATTAAGCGGGAGAGCCAGTCTTGCTGAACTGCCACAAATCCCGCAGAAGGCTATTTTCAACGCATGACTGAACGGCATAATGATCTCTGGATACGAACACACCAGCATACACACACGCACACATGCACACACATAATGTGGGCGGCTGTAGTAGTTGCGAGGGGCGGTCAATAGGGTCTGATGGAGTCCTGCAGTCCTGCAGTCCTTCCTCTACAGCTGTCCAATGGCCTCATATCAAGTATGGACACTCCCTGACATTTGTCCACAGATATCATTTCATTCAATCATTCATTTGCTCGCTCACTCACTTGATTGCTCACACACTTAATCACTCATTCATTCGCTCACTCAATCAATCACTCATTCACTTGATCACTCACTCATGCATTCATTCACTCACTCAATCAATCACTAACTCACTCATTCACTCACTTGATCACTCACTCATTCATTCACTCACTCAATCACTCATTCACTCACTTGATCGCTCGCTCGCTCACTCACTCTCACTTTCACTCACTCACTCACTTACTTACTCACATTCATTCATTCATTCATCTGCTCACTCACTCGCTTCCAGATTGGATTCGATCAACTCCAGCAATTTCACTACAGCTCCCGATCGAGATCAACAATAGATCAGCCATGATCTACATGATGATCGAATCGTTCCCTAACAAATCCTGATCGAATCAGACAAATCGCGAAACCATTCTTCCAAGGTATATAGAGTAAATCTCGGCTGCATGCTTTGTCCATCGTACACAAAATCGTAGATGAGAATCACTTCTTCCGAACGATTCCCGTCTCTTCCAACCAATTACGGATCAATTCCGAAGATCGATTCCGCAACAATTCCAGATCCGTTCCGATAAGAAGACATTGGAATCGTTCATATCAACCCAGGATCCATTCTCGTCCATTATGATCAGTTCTTAAAGAACGTTCTGTTCATCAATGTCAATCCAAGGATGAACTTGATCGGCCCAAGGATTATTCTAATTAAGTTCAATTGATCATTACTATCCATTATGATCCACACCAGGATCATTCGATCCTCAATTTAAACTGATAGTTTCCAGGAGCGAATTAAGTTGGATCAGCCATGTGGCCTCATTTCTTCACTCAAATTGAAAAAAGTCTATTCCGATCCAAAACATCTTTCTTCACCTCATATCAAGCCTAGATCTATTCAATGCATACATTTCCCAACCAAACACAGGTTCGTTCTGGTTCATTCCAAAACACATTTAAGGATCCTGAGTGGCCGAGTGGGTTGGTGCCCGCTCGTCGCGCCGGCGCCTCGGGTTCGCTTCCCGGTCGGGTCGGTTTATCAGAGATTAATTTCTCGGATCTTTACTGCGGGTGGCTCGGTCGCATTATAAACGTGGAGTACAATACAACACACAATACAACACATCACAATTACAACTGGGGCGCGGTGGTGTAGGGGTATGTTCGGAGCCTTGCAGCTGGAGGGTTGCGGGTTCGGATCCACCTCAAAGTCGCCGCGTAGGGACCCTGGGCAAGTCCTTCACTCGCAATTGCTCATGCGCTTCGGCGTGAAACTCCGATTCAGCGTTCGCGCAGTAGTCGGGAGCGCCTCTGAATGGGAAATCTGGTTGGGGCGCTATAACAAGTGTTCAAATACAATACAATACAAATACAATACATTTCTTCACTCGGATCAAACCCAGTTCTATGCAAAGCACATTTCTTCACTGAGATTAAACCAAGATTCAAACAACTCACATTTCTTCAACAAAATCAACCTGGGTCCAGGTAAAGCACATTTCCTCACCAAAATATTTCTTCGCCAAAAACAAACCCAGGTCCACGCAGACCACACTTCTTCACCAAGATCAAACCCAGGTCCACGCAAAGCACACTTCTTCACCAAAATCAAACCCAGGTCCACGCAAAGCACACTTCTTCACCAAGATCACACCAATATCGACACAAACCACATTTCTTCACCCAGATCAAACCCAAATTCACGCAAAGCACATTTCATCATTCCAACACATTAGCTGCACGCCGTATTTTCAGACCCAACCGCGTTTCCCAGCTGCACAAAACCGTCACACTCCTCCCCCACCAAAAAATCACCGAGTCCCACCCGAACCTTTCTGCCGGCGATTAGCACAAACAAACAGCACACGGAACGGATCGCAGCCAGCTTTTTTGCAATCGATCGGCGGCGGCACGATAAAGCCTCGCCTCAAAGCTAATGGAATCAAATGGAAACTCTATTAAAGTCCCGGTCGCATTTCCACGGCCGCCTCCTCCGCCGAACATTGCTTGTGCAAACAGCTTTGTGCTATCAATTCTGCGCCGGCAACACGCAATGTAGCGGCGGCTGAAAGGGAACGAGGAGCGCCGGTTGACGGACGACGGAGCCATGGGTGAGTGAAAAGGAAAGGAGGCGACGACGGGGCCAGGGTTGCGACGACGACGACGACGACGGGGCCTTTAAACGAAAGGCACTTGAAAGACAGCTACTGTGAAAAGGAAAGGAGACTAAAGAACTGTTTCTGTCTTACTCTTTCTCTCTGTCTGTCTCGCATCGCCCTTCTAACTGTCCGTGTGTACGTCTGTATATATATGTGTGTACCGTATAGGTGTGTAGGTATGTAAGTAGGTCGGCACGTATGTAGGTATTTATGTATGCATACATGTATGTAGGTATATCTGCCTCCCTGTCCGTCTGTCTGAGTCATAGATGAAAGTCCACCCCATCGTGTATGGTGTATGTAAGTATAATATGTATGTATGCCTGTCCGCATGTCCGTCTGTCTGTCCGTCCGTCCGTCTATCTGTCTGAGCCATAGTCGAAAGTCCACGGCGTTTGTATGTATGCAATATGCATGCATGTAAGCAAGTCTGCCTGCCTGTATGTCTGCCTGTCCGTCTCCCTGCCTGTCTGTCCGTCTGTCTGTCCGTCCATCTGTCTGTCTGGCCACAGTCGAAAGTCCATGGCGTCTGCAGTGTAGCACAGGCAGAGCCTGGAGTCATTCACCTTCTCTTGGCCGTCGATAATAACATCAACAACAACCTTTTACCTTTTAATATCTGTATATAATATATAATTGATGTTTATCGTTTCACTGCTGACACCAATAGTACTATTCTCGGATTCTCAATAACAACAATAAAAAACATTCGACTGAGGTTGTAATTGAAGCCAAAGATTTATATAGCGCCTCCTCAACACCTAGCAACATTTTAATCAGTGTAATGTAATGAGATTTATACAGCACCAGTTTAAAAGACACTAACCTGGTGTCATATATATAAACCGTCTTATTATTATTATTATTGTTATTTATTTATTAGCTATCATCATCGTCGTCATCGTCATCGTCATCATCATCATTTCATTATCATTAGTATCATTATTACTGGTATCATCATCATCATCATCATCATCATCATCATCATCATCATCATCATCATCATCATCATCATCATCATCATCATCATCATCATCATCATCATCATCATCATCATCATCATCATCATCATCATCATCATCATCATCATCATCATCATCATCATCATCATCATCATCATCATCATCATCATCATCATCATCATCATCATCATCATCATCATCATCATCATCATCATCATCATCATCATCATCATCATCATCATCATCATCATCATCATCATCATCATCATCATCATCATCATCATCATCATCATCATCATCATCATCATCATCATCATCATCATCATCATCATCATCATCATCATCATCATCATCATCATCATCATTATCATTATTACTACTTCTAAGTGCTATTGCTACTACTGCTACTACTACTACTGCTACTACTAGTAGTAGTATCATCATCATTATTATTAGTGTTATTATCATTACTACTATTATTAGTGTCATTATCATCATTATTAAGGAATTGCTTCTACCGAGGAGGGTGGTGGTGCCGCGTAGGGTCCCTATGACCACTGACCAGCCCCCCTATAGGCCTAGGGAATTTGATCCGTGACCACCAACTCATGTCTCCTATGCCACCCATCCTCTACCTACCCTCCTGCTGTGCCCCTGCCGCAGGGCACAACACCTCAGCGGAGGGCAAGAAGCAAGTAAATTAAACCGTTGAAGGGCGAATTCTACCCTGTAATCATTGTTCATTATTGCCCCTTATTCTGAGCACCATAAAAATCCCATTTGCGGACGGACCACTACACAGACGACTATCGGTCTGGTACGTATATGTAATGTATTATATATATATATAATTATATATATATAATATTCTATTGTATATAAATATTCTTTACTTGTATGCATATATATATATGACTACTGCTAGATATATATATATATATATATATATATATAAATATATATATTATTCATAAAAATGAGCCCAGCATAAATAAATAAATATATTGAATATATATATATATATATATATATTACACAATATATGTATATTGTGATATATGACTACTAAATTATATGGTTACATCTATCTATATAACAGTAATCCTATACCAATATATAATCAAAATATAAAAATGTACGCCCATATATTGTATACATAGTAGTGGAAGGACGTCCTTCCACTACTATACATATATAGTTTATATAATATATATAAATACATACACATACATAAGTAAAGACATACAGAAGACACAGCACAATATATTTACGCGTTGTGCGTATATATACGGGTAGGGTATACTCTCTGCCATACAGTAGTACACCCTTGAGGGCAATAATCACGGTGGTGGTATAGGGTTGTTTAGACAGCACAGAGGGGAGAGGGCCATTAGAGAAGTCATCTCAGCCCTTTTCAGTCGCAGCCCCTATTATTCGACCCCATCGATGTATACCCGCCGCCTTCTCAACTGCAAAGAGCGCTTTCATAGACACGCCGCGCTCATACTGTAGATGGCCGTGCCCCATACGTATTAGGTGCCACGGCGCAAGGCCTTCTATTAGCGACGCCAGACACCCGTGACGAAAGCCAACCGAGCGTAGAGGAAAACCCGAGGCCTCGTCTCTACATCCAGGTCTCGATCTACGTGTCTGTCTGTCTGTGTGTCTGCGTGGCTGTCTGTGTGGCTGTCTGTGTGTGTCTCGGTCTGTCTGTCTGTCTGAGTGGCTGTGTGTGTGTGTCTCTGTCTGTCTGTCTGTCTGTGTGGCTGTCTGTGTGTGTCTCTGTCTGTCTGTGTGTCTGTGTGTTTGCATGTCTGTCTGTCTGTCTGTCTGTCTGTCTGTCTGTCTGTCTGTGTGTTTGCATGTCTGTCTGTCTGTCTGTCTGTCTGTCTGTCTGTCTGTCTGTCTGTCTGTCTGTCTGTGTGTCTGTGTGTTTGCATGTCTGTCTGTCTGTCTGTCTGTCTGTCTGTCTGTCTGTCTGTCTGTCTGTCTGTCTGTATCACTTGTTCATTGGTACCTCATTCGTTCGTTCATTAAGTCAGTCAATCCGGTCACATAGTTATTGTAATCAAGTGACTTCTATAGTATCATACTATCTTAATGCACAAGGCATAGTCAGCCAGCCAGTCAGTCAGTCAGTCAGTCGGTCAGCCAAACAGCCATCTAGTCAGTCAATCAGTGTGTCTGTCCGTCTGTCTCATGGTCAAACAATCCATCGTTCAGAAGCTCTCTCAGTGTGAGGTACCCCCAAGAGATAAAGCAGATTTCAAGGCGAGAGAAAGAGGCAGAGATGCCACCAGAGAGGATGGTAGAGCAGAGAGAAGGGGAATTCCATAGAGAGGGACCTATGTAGGCAAGGGATCTGGATTCAGCCACTGTGGTCGTAACACGGGGAACGAAAAGGTCAAGCCGGTCAGAGGATCTGAGACGACGCAGTGACTTGGCAGAGAGGGGACGGAGAATTTGGTGACAAAGAAATTTTGGAGCAAGACCCACTTGAGATTTGAGCACGAGAATGAGAACGTTAAATTGGATGCACGCAGAGAGAGGTAGCCAGTGATGTTGAACAGCCATAAATGTAGAGATGTGAGAGTATCGAGGAAGGCGAGCTACAAGTCTAGCAGCAGCATTCAATACGGACTGAAGAGGAGATAAAAGTACCTTGGGTAGGCCTACAAGGAGAGAAATGCAACAATCAATTATTAGAGAACAAACAAAAGCGTGGACAATTCAGATATAGAGGATGAAACAAATCTGCGAATAGCCCTGAGATGGCTAAGTTGGAAGTACATACGAAGAAATATGTACAGAACATGTTTCATAATGTCATAATAGATTATTTAGATATTCTTTGACTTCACAGGAACTGCAAAGCCCATTTTAACGAGAAGAAGTCTTTCAATTTGATCGTTCGAGTGACCTACCGATTGAATGTATGTACTTGGGCTTAACGACACTGTTTCGTATCGAAGATGATTAGTGTCGGAGGCAGAATACAACCTCGTACTCCACGTTTATATTGCGACCGAGCCACCCGCAGTAAAGATCCGAGAAATTAATCTCTGATAAACCGACCGACCGTGAATCGAACCGTCTGTGTGGTAGTCAACCCGGGATTGAACGAAAGTGACGCATATATATAGCGCTTGAAGCAACGATTTAAAGGTGTCTAAACAGAGCCAAATAATTGTTAATAGTTTCGCGTGTTTATTACGTCGTCCTTCTATTTTCAATGAAAGCAAGAGGTACATTGTGGGAAGGCATTCATTTCCTTTTCTTAATTCCTTGGACTGACCAAAGGACAAGGTCCTGGACACGGGGTCAGACTGACCCGTCAGTGCATTGTAGGACTGGCCATGTACTGTCCAGCTTAACTTCAATTGCTTAAGCCAGTGTCATGATATAAGTCTCCCTCAAAACATTCATTCATTAAGTCAGTCAGTCACTTAGGTATACTGTAATCTAATCGATTCCGTATATAGTATCATTATCATAATGCACAAGTCATAAATAGTCAATCAGTCAGTCAGCTAGCCAGTCAGCCACCCGGTCGGTCGGTCAGCCAGCCAGCCAGTAAGTCAGTCAGCCAGTCAGTGTCAGTCAGTCAGTCAATCAGTCAGTCAGTCAGTCAGTCAGCCAGTCAGCCACCCGGTCGGTCGGTCAGCCAGACAGACAGCCAGCCAGCCAGTCAGCCAGTCAATGTCAGTCAGATAGTCAGTCAGTCAGTCAGTCGGTCGGTCGGTCGGTCGGTCGGCCGGCCAGCCAACCCGTCAGTCAGTCAGTCAACCAGTCAGCAGCCAGCCAGTTTCAAACATCGAAAGTGCCAACAATAAAGACCGAAACGAATGTACATGTATCTATGTTTGATATATATATATATATATATATACGTATGTAATTTTTTATGTATGTTCCATGTATGTATTATATATATGTACATGCATGTGCAGTTGGACTGAAACGGTGGCACATTGAATGTTTCGATTCCTCTCTTGCTGACGCCCTTCTTCTTCTTACATAAAAGCCGGTGATGTTGTTTACTGAGACATGCCGTATATATCATCGACGCCATTCCACCAGTCAACAACTCCTGCCCTTAAGAATCTCCTTTCCAATGGTCCCCCTTCCCCCGTTTTTTAAATAACTTATATCTCTGGCCTCGATCGCCCCTGTTGGCTGCCAACTCGAAGAGCCACGGCCGAGCACGCGTGTACAGAGAGGCAATGAGGCACCCGAAGAAGAAAAAAAGCTTTTCGATTCGGCGATATAATATGTCAACACCACGCGCACGAAAACAAGGCTGTAAATTCAGGGGCCACTCATCGGGCAAGTGCTTTACAAGCAACAGGGTTCGAATTGGGAGCTGGGTGTCCCGAATCCTATACCCCTCGATTGGGCATCTAGACGGCCAAATACACGGTCCCTTCCCCTCAAGTACTGATCCTATGTATATACCTTCTGATTGTTATCTCCCTCCATAGATGCCAAACTCCCTCCTTGAAATGTCTTCACAGCCCTCTTCTTTCATTCATTCATTCATTCACTCATACAATCATTCATTCACGCAGAAAGACAGATAGAAGACAGACAGAAGACAGACAGAAAGACAGACAAACAAACAGACAGAAGACAGACAGACAAACAAACAGACAGACAGACAGACAGACAAACAAACAGACAGACAGACAGACAAGCAGACAGACAAACAGAAAGACAGACAGACAAGCAGACAGACAAACAGACAGACAGACAGGCAGACAACAGACTGCAAATGAGAGATCAGACAGGCAGACATGCAGGCAGACATACAGGCAGAAAGACAGGCCGACTAGTTTCCAGTGTTCAACGACATCTTATGGCTGCCATGGACTTTGACGTCGCCCTCCTCCTCCTTTATTGAGGTTTTGGACTGGCATCACCCTAACACCGAGGGATCTTCCTTGCTATATTTATTTCTTGCAAAAACTTGTTGGAAAACATGGAAAGGGCCTGCACAACTAGTTCACACTTGCCACCATTAATGGAAGCGCGTAGCTCGTCAACGGCTAAGCTGTTTCCACTTTCAGGCTAATGCTGCCAAAGGTCAAGGTTCATCAGCTGAGGTCAATTCGAGACCCAGTTCACACTTTTGAGGTCAAGTTCAAGGCGATATTTCGACATGTTTCGAACACGTCAACGATCTTTTTTGTATAGTTTACGTATTGGGAAAACATCACGAAAACATGAATAAGCATACGTACATGCATGAATAATTATGCATGCATGAATAATTACGCACGCAATGCATGAATAATTAATTAGGCTGCAAAGGAGAGGTCACCGATGCGTAAGAAGGAATGACATATACTACTCTCACTGTGTCTGTGTCTGTGTCTGTCTGCCTTAGGCTGTTCCTATGCCTGCCTCCTCCTCGTTTCAATCGGATGTACTTCGGCGCTATATAAATCGTCTTATTATTACTACTATTCATTAGATTCCATTTTCATATTTTCTCTCTCTGTCTCTGCTTTTCTTCTTACGTTACGGCTTCTTTCTCTGTCTGTCTGTGCATGTCTGTCTCTGTCTTTCTGTCTCTGTCTGTCTGTGCGTGTCTGTCTCTGCCTGTCTGTCTGTCTCTGTCTGTTCCTCTATCCTTTTCCTCCCCTCTCTGTCAGTCTGTCTGCATGTCCCTTTCTCACTCCTCTCTGCTATCACTCTCCTATCTGTCTCTCTGTCCGTCCGTCTGTCTGTGTCTGTCTGTCTGTCTGTCTGTCTGTCTCCCTTCTCTCTCCTGTGTATGTCTACCCGTTCTTCTCCTTCCCTGACATCCCTCCTTCCCTACCTTCCTCTCCCCTCCGTTCCTTTATCCGTCCGTCTCCCAATCCGTCTGCATACCACTCCCCTCCCTCCTGCGTATGTCTACCGTCCGTCTCACCTTCCCTGCCTCCCTCCTTGCCATCCCTCCTTCCTTACCTCTACCGCTCCTATCTGTTTCTTTCTCTTTGTCCGTCCGTCTGTCTGTCTCTCAGTCCGTCTGCATACCACTGCGCTCCCTCCTGCGTATGTCTACCATCCCTCTCACCTTCCCTGCCTCTCTCCCTTCTTCCCTCCATCACATCCCTCCCTCCCAACGCGCAATCCGTTCAGCCCCGGACCAGCAGCATCGGTGCGAGAGGAGCCAAGACGGGCTACGGTCCAGGAGGAACCGCAGCCAAAATAATCATCTCCCAGCACGAACCACCGACCGACCGAACCATCCGACCGACGATCGACCAACCCAGCGGACATAATTCGCCGGCTACAGCGTGATCAAAAATTCATGTCTCTTTCTGTCTGTGTCTGTGTCTATGTCTGTCTGTCTCTGTCTGTCTCTGTCTCACCCTATGTCCG
The DNA here is from genome assembly GCA_020284085.1 of Aporrectodea caliginosa. NCBI lineage: Eukaryota > Metazoa > Annelida > Clitellata > Crassiclitellata > Lumbricidae > Aporrectodea > Aporrectodea caliginosa. The sequence continues at coordinate 148,873 of JACEVL010000121.1, read as the reverse complement.
CGTTCAACCGTGCGTGCTGTCTCTCTGTCTGTCTCTGTCTCGTCTGTCGCCGTATCTCTCTCTCTCTCTCTGTCTGTCTCTCACTCTCTGTCCGCGTTCACTTTGCATGCTGTCTGTCTGTCTGTCTGTCTGTCTGTCTCTCTCTGACTATATCTGTCTCTGTCTGTCTCTCTATCTCTGTCTGTCTCTCTCTGTCTCTCTCACCCTCTGTCCGCGTTCACCGTGCGCGCTGTCTCTGTCTGTCTGTCTGTCTCTGCATGTCTCTCTCGCTGCCTGTCTCTCTCTGTCTCTGTCTGTCTCTCTCTGTCTCTCTAACTCTCTGTCCGCGTTCACCGTACTGTCTGTCAGTCTCTCTCTTTGCCTTTGTTTCTGTCTGTCTGTCAGTCTGTCTGTCTGTCTGTCTGTCTGTCTGCCTGCCTGCCTGTCTGTCTCTCTCTCTGTCCGTGTTCACCGTGCGTGCGCTGGCTGACCGACCGACCGTTCGGTCCTTCCTGGTCGGAGGTCCATTCGTCGTCACGCTTCTTCCGGCGTCGCCTTCTTCCCTGACCACATGGCCCTCGACGCAAATACATCCGGCACCATACACCCATACACACGCAGGAACGGATCGACCCGGCCTCATTAGCATGCAGCGGGGACGACCTGACCCAGTTCGTTGAACGCAGTCACACACACGCACGCACACAGACAAATATACACAAATTACAGTACAGACAGGCAAATACACAAATGCAACACAACACACAAATACACACAAATACAAATACACAAATACACACACACAATTACAGATACACACACACACACACACAAATACACACAAATACACACACAATACAAATTTATGCACAAATACACACGCACACAACTGCACACATACACAAATACACACACACAAGCACAAATACACATGCACAAATACAAAGACACAAGCACAAATACACAAGCACAAATACGCACACATGCAAACATAGGTGCACACGCGCACACATACACAAACACAATACACTGAGTGAGATCTCGGATGATAATGCTACTAGTAATCCAAATTGTTCAATACATTAAGTTAAGTTAAGTTAAGGTAGGGTAGGGTAGGGTAGGGTAGGTTAGGGTAGGGTAGGGTAGGGCAAGGCAAGGTAGGCTAGGTTAGGGTAGGGTATGGTAGGTAAGTCAAGGTAAGAACTAAGACAAGGCCAGACAGTCAGGTGTGTGCTTCATTGGATACAGTTAACATTGATGGCATTAAATCGCACCACGAAACGTGACATAACATCGTAAACCAACTTATTATGCAACTGGACCAGTGCCCGACCCTTGACCCAGTTTGCAGAACACTTGAGTAAAAAGCGGTTGCGCAAACACGCGGACCTTGAGAGATACCAGACAGCTGAGCGCCACACCTCATTAGCATGCAACTGTGCCAGCTGATTAGCATGCAATCGTGTCAATGACTGACGAACTACTACGTGCAGACGCTGCAGCCAACAGCCACATACGCTATGAACTTACTAATTATATAGTAAATATACAGATGAATAACCATTCGGAAAAAGAAATAGTCAATCAATCAATCAATCAATCAATCAATCAATCAATCAATCAATCAATCAATCAATCAATCAATCAATCAATCAATCAATCAATCAATCAATCAGTCAATCAGTCAATCAGTCAGTCAATCAGTCATTTTGTTCAATCGTTCGTCAGTCAGTCAATCAGTCAGTCAGTCAGTCAGTCAGTCAGTCGTTCAGTCAGTCAGTCAGTCAGTCAGTCAGTCAGTTAGTCAGTGTCAGTCAGCCAGCCAGCCAGCCAGCCAGCCAGTCAGTCAGCCAGCCAGCCAGTCACAGAATCAGTGTTACTTTCCATGGATAAAACCAGCTTAGCATCAAGAAGATTGACGACGATCAAAGAGGCAGCCATGGGTATACGCATTGGAATGTTACCAGCTTCATTTTCTCAGCCTCGGCATATGAACCCCAGTAACAAGCACCCTCCCTCGCCATCTGATCCTCCCATCGACAGTGTACTCATTATATAGCCGTGTTGGTTAGGGCAAACGGGATGCAGACATCACGAAACATCTTTCTCCCTATAGATATAGTGGGGATTTGAACCAAAACCTCTGGGCAGACAGTCCAACACGCTAACCACTAGAGAATCAATATCCCAATGTATGATCCAATCAATCAATCAATCCAGCAATCAACAAACCAATCACTCAATCGACGAGCCAATAAAATCACAAAATCAATGATCCGACCAACTACACCTTCAATAAATGTATCCACCGATCACCAAACCAACCTGCTGAATACACGTCACTCCATCAATCAATAAAATCGATCAATAAAATCAATCAATAGAATCGATCAATAAAATCAATCAATAAAATCGATCAATAAAATCGATCAATAAAATCGATCAATAAAACCAATCAATAAAACCAATCAATAAAATCAATAAAAAATCAATCAATAAAATCGATCAATAAAATTGATCAATACAATCAACCAATAAAATCAATCAATAAAATCAATCAATCGCTCCTACCTGTTCGTGATCGATCATGCCAGGTGAGTCTGGACTGTGCGCCCTCGACGGTTTCCCTCCACCACCCCCTCCTCCTCCTCCCATGGCCCCTCCTCCGCCTCCTCCTCCTCCCGTTCCTAGTACGCTGGGGGTGCTCTCGTGGTCCTCGATGACCAGGTCGACAGGCATCTTGCCCTTGAGGCACCCGATGTAACGGTGGCAGAAGTTATCACACAGCTCGTGAACCTGTCGTTGGGGAAAAACCACCACAAGACCATGTTAGACGCTCAGAGGGTAAAAACACTAGCCCCCATCCCACCCGAGGGAAACACTGCCTGGCATTTATGGACGGTGTCAGTGTCTGCGTATGTATGTGCGTTTGTATGCGTGTATGTGTGTATCCTCATGAATGAATGTATGTACATAGGAATGTATGTGTGAATATACATGTATGTATGTAAATATGGATGAATGTATCATCATCATCATCATCATCATCATCATCATCATCATCATCATCATCATCATCATCATGACGCCAGCCATTTGGCGGCTATGGCTACGAATAAATTACCTCCATTATCCTCGGTCATTTGCCAAGTCCATTGCTCCCCTTACTATGGATGTTATGTCATTCATTTATACTGTCTATCCAGCGTAGTCTTGGTCTGCTTTTGTTTCTTTTTCCTTCAAATCTTGCATGTAGTGCATTGTGTGGGATTCTGTCAACTGGCATTTTCTCTACATGTCCAAACCTTCAGAGTCTTCCTTGAATGACTTTTGTCGAACAGAGTTGTTTGGATACCTAATGACTGATATCAGTTTCTAATTTTCTGTAATGCCAAGATAGTCAGAAACCTTAAACGATAACAGCATTTGGTCATACAGGCGCAACATCGCTTAATTCTGTCAAGTAACTACATAACGTTGAAGGTCAAACTAAAAGGAAACTCACATCTACGTATGCTATAGAAGTTTCCAGTGACTAACGACATCGTATGGCTGCCAGTGCCCTTGAAGTCCCCCTCCTGCTCCTTTACCATGGCTTGGGACTGGCACTACTAGATTACGCGCACTGGCAGAGTTTAAGTTGGCAAATGGATCCAACAGTTGGGCATGAAATGCCGTTGGCGAAGACGGGAAACTCTTCTATGTTTAAATCATCACATCAAAAAATTATTGAACGAAAGCGACGTGTATATACGCTATATAGCGCTTGATACAGCAATTTAAAGGTGTCTACAAGAGGCGAAATAATTGTTAATAGTTTCGCGTGTTTCAGTCAATATTCCTTTAATTCAACAAATCTAAGAGCCGAGCTCCAATTAGATTTTAGAGGAATTTTGTGTTATATATAGACTCGCGGAATATACAGTACCTAGCCAAATTATTAGACTCAAACTCAAATTTCGACATTTCAACACGTTTTTTGTCACAATGTATAACACACAATGTGAATTATATGTTTTCTGTTTTACACTGCATGGCTACTCTGTGCACGAATAAGTGACGAATTGATCTAACAGTGTAACTGCATCTTATGGCATCAAAGATCTTTGGCGTCAACACGAAGAATCATCCATACCAACAACAATCCTTGGAAACTGCTCTAATAATGTTGTTGTTGTATTACTGCTTAACGACACTTTTTCATATCGAAGATGATCAGTGTCGGAGGCAGAAAGCAACCTCGTACTCCACGTTTATATTGCGACCGAGCCACCCGCAGTAAAGATCCGAGAAATTAATCTCTGATAAACCGACCCGACCGGGAAGCGAACCCGGGGCGCCGGTGCGGTGAGCGGGCACCAACCCACTCGGCCACTCAGGATCTCTGCTCTAATAATGCAACGAGTATAGACTATAATAGCGCTTGAAACAGCGATTTAAAGGTGTCTAGAAGATGCCAAATAATAATTGTGAATGGTTTCGCGTGTTGAAAGATCATATGGAATTAGATTAGACTAAGATTATATTAGGTTGAATAGAAATAGACGACATTTCATGATTAGATCATAGATAGGAAAATCTTCTGTGAAAAGTCCTGCAATTGTTCTATCAGAACGATCATACAGCTGAGGTGCAAAAGCAATAACGATAAGTTCTCCTCTCGCCCACCCTCCCACACTTGACGTAGCAGCGTTCGCCTGTCTGTCTGTTTGTCTCTGTCTGTTATATAAATACTTATTATTATCATTATCATTATCATTATTATTATTAATGTTCTATCTCTGTGTCCATCATTCCGCTTCACATAGGAAAATCGGTTGTATCAGTATCTCGTGTATTTTTGTCTTGGTTTTCTTTATTAATTCTCTGCTTTTCCATATTCCACGACATGGTATAACGAATGATAAATGTACACATATCAATAGGTATCCGACACCTACCTTTTCCAGTTCCAGCAGGTGGAACCGTAGGACCTGGATCGCCTGTACCATCTGGAAAATTCAAATATTTATTCATTATTCAAAATTACTGATATTTCAATTTTTTTATTTATTTTAATTTTTTTGATTTATGTATTTGGTTACTTTTATGTATGTATTTATTTACATATATAAACACACAAATAAATTTATTTTTAGATATTTATTTATTTATGTTTGTTCATTCATTTATTTACTTTCATGTATTTATTTATTTATTTCTGTATTATACAGTCACATAAATATAATGACGTACATACAGAGACAACCACAGAGACAGACAGACTGACATGGACAGCAGACAAACACACAGACAGACACACACAGACACACACAGACAGACAAACACATATGCATACACACAGAGACAGAGACACAGTCACAGACATAGACAAACTGGGTACATACAGATGCATAGAATAAGACAGAAAGTGAGACAGAGAGGTATAGACAGATACAAAGGGACGGACAGGAACGCACACACGTCTAATTCTCTAATTGGCCGGCAGGGGCGCTGCATCCTTGACGCCCATTTCAAAGGTCAAAGGTGACGACTGAAACTAGGTATGCTGGTCCTTCACTGCTGCAGCAGGTCAAAAGGTCACACCCTTCAAGGAACCAGAGTACAAGGGCACAAGGAACCAGCGTCCTTCACTTGTTCCTTCAGCCATTTGCAATTAAATTAATTAGTAAGGAGCTGACTTGCTTACATTTGGGTTTATTCATAAGTCGACTTGCGTATCCTTGTTAGCTCAGCTGTTGCATTTTACGTCCAACTGTCTACTTTAATCTGTCTGTCTCTGTCTGTGTGTGTGTATGTGTGTGTGTGTGTGTGTGTGTGTGTGTGTGTGTCTGTCTGCCTGTCAATCTGTCTGTTTGTCCGTCTTCCCGTCCACGTGTCTGTCTGTTTGTCTGTCTCTGTCTGTCTCTCCATCTGTCTGTCTGTCTGCCTGTCTCTGACTGTCTGCCTATCAATCGTGTTTGACCGTCTTCCCGTCCATCTGTCGGTCTGTCTAAAATACAGTCTGCAGTCTGTCCGTCCGTCTCAATCAATCAATCAATCAATCAATCAATCAATCAATCAATCGTTGGATTATATTACTCAACTTCAATCAAACGGTAACTTTTCTGCTAATTGGATCGCTCAACCTGACACAGTGAAGCCTCATTTACTCTCGTGTTTAGACTCTTTAATTCCTAATTCACTCAACCATTGACTTTTCAACCCAAGCACACACTGTACAATCCCTTGTTTACTCAACGAAAGACTTATTTCCTCAAGATCAGTCCTCTCCGTTCCACGTTTATCCGACCCTTGCTTTGTTCATTCAATCGCCGACCGCAACTTCAATCCGACAGTTTACCAAAGCACACCTTTTTTTCTCCTTTCAAATCCCTCTCCTCCACCGTTTCGTTTATCCACTTACGCAGTCGACTTTATAATTCCTCCTTTACTCAACCACGGACTTGTTTACTTAAGTGCGAACTTTTCAATTCCTCGTTTACTCAACTGTACGCTTGTTTACACGGTTTTTCTAAACACGCGAGCACCCACCCCTACCCCAAGACCCCTCCCCACCCCCTTTGAGCGCGTTAAGCCGACTTCGCGATAGCCACCAACCAACGACCTCTTATATATAGCTACGCACGGTGTCCAATTCGTTATAAACGTGATAGTCTACAAAGCGCCTCTATCGACCGGTTTTTGATCGTTCAATGGCGTTAGCGCGCTTGACCCAGTTTCGTTTGTTACATTAGCAGCTCGGACGGCGCGTTAAAACGCGTGGCGCCTCCAGCGGCTGGAGTGACCGGGGCGGTTAGGGTAGAGGGGTATGATCGAATAATGAGCGTTTGGATCTTGGATCGTATACGGGGTTTTAATTTTCAATTCGCGTTGCAGATTGTATGGGCCTATACTATACTATGTATGTGTTCATAAATTCATTATTTGAATTTATATAGCGCCTCTTGAGTAACCTACTCAGAGGTGCTTAACATAGGGCGTTGTTTTATCTCATAAAGGTCTACTTGTATGTGTACGTGTCTTTCTGCATTCGTCTGTCCTGGCGGCAGTCTCTCTCTGTCTGTCTGTCTGTCTGTCTGTCTTCTGTCTGGCTGTACATGTCTTTGTGTGCTGATGTCTCCTTCTGAATGTCGGCATGTATCTCTCTCGCTGTCAATGTGCTCGGAATGTCTGTGTACACATGCTCACGCGTGTGTCGATATTTCTGTCAATATGCCTGGGTGTATGTTCAGATTTTTTTACTCTGTGGTAAGTTTGTCTGCGTGGATCGATTGTATCCTTGCATCTGTGTGTATATACGCCTTAATATCCGTTACTGTCACTGGCTGTAGCCTACGTATGCTAATGTCCGAGCGCCTGTACGGTTCTCTTTGCCTCGACATAATTAAAACTTTGAAAGCAGTTAACTCGACAACAAGCCAGCAAATGTAAGTACGTGTGGGTTTGTGTATGTGTGTGTGTGTGCAATTATATGTCTATATATAAAGGTTTGCATGTGTATGATTGTGTATGCTTGTGTGTGTATTTGTTTGTGGGTGTATATGTTTGTGTGTATTTGTGTGTGTTTGTGTGTGTTTGTGTGTGTGCATGTGTTTGTGGGTGTATATGTTTGTGTGTATTTGTGTGTGTTTGTGTGTGTTTGTGTGTGTGCATGTGTTTGTGGGTGTATATGTTTGTGTGTATTTGTGTTTATGTGCATGTGTTTGTGGGTGTATGTGTTTGTTTGTGTATTTGTGGGTGTATATGTTTGTGTGTTTGTGTGTCTATGTTTGTGTGTATGAAAGTATGCAAACCGATGCTACACATACCAATTAACAATATTACTAACATTCCTTTATAATACTAATAAAATAAATATATGCAACACTAATAATAAATTTCATTGATTTTATCGTCCGTGTACTTACCAAACTGTCGAGTTCGTGGTTAGCTGAAAAATATGGTTTCTCCACCTTGACCTAAAAATATAAATAAATGAAAAACATACAAAGCAATAAATTTTGAGTATAACTGATTGCATGTATTGAATTTCTGATTGATTTATCCATTGATTTATCCATTACTGTATACAGCGATCTTGTGAGCAAGGTCTTCACTCACAATTATTGATTCATGCTTGTCATTAGATAGTGTCGTTTGAACAACGCAGATATGATAATAACAATAACAATAATAATAATAATTCAATTCAAAATAATTTTATTGTTCCCCAACTTGATTACAATATACATTTATCATCACAGTTGCTATTTAGGCAACCAACGGAGAGACTAATTATAATAATAAATATTATAATAATAATAATAAATATAATAGTAGTAGTAATAATGATAATAATAATAATAATAATAATAATAATAATAAATTATAATTAATAATAGTAATAATAATAACAACAAGGGAGAGCCTGGTTTTGAACCCTGACCCTTTGACCGCCAACAGGGCATTAGCCGACGACCCACTCAGACATTCATCCATCGTCCGAGAACTCCTCTATCTACTAGGTCTCCAGCCTAGCACCCTCAGACTCACCGACCCCAGGGGTCAACCGTAAGGTCAACCGAAGCGGCTCAGCTTAAATATGCCGGTCTACCAACTAAAGCTATGGACGTCTTCAGAACAGCAATAGACCGCAATGATGATGATGTATGCATGCATGTATGTATGTGCGTATGTGTGTGCATGTATGTATGTATTCATTCATTTGAAGAATTTGTAGAGCGCCCCTTCCAGGAACCTACTCAGAGGCGCTCCCAGCGGCAATAAAAATTAGACTTGAGCAACTTGTAAAACAGTCGCATAGTTTCTATGCAGTAGGCGTATCGCCAACGGAAGTCCATTCCAAGTAGAGGGGCCAAGGATCGAAAATGCGCGACGCTGCCTAGTTGATGTACTAGCGCAGGGAATGTACGTATGCAATGTATGTATGCAAAGTATATAGTATCTATGGCATGTTTGTATGCCATAGATACATTCGTATCTGTTAACATGTATGTAAGTGTGTATGTATGTGTGTGTGCAAATATGTGTGTAAATACGTATATGCGTACGCCGTACGTGTGTAAGTTTGTACGCGTATGTGTTTGTAAGTGTGTACGCATATGTGTGTGTAAGTGTGTATAAACATATTCAACTGGAGTTTTTCTAGAACTTCCATCCCTCATCGCTACAGTCTATACATCCAACTACGCTTAACCAGACGTCTGCGGCCGAAGCCGGCCATGAGTAACAAGGGGGTGAACTAGAGTGAGTAACGGCTTCAGACCGCGTGACAAAGGTCACTGGGTTCACAGGAAGATAAATGCACGCGCACCGAAAACCGTCCGCAAAATCCGCCCCTTGTTACGCAAATAATTATCCTAATGCCTCTAATTACCAACGCCATAACGACTACCTAAATGCCGAATTGCCCGCATACTTACTATATCACGAGCGCCGAAATACGCACGGGGTCAATTTTTTCAAACCCTTCGCGACGTGCAGGAGTCAACGCGGTGTGCATTTCAGAAATTTCCCCGTAATTATAGATCCCCCCTCCTGCAAGAAAGAGAACGCCTGGCTATTTGGTGGCAGAAGAGTATTAAACTATAGGCGGCAAATTTCGTAAATATTTCGGTGGCGTCACACAGAAAATGGTGTTCATATTTTGGTAGGTCTGCTTGTAGCTGCACAAGGGCTTCTATTCTACTGAATTATTTAAGTGCCTTAACACCCTAAATTACCATAGCTTAGCATACCATAACTCAACATATCTTATCGGAATTTAACCATGCTTCACCACATGATACCATACCATACCATACCATTCATTCACTCATTTATTCATTCACAGACATACCTTAACAAGTCTTACCATTACTGAACTCATCATATCTTAAATCTTACGACAAACAGGGAGGCAGACAGACAGACAGACAGACAGATAAGCAGACAGACAGATAGACAGACAGACAGGCAGATAGACAGGCAGATAGACAGACAGGCAGATAGACAGATAGATGGAAAGATAGACAGACATACAGACAGGCAGGCAGGCAGGCAGGCAGATACACAGACAGACAGACAGATAGGCAGACAGCCATATAGGCAGGCAGACAGACAAACAGGCAGGCAGGCAGCTAGGCAGACATGCAGATAGACAGACAGACAGATAGACAGGAAGGCAGATAGATAGGCAGACAGGCAGGCAGACAGACAGGCAGATAGACAGATAGATGGAAAGATAGACAGACATACAGACAGGCAGGCAGGCAGGCAGGCAGATACACAGACAGACAGACAGATAGGCAGACAGCCATATAGGCAGGCAGACAGACAAACAGGCAGGCAGGCAGCTAGGCAGACATGCAGATAGACAGACAGACAGATAGACAGGAAGGCAGATAGATAGGCAGACAGGCAGGCAGACAGACAGGCAGGCAGACAGCAGGCAGGCAGTAAGGCAGGCAGACAGACACAGACAGATTAAAGTACAAGATGGGGTAACGAACTCATCTACAACTGCCCTCACCATTCAGCCCCATAGACCTCCTCATCGGATTATGCAAACACCCATTTCTTCAATCCGATAATCGGCAATCTCATTTGCATTCGGCAACTCACAGCGACCTCCTTACGTATTCCACCAACGAGAACCGAACGAAATGTGACTGGAGGAATTTCGCTGTTACCGGACTATATCTATCTGGAACAGCCAACGGCGTGACATCCGCCACCAACAGTGGGCCAATCGATCGATTGGGACTTAAACCAGCAACGCTCCTTGAAGCGTGTCCGCGGCAAGCCAGGCTTTAAGGGCCGTGACACTCAAGTGTTCATACAGTGATGATGATGATAAGGTAGTGGCCTACTTCTCTGGTGCGCTGTGTCTCGCTTAAAGTACAGGTGATACGAGAGAAACCAGCCATCGCTTTCAGCGCATTGCCATCATAATCCAACGATTTTTAACACCACTCATTAATGTTATTCTCATATTATTTTATATCCAGAGTACTATGTAACAATATGGATTCTCCTCCCAGGCTCCCACAATTATAATACTAATGGTCCAATATGTATAACATGCCTATAGTTTTAATTTTATTTAAACATTGCCTTATTACCTCGCAGGTGGACGGATGAAAATGCGTGCATGTTATAATCCAGTGAGTGATTACATTTTTACTCAAATCCCTAAAGGTAGCCTCCCTAAAGGTTGCAGGTTATATATTCGCATGCGTGTTATATACGTGTGCGTCTTATATCTGCGAAAATGCGGTAATCTTTAAACATCCAATAGGACCTTAGTTTATCAGTGTATAAGTTGTATACTTGTTAGCTTATATTTAATAAATGAAAATTGATTGACTACTGCCTTCCATGGGATATCCTCCACCGGATCTTGGCGAGTGCATATTGTTTTTAGTACCTGAGGGATCGTAGGTATACCCCAGAGCAAAAAATAATAATAATACTGTTAGAATACTAACAATAATAACAAAAAGAAATATTAAACTTTATATCTGTTTTAGGCACCTCGGATTGCAACAATCAAGAACACCGAGTAGCCCAGGACTGAATGTGTGCACAATAATATTGAAATGTGTGTACAATAATATTGAAAACGGTCAATTTAATTAGTCTGTAGTTGAGTTTGTTGTCTTTATGAAGAAATAAATTTGTCTCATGCTAATAATAGCAAAAACGATAACAAAAACGATAATAATAACGATAATGAAAACAATTTTAAAAAATAATAACAGTAAGAATATCAATAATACTATCAACAATAGCACTAATAACAACAATAACAACAATAACAATAATAATATATACTATCAACTCCAGGTGAAGTTGATAGTCACTATTAGTATTCCAGTTTCCCTCCAGCTGCTCCACTGCCTTACCTGGTTCGCAAAGACTCGGATGTCTTCGTTAAACGATTCGGACGAGCAGACATCTCCACCAGCAATACTTGGATCTCTTGGAGTACACGTCGCCAACTCACACTTCTCAAAGACCAAGGCTAACAACGGAAAGAGCGGATGCCTGGAAAAACAACCAACGTAATCCAATGTAATATGATGTAATCCAGCGTAATCATATGTAATCCTATTAATATATTGTAATACCTTGTGATCTGATGTAATACAGCATAGTCGTATGTAATCCTATGTAATATAACGTAATACCAAGTAACCTGATGTACTCTAGTGTAATCATATATGTAATATTCTTAAACGTAATGTAACTGTATGTTTGTATTCATCTGAACTTTTACAAGGCACATTTCAAGAATCCCTGAGATGAAGCTGATTGTGGTGAAGACTTGAAGGTGGTGACAATGATGATGATGGTGGTGATGAAGGTGATGGTGACTATGATGATAATGATGATGATGACGATGATGATGGTGACTATGATTATGATGATGATGGTGGTGATGATGATGATAGTGACTATGATGATGGTGATGACGATGGTGACTATGATGATAATGATGATGGTGATGACGATGGTGACTATGATGATGATGATGATGGTGATGACGATGGTGACTATGATGATAATGATGATGATGACGATGATGATGGTGACTATGATTATGATGATGATGGTGGTGATGATGATGGTGACTGATTATGATGATGATGGTGGTGATGATGATGGTGACTATGATGCTGATGATGATAGTGACTATGATGATGATGATGATGGTGATGACGATGGTGACTATGATGATAATGATGATGATGACGATGATGATGGTGACTATGATGATAATGATGATGATGGTGACTATGATGATAATGATGATGATGATGATGATGGTGACTATGATGATGATGTGGTGGTGAAGGTGATGGTGACTATGATGATAATGATGACGACTATGCTGATAATGATGATGGTGACTATGATGATGGTGGTGAAAGTGATGGTTACGACGAAGATGGTGGTGGTGGTGAAGGTGATGACAATAATTACAATGATGATGGACCATCATCATTGTAATTATTATCACCATCATTGATGGTGATAATAATTACAATGACGATGATGATGATGGTAATAATTACGATGATGATGATGATGATGATGATGATGATGGTGGTGATAATGATTATGCTGACAATCATCCAAGCACTCAAAACGAAAACTTCAGTCTAGTTTGCATTTTTTTTTAGCACTCAACACAAAAATTAAACTCTGCTGTTAATTCTGAACTTCTGAAACCCTGGAAGCCTGAGTTTGACCCCAAACATAAAAGTAACCATTTGTGGTTATTCTTAGCTCCAAAAACTCACCCCAGCTTATCAGTAATGTCACTTAAAAACAAACTCACCCAGTTCAAAACTTCAACAAGGACAACAACCTTTGCCTGTAACCCCATACCTACCTACAACCCCACACCCCTATTTACACCCTCTATACCATTCCAATTTATGCCAGGTCAAACTATACATTAATAGTCTAAGTATTCTGGACCAGTTCAAATACTTCTTCATTAAATATAGGTCAATTCTGACACCTCAAACTGACATTGGTTAAATGTAGGCCAGTTTCGAACACAGGCATCACTATTGGCTAGTATCTTTTCAGGTCAGTTCAGGTATCTTTTCATTAAATAGGCAGCATTTCTAATGCCTCACACTGGTATTGCTTAAACATGTTTGAGTACCATCTTATCAAGTGTGTGTCATTTCTTACACCCTGCAGCACTGTTGGTTAAATTTAGATAGTTCAAAAACTATTCATAGAATGGAGGGCAGTTCAAACACCTTTTCATTAAATTTTCTTACACAAGCATAGGTCAATTCTTACTTCTCACACAGCTATTCACTAATAATATTTAGGTCAGTACAAACATCACACGTGGTTCATTTATTACACCTCAAACTTAGTTTAACTCGTTAGAACTAGGTCAGATCGATGACCCCACCCATATACGGAGTCCTTGTCTCGCTTCTGTTGATTATCGGACGTCGAACCGCTACCCGCTCCCTGTGCCCCGCTGGCACTGAGGCTACCCGACGCGGACGAAGAATACCCTGACGGGGCACCGTAGTGATTGTGAAGCTGGGCGTTTGGGGTGCCATGCGCAAAGCTTTGGACCGGTTGAGAAAAGTGTGGGGCCGGGGCCATGGCACGGCCCGCGCTGTGCAAGTCGTAGAGTGATCCTGATCGGTGAGAGTCCATGGTAGAGTACATGGCCAGCTCGCTGTCATACTGAAAAGGCAAAAAAAAACATCAAATTCGATATTTAGAATCTATTTGTCTATGTATGAAATTTATTATAGTGCCCCTTCAAGATAACTACCCAGGGCCGGTCGGGTACATGTTTGCAATGTTTGGAAGGATGTAGTAAGTGTAAGTGTAGGCTACATGTTTGCAATGTTTGGAAGGATGTAGTAAATGTACATGTACATGTTTGCAATGTGCGGAAGGACGTAGTATATGTAAATGCACATGTTTGCAATGTTTGGAAGGAATTAGTAAATGTAACTGTACATGCTTGCAATTGTAATCTGACATTTATAAAGTGCCACTTCAAGAAAAAACTCATCAGTGGCGCTCCTGCTCCTGACCTGAACCAATGGAAATAAGCTGTCAAATAATAATAGACTTCAGGCACTTTTGAAACTGTGGAAGGGACAAACTGAGGAGTTTGAGCTGCAGCTCTTGAGAAAGACTTGGTACCTTTTCTTAAATGTGTATACAATTTACAATACACTACATTACTTGCTAAGTAAAATCAGCCAACGTGGGTCTCGAACTCTAAGCGCAAAGCAGAATGGAGAGTTATAGTAAGGTTTTGCCACGAAACCATAAACTGAACAAACAATTTGAGCATAAAAGAAATTTATACATAATTTTAAAAGAGGAACAATTATAACCATAAATGGATCACCATAAATGTCAACATAAACAGATGTTTCTATGGCTACTCTATGAAACAATAAAACAACATTACTACAAACATTAATCTTTGTTCCATCATGGTTTCATTAAGCTTTAATAACCCCGGCAATTATCGTAGAACGGGCAATGGCATTAAACAAAAGTCAAATTTAAGTGATATTCCAATTTAATGTATTAGTCAAAATTTACATTACATTTATATAAAAAAGTTACATCATGTAAAAGTTTAATTTAACCTAATAGTGAAAAGTTAACTTAATGCAAAAACAAAATATGCATTATTAAGACTGAAAGGACTTTAACAAAATGGAAAAACATGACTGACATTTGTAATAATAAGCATTACGTGGAAGTTAAGCCGTGTAAGCAGGCATATATACAAATAGATATACAATATTTGTATATACTCTCTAAAATAATCGTAGATGGCCATTGGCCTACAGATATTTTAACCCCAATAGTTAGAGTGCAAAACTGAAATATGTAACATAAAAACTGTTACCTCATTAACTGTTATGTGGGGTATAATTTCTCTTTCCTAATTATCCACAAAAATTTAAACCTTATTACCTAGTTACGTGTAACGCTTATAATTAGCCTACCAGTGCACTGGTAGGCCTATTTACAATTCAAGTTTCAACTATTCATGGTCTAAACCACACTGGACTAATTTACACTGATGTAAAACATTCATCACACCCTGGGCCGTTATCAAGGATGTTATTAGTTCGACAATACAAATAGTTTTCACTTATAGGTCTGTGCGCAGACCAATTTGGACCAAAACATTAATTAGTTAATTACTTAATGGCGTTGCAATTTTCGCCGTTCCTCGTTTATCTTACATCACACGATAATAACAACAACAAGGTCTTCGACTATCGTACGATGACGTTAAAAGATTTAAAGTTTTACTACTTTGAATCTAAATAGGGGTTTTAAAGCTACGATCTCGTCAGATTTAACCATTTTTATTAATTTTATTCGTTAAACTTCTCAAGAGCCGCCATTATCGCTCGTCGTCGTCGTCAACGTCATCATCACGCGTAGTTTTTCCGTTAGGATGTAACGCTGAGTGAATTGCACATTAATTTTTACGTACCCTTGATGTCCCCATCGTCCACAAGTGGGAGTAGTGAAACCGACACTAGCCGCCCGCTGGGCTCGTCACATGAAACGGCGCAGGGTTGGGGACTCCGTCCCGATCGGGCGGACGGTCAGACAGGCGGGACCGAAGGCCGACGGGCAGACGGGCCAGCGAGCTAGGGCAAGGAAGGAGACCGCAAGACGAAGCTGCTAGAACACACCGAATACTAAATCCTTCGATCGAGCGCGCTCGCAATCAGAAAACTCGATGTTTTGGCAGTAAATCCGTGTAAAGCAGTCGGTCAAGGACCTCATGTAGCGCCAGCCAATTCGTACGCGGCCGCTTCCCCTCCTCCACCTCCTCCTTCTCCTATTCCTCCTCCTTCTCCTGCTGTAGCAGCCCGTCGTAAAATAAACGCAACGTTATCTGGCCATATAACTGTTCGACAATTATTTATACGCCGGCCGGGCAATTAGTTGACGCCTACCGTCGCGCTGTCAATCAGCGTCACGTGATCGATGACAGCCGGCCTAAGACGCCTGTCAATCAGGCGGCCGACCCGTGGCTGGCTGAAATGGCAGGCCCTACGCCCTGCCTGAGGAAGACGAGAATTATTATGACAGTTGATGGGACGGAGGACGGGGCTGTGATGTATCTGTGGACGGGGAAACCGAGGGAAGGATGGAGAGGGCGAGGCTGGCTGGAGGAGGCTGGGAAGTAGGGACTGGTTCATTCGAAAGGGGGCGATTATGTGAGGCGCTCGATTGAAGGCTTCTTTTTCTGGTGTCAAAGGAGAGTGTCGTTGTAAGCTTTGTCGTTGTTGTCTGTTTAATCGTCGTTGCTTGTTGTGGTGGTGGTGGTGGTGATGACGACGATGTTGATTTTGATGTTGATGAATTATGATGAATGTATTACAATGATGATGATGACGATGATAATGATGGTGAAGACGATGATGATGATGATGATGACGACGACGACGACGACGACGACGATGACGATGATGGGTGCATTATACTCCGGTGCAATAGAAGTTGGAAATTAGTAACAACAATAATTCATGCTATAAATTTTATGACAGGCTCATTGAAAGGCGCCGGAGGTATACCTAATCTTATATAGAATTGTGTGTGCATATGTGTGTATGTGAGTGTGCACATGTGCTTATGCGAGTCTGTGTGCGTGCGCGTGAGTGTGTGTGTGTTGTTATATGTGTTTGTGTATGTGTGCACGTGCACATGTGTGTATGTGATTGTGCATATGTGTGTATGTGAGTGTTTGTGTGTGTGAGCGTGAGTGTTTGTGTGTGCATATGTGTGTTTTTATATGAGTGTGCACATGTGTGTATGTGATTGTACATATGTGTGTGTGAGTGTTTGTGTGTGTGTGTGTGTGTGCGTGAGTGTTTGTGTGTGTGCATATGTTTGTTTGTTTGTTTGCTTATGTTTGTATGTGAGTCTGCATATGTGTGTATGTGAGTGTGCATGTGTGTTTGTGAGTGTGCATACGTATGCGTGTGTGTGTACATATACATTGTCTGAGCCAGTGAGCAATAAACTTAGAACAGTAGCCCTCGTCGGCCGTTTCAGTCGGTCGTCACAGCAGCTGTATGGAGCAATAGGAGAGCCATAAAGTCACACTCAATTTGCTCATTTAATTGCGCTTTTAAAAGGTTCTTAAAAGGCGCTATGTGAATGGGCAGACACATCCACACATACATACAAGCATACACTCCAACAATACAAGCATACAAGCAAAGAGGACAGTCGTAAAGTCACTCTCAATTTACTCATTTAATTGCGCGTTTTCAGGTCTTTAAGAAACTCATATTATAGGCCTACATGCATACAAACATTATCTACATGCATAAATACATACATAGGCCTACATAAGCCTACCAGGGCTGTTAGCGATTAAAAAATTAATAGGCCTACTTAAATATTGATGATTTAACGATTAATTAATAGTTAATTGTGACTAAATATATTCTTCAATGAGTAATGGCAAATACTAAATTAGCAGAATCCATTCTTTATCCTTTAAAATTGTATTACAAATATTTATTGCTAGTTGGTAGTTATTTGGTAGTTAGGCTATTTGTTCATACGTATATACATACATATTTAAATAGATACATAGGCCTATTATCATATAAGCTTATATTTAGGTACTTACATACAAAGAACAAACGCTATCTAAAGCTAAGTAGACAAAATAGAAATCTACAAATTCATAATAACATACAATCCTTAGAATCACCAGACAATAATTTATAATCTAATCTAAATATATTGTAATCTAATCATGTCTGACGCCACAATGAATCGATGAGCAAACTGACAATCCGCAACAACTTTGCCTGTCTGCCTCCATGCTTGCCTGCATATGTCTGAATCTGTTTGCCCATCTGCCTGTCTGTCTCTCTGTCTGTACATCCGTCCGTCCGTCTCTTTGTCTGTTCGTCTGTCTGTCTGTCTGTCTGTATGTCTATCTATCTATCCGTCTGTCTATCTATCTGTCTGTCTGTCAATCTATCCGTATGTCTGTCTGTCAATCTATCCGTATGTCTGTCTGTCTGTCTAACCGTCAATTTGTCTGTCTATCTATCTATCCGTCTGTCTGTCTATCCATCTGTCTGTCCTTCCGTCTGTCTGTCTGTCTATCTATCTGTTTGTCTATCCATCTGTCTGTCCTTCCGTCTGTCTCTCTGTCTGTCTATCTATCCGTCTGTCTGTCTGTCTGTCTGTCTGTCTGTCTGTCTGTCTGTCTATCTATCTATCCGTCTGTCTGTCTGTCTGTCTGACCGTCAATTTGTCTGTCTATCTATCTATCCGTCTGTCTGTCTATCTATCCGTCTGTCTGTCTGTCTGTCTGTCTGTCTGTCTGACCGTCTATCTGTCTGT
>JACEVL010000121.1:85000-127500 GCA_020284085.1 Aporrectodea caliginosa | reverse complement strand
TGGCGAATGAAAGGCTGAGTCGAGGGTAGCGATACTAATGATATAATTATAGCAGACAAATTACGATTTAAAGTTGTCTCAAGCAGTCTGATGATAGTAATCGTTATCGTAAACTTCAAACTTCTAAAGCGCCACTGGAATGCCAAAAGCAGCGCACGAGCTTATTCACTAGCTTATTCAAAACATCTTTTTAGTGTGTTTGTTTTATTGATAAAAACAATCTGACAAAAACGCAGAAATGCTAATTTGAGTGGTAATAGATAATTGAAAGTAATTAGAAATTTTTTAAACGAATTAGTAAATATTTTTATAATAAGGATCTGGGAACAAATTGAAAGTAAGTGTTGTCTTTGGCTACTAAGGCCGTATACGTCGAATGCAGGTATACCACCTTTGATCGTACCATGGGTACACTCAATATCGATTAATAAACGAATTGACTTATATATATAGCACCGAGAAACGATTATTTAAAGGTGTCTAAAAAGAATAAAAATGATATAAATTACAATCCGTGTTTAGCTACATCTTGCCACTGCTATAGCTTACGTCGGTCGCAGTTAAGCGCACAACAATATTCGGCAACTTTTTGGAATGCGATATTCTGTTATTTCTATTCTATTCTATTCTATTCTATTCTATTCTATTCTATACTATTGCAAGGTCGTCGTTCTTTTCTTTTGCTCTAATCTATTCTGTTAAAATTCTATTCTATAAACTATATAATTCTTAACTCAACCGTATAACTTTAGCTTTGTGAGTTGGAAAAGTCCGGTTAAACCAGTTGTTTGTAATAACCTTATATATATAGCACACCCAAAATGGCGCTCACTTTAAGCTCATAGGCTATGGGGACCCGTATGGAGCTAAAATGGGACCGACATGAATCCCATATGGGACCCAGGTCGTCCGCATATGTAGTGTCCTTTCCTGCTCCTTTCATAGTTCTTAAAAGTTGATACAAGTTGATACGGCCTCAAGATTCTTGGAAATGGTTCAAGAAGAAGCTATTTACCGCAACGTGTATAGGACCTACGTTTATTTAGCAGTTTATCTAGCAGTTTTTACCCGGCTTTCGCCCGGGTTTCCTCAGCGCCCGTGTATTTGAATTTAACGACATCTTCGTCAGCGCCCGTGAATTTGAATTTAACGATGTGCACATTTTTCGTGTATCCCTCTGGCGAATTTACGCGCTGGCTTGAAATTGTTTAAATCTAACTCTACGCAATATATACTCCTGCATAGCTAGATTTCAATGGCATTGAAACAGACTATGACCACATCGAAACTTAAAATGTCCAAATATCGGAATTTAAAGTAAATTTTGAGTTGAAATAAAGTTGGGTTGAGATCTATAGAAATTCAAATGAAAACGTTCGTTAAAAATTTCGTATCCCTAAAGTGTTACATTGGCGAATTTTTAAGTCCGATGACCTATACATTGTAAATTCAGCCGTGGGCGTAACAACTTCTGATTTGAAATCAACGGTCATCGTGATTGGTTGCGAATCAGAGCGTTGACCTAGATGCTCGGCGTGACGTAAGATTGCATATTAATTTAAGCCTTCGTGACGTGGACAAATGGCCATACTGTGGCCGGTATTGAAATAGTCTCGTCGAAAAAGTTGGAAATTTAAAATGGCCATAATTATATCGGCGTTTAAATAAAATTGCGAGCTGAAAATGGTCGCGTTGACCTAGACGCGGCGTAATAATGTTTTGTAAATTTTATCAAATCGCTAAAGCGTTCCGTTTCGGAGCCTTTAGCAGGACAGACAAACATACGGAAGGACAGAATAATCAGACTTTGGATTATAATATAGATTTCATACGTGCTTGACGATTTGGGGTGTCCGATAGTGGTTAGTGTGTTGGACTGTAAATTGAGAGGATGGGATGGTTTCGGATGGTGCCAGTCCAAAGCCTGGATAAAGAGGGAGGGCGACGTCAATCATCTTTGTTATTACTCAGTGTACAGTTGCAGAGACTACAGGTCCAACTACGTAGTGGCTGCAGCCACAAAATGGTTTCCATCACACGATACTAAAAAAGCTACTGTAGCCTATAATATCTTTCCGAGCATTTGACGTCGACCAAATTTGCTGCAGCTCATTAGGCCTATTATAAAAGCAAGGTGGCTTTCTGAAGTTACAATAATATTGCGTTCTGAGGTTACAAATCTAAAGCGATTAGTGGATTCCTGGGTTTAACGACAGTAATTTTGTCTGGCAGGATAGGTTACGTCGACCTTACTTAGGCTACCTCAGCCTACATAGCTATGTTAGGGGGGGGGAGAAATCGCCTGTTACAGTAGACTTCACTCTATAAGACTATATTAGTTGCCCATACCTAACAAGTTCTTAATGTTTAATTCAGTCTCGTATACGTATACAATATACATTTACCTCTGAGTAAATTATAGAGATAGTTTGATTTGGATTATGTAATAATTAGGGGTGGGCAACGATTAAAAATTTTAATCGAAATTAATCGCACGATTAAAATTTTTAATAACGCGATTAATTTTTAACGCAGGTCAAAATAGATAACAAGTAGGCCTACAACTACTCTACGGACTCTGAGTAGGCTAGTTACGTCGAATATGCGCTATAGGCCCCTATAAATCCTTGCAGTCAATAAACAAAAAGCAAACATGCTTTTACTATAGTATACTTGTTTTTACTTTTTAGTTCTTACTGTAATGTTTAAAGTTTAAACTGAGCGGTTTAATCACGAATTGTTTTAGCGCATTTCTATAAATAATTGGGTGCAGTGACAATCGCGCTGTGTTAAAAATTTAATCGCGTTAATTAATTAACGCATTAATCGCGTTAATAACGCGTTAAATGCCCAGCCCTAGTAGCCTAATAATAGATATTTTATACTTTCTTTTACATGACAGGAACTGCAAAGTCCATTTTCATGTTTCCTTATGAGAAGTGAGTGCACATACATTTAACGAAGTGACCCAATTATATATAAAGCGCTTGAAGCACCGATTTAAAGGTGTCTAGACAGAGGCAAATAATTGCTAATAGTTTCACGTGTTTAATGTCATCTTGCAACTCCCAGCGCCGTTAACGTCTAGATTTTGCGCGCGTAAATATATTTATTTTCTTGCATACGTGACGAAACTACCAGAAGTGTGTTTTAAAGGTGTCTAATATCAGTTTTGCTAATTGCTATAGTTTCTATGGCGTGAAACGACATCTCGCGACTGCTGGAGTCGTTTTCATCGTTCTTCCATTTTAAAGGAAAGCAATGGTCCGTTGTACAATATTAGGCCTATATTCTTAGTGGAACATAGGAAGGCGCTCATTTCCTCTTCTTTAAGAGCAGTCCTTTGGACTGATCAAAGGACAAAAACAAGGCCTTGGACACGGGACCAGTTACTGTACATCTTAGCTAGGAGCCTAGGACTTGTCCAGTACTGTCCAACATACGCCGGTGTCACTATGTAAATCTCCCCCAAGACAGAGTCTCCCGCGAACTGAAACCATGTCTCTCCCGTTTCTTTTCAGTTCCTCTCACACATTCCGCGTCATCATTGCGACATATGGTTTAAAAACATTAAATAGCTTTAGAATAAAGTTAGAAAATCCACCTGTTTAAAATTATGGTTAACTTCAAAACAAATGCGACCATATCTCTCAAAGATTAGTATCCCACGGAGGAGAAATAATTTCAACGGAGAATGAAATATTTTCTCCTTCGAAGACTTTGCTTTAGAATATTGTCTCCGGGGGCGAATTCGTGCTAAAACACCTTATTTTACCACACCTCACAGCACCTTACCTTATTTTGCATTACCTTACCGTACCTTGGATAATCTTACCTTACCTCACCTGACCGTACCGTATAAGAACATCGAATAAAAACAAACGTAGTGGATCCGTTCACGCCCCGGGCGTTACCGGATCACCAGTACTGCAGTCACGTCCGTCGCGTTATTGGCTAAAGCCTCTCACGTGAACTTGTTGTCTTCCCGTGGAATTTTGATATGGCGGACAACTTGAGGGCCGGTTAGGACCAGGTTAGGATTCGTGGGGTCGTTTAGGGTAAAATTGGCGTCGTCAGGGTCGTTTAGGGTCAGATTAGGCGTCGTGAGGGTCGGTTAGGGTCAGGGTTAGGGTTAGTTTCGTCTTTAGAAAACACGGTGAACAAACTTCCACCGCAAACGGCAATGTTTATCGGTCGGTTCGTTTCAGGTACACACAATCATGTGACATGTAATGACCAATTGCGAGGCGGGCGTGATCCTAGTCCCAGGTATCGGCTCACGTCGGGCGTGACTCTATCCACGACCAAAAACAAAACTACCTGCAAGAAAGTTCGGATAGCACTAAAACAAGCGAGCAACGATTACGCGTTACTACGATATTCGCTAGATGGCGAAACTGGTTGATTGTTCAGCGTGAACGCTGTGGTTAAAATGCGATGCATTCCCTAGTTGATTAATTTCTGGTTGAATCGCTAGATGGCACAGTGCTACGCTGTGTTTCAAGTGTATTCGATAGATGGCCAGAAAATTGCCATAATATTCATCATCGTTTTGTCAAAGTCATAGGGGGCGTGTTCAGTCTTGTATTATTGAAGTTTTCATAATCGCCTGACATTCGCAAAATGCGAAGAATGTCAAGAACGCGAGGACAAAAAGGACAACGCCAAATATACGAATGCGAAAACCATGGTGAAAACCATGGTGATGATGATGATGATAGTGATGATGATGATGGTGAGGATGTTAGTGATGACGTTAGTGATGAGAAGGTGGTGGTGGTTGTGGTGGCGATGATGATGATGATGAAGGTGATGATGATAGTGACGATAATAGTGATGATGATGATGATGATGATGATGATGATGATGATGATGATGATGATGACGACGACGACGACGACGATGATGAAGGTGATGATGATGATGGTGATGATGATGATGTAAAGAGGAAGTAGAGGAGGAGGAAGTTACAAGATGACGAAGAAGTTGATGATGAGATGGAGAGAAAGATGATGAAGATGAGGATGGTGACAATTATAAAAAAAAGTCGGAGGAGTGGATGAGGGGAAAGAAGACGATGAAGATTATGATGATGTGGACGACATAGCGACTTCAAGAGCACTCGCAGTTCAGGCCTACTTTCGCTCGATCAGGTATACCTGTTTACCGATGCTTCAGTATATTGATGAACTTAAACAATGTCCGGACTCTAGAGCTCAGTTAGACCCCACTTGTACAACAAATAGCCTTCTTTCAACAGGCTAACAGTCCTCCAACTAGAGTTTAGTGCTACGATAAGCCTGTGAAAGACTTTAGTAAGCCGAAATCTAGACGTATACGTATAGGCCTACGTATAGGCCTACTCAGGGCCGCATTAAGGGTATACTGCGGGCCCGGGTGCTGTGATTACCTTCCAAAGACACCTTCTGACAACCACCCGGTCACCACCGGTCCTACACGCACATATTTATAAAATGCGGGCCCCTCAAAACTGCGGGCAATCCTTTAAGCTATGTTACAGTCGGATGGTCCAACAGAGCGGAACAAGGGAACCATTATTTTTCCGAATCTAAACTCCAATGTCTGGAAGTAGCCAACAATGCAGTAGAATAACCAGACATAATATGTCTGTTGTAAAGTAATATGCATATATTAGGCACCACTATCAATACCTATAGTTACGAAGCATCAATCGATGGTACAGAGCAATCGTGATTCAAGGACTTCCTCAAGGTCGCTATACAGTAACCATCTCAGGGGAGGCTCGTACTATCACTTTCAGTGCAAGCGATCTATTAAATCGGCCACCCTGAACATGTGCACTCTGAATATATCCATATAGGTTCTATCCAAACTAGGGTTCAAATCCTTGTCAGGGCAGATATTTGTTTAGAGACTTCTGCCCCACCTGCACCCCATCCAACTCAGCGACAATGAGTACAATGACCGCACACTGTCGTTGGGAAGATGAGAGGGCGAGAGAGAGGATTGGCCACACGTCCTCATGAGCCTCTAGTCTATAGAGGCTATAAGAAAATGAAAAAACTAACACTTCATACCCATGGTTGCCTCTCAGGTTAGCTTAAAGGATTGCTCCTCTTCTTTTTCTATCCAAACAATCGTCTACTGTGATTAGATATCGTTATGTACTTTTACTGTTATAAATTGGACTTTGTTTGGATTAAAATGTTTCCACTTGGGCTGGAAAAGAATTTTGTGTACAGTTTTAAAACTTTAACGACTATAGCGTGTACTAAAAGTTTCTGATAAACCAATGCAGCTCGTAGTGCTGAGAAATCGCGTGATTTTAATTTGATTACCTTACGAAAGTTTACGCCAATGCACGATAGCCTAGTAGTGGTTAACATACTGGAGATGTCGACCAGCAGGTCAAGGGTTCTAATGGACTGTTCTTCCGTTATGCCGGTAAATAAACCAGTTTCCGGTACACAATTGTGTTTTTCTGGAAATTTTGGCGGTTTACATTATACACGAGGCAATTAGGTCTGCCAGCAAGCCCAATTGCCTACACTCTAAGGAACCCACAATTTTCATATTATTAAGCATTTGGCGCATAGATGGCACCGTTATAATTATTTAACAGTCGCAAAGGGGAAACGATGCGAAATTTGGTACCCCTAGTTTCTGCGCCATTTACACCTGTTTGTCTATCTATATTTCGCTGTTAAGACAGTTGTTTAGAGAACTGAACAGGGTACATATATGTAGACCGAAAAAGATCTTTAGTGATGACGAACAGACTTTTCGTGGGTAACGATAATGATGATTTATAATTGAGATCGTTACTTCGTCCACAGTCGCGCTCTTAGGGCCCTCCGAGTCGTGGATCGGAAACACCAGCGCACATACTTATCGAGAACTGTTCTGCAATATATAAATATAATATATATAATATATATACATGTATATAATATTATACGCACCCAACTTGTTTGAGGTTTCTTAAACTAATAAAACCTTGATAATTTGTTTCGCGTGATCCACTGACCGTGTGCAACTGTTTCTTAACCCGACCTGTTTGTTGTTTGGTGAAATCGCGTATATTTGAAATATGACACCATGAACGCTTCCCGGAACTCTCGAAATAGCTATGTCGCGGCGACATAACCATCGCGAAGTGTTACGTACCACTGAGTTAGCGAAGGCTTCAAGGCCAACGTACAGGCATAGCCTCCTTCCGCATTCGACCGTATAATTTTTGAAAGACAACCGCAGCCGCGTGCAGCTCGACGCCCTCCTCCTTTATCCAGGCTTGGGACTGGCACCACCCAGGGTTGAGCAGTGGCGGAGTTAACTTGCAGATGAGGTGGCAATTCGCGTTTTAACACATCCATAGCGAATCGGCTTTTACTGATTGGCCGACAGATTATCTAATAATTATTAGGTCTATGTCTTGCACAACCAATACATTAACAACCTTGCATTGCTATTTAATCCGCCACTGCTCGTACTCTAGCAGTGCCAGTCCCAAGCCTGAAGAAAGGAGGAGGAGGAGGGCGACTTTAATCATCCTTGTTATGACACAGTGTCGTTAAACAGAAATGAACTATGCATGGTTTCATTACGTTATTTTCATTTGCGAAAATCACAATCCTAATAAGACGTCACCATCGATATCTATATTATGTACGTCACACGGAGCTGTACCGATTAAACGGTCATACGCGTAATCGGGCCGATTATTAGAACAATCGGTATAATCGGATATCGGCAGAAATAATCGGTTAATCGGTGCCGATGTAAAAATTGTGCTACAATTTAATAATTTTACTTGCATTATTGCATATTCCCCATAGATTTTTTTAATCGATTTTCATCTATCGTTTTACGTCCCTTAGACCTGGGAGTCGACCCCAATAAGTCGACCCCAGTCGACTTGGGCATCCCAAGTCGAGTCGAGTCGTTTCTGCCTAGCGCAACTGACCCCCGAGTCGAATTTGTCCAGAAAAGTGACCTCAAGTTGTTTTCTCCACAAGTCGACTTAAACCGACTTGAGACACAAATAAATCTAAATTTATCATATCACACTAATGATCGTGAGGTCACGGCAGCATTTAAGCAGTTTTGCAAAAATTAATGAAGCATGTTAGTAGTTAAGGATATACAGGAGCTGGCAACTAGGCCATAGTTCAATTCTATAAAAACAATATACAGGAGCTGGCAACTAGGTCAATTTCCATAAAAACAATATACAGGAGCTGGCAACTAGGTCAATTTCCATAAAAACAATATACAGGAGCTGGGAACTAGGTCAATTCTATATGTAGCTATCGTATAAGTCAAAGGTCAAACGACCACACTGCCTAAAACAGACAGCCATTAAATTTGGCCAAGGGTTGCACTTCTTGGGTGGGGCGTGCCTGTGCCCCTCCCCCTCCCCATTCCAACGTGGCTATTCTGTTTGGGGTGGAAGCCAGAGCAGCCGCCCAATAGGAGGCCTCTACTATATTTTACAAAGTTTAAAGTGCATTTTCTCGTATAGTATAAAATGAGTGTGCTATTTCATGCTTTAGTATATCGCTTGCAGAGCTCTTGCTTC
This sequence comes from Aporrectodea caliginosa, assembly GCA_020284085.1. Classification (NCBI taxonomy): domain Eukaryota; kingdom Metazoa; phylum Annelida; class Clitellata; order Crassiclitellata; family Lumbricidae; genus Aporrectodea; species Aporrectodea caliginosa. The sequence goes on along the minus strand of JACEVL010000121.1, from coordinate 118,940 downwards.
ACTCGATCGACCATATGACTCAAGCTCAGCTAGAATTCTTCAAGCACACCAAAATGACTTCAATTTCGGTAAGTATAATTCTTTACATATTTAGTTGATTGCAACACATATATTGTTTTTGCACGTCTCATCATTTTCGTTCATATCAGGTATTTAATGTTTTCTTTTACTTTTATGTGTAGAAGCCTCAAGATCTTTTCAAAGAGTCCATCGGCAATAACCGCTTCCTATCTGCGACCACATACAAGGACGAACTGATGATACACATTCGTGAATACGACGAGTGCAAAGGAAGGCTCTATCCGACCAAGAAGGGTGTTTCTTCGTTCAACAAAACGAGGTGGGCCATGTTCCTTCGTCAACTGGATGACATGGAACGAAGCGTGGATCTACTCAAGGCAAACCAACCAGTCGACTTTTATCGACACGTTGGAGGACGTTACTATGTTTCAATTTCCAAAGCCTTCCGCTGTGTCAACATCCGTCGCTATTTCCTGCCTCCAAATGCTGTCAAAGAACGCCCAACGAGAAGTGGTATTGCTCTGAAATTGGATGAATGGGACTTGCTACTCGTAAAGATTCGTGAACTACAGGAGTGTTTACCTGAACTTAAAACAGCGAAACCGTGCTACTCGAGAGATGATCACGCGAATCAGTTGGGTTATTTGAACTGTATAGAATGTAATCCATTTCCACTTGGACTAGATGCTATTGACTCGAAGGCCTAAGAACTCGCCAGCTCTTCGCGAGTGCTTTAAAATAGAGAGCTACATAAATCGTTGTTAACTCTAATAAAGTTTACTGAAATGGAACATGTCTTCTTTTTCATGCTAGGAGTAGAAAATGGATGATGTTAAGTGTACTAGGCTTTGTGCATCTATTATATTTTTTCTTCAGTCCACTAACCATTGTTCTTCTTCTTCTTCTTCTTCTTCAGTCTTAAAGCTCAACAATTCATTAGGAGTTTGCTTGAAATAGGACTTTGCTTGAAATAGTGAAAGCAACTAATCTCATCGTGGCCGTTTAAATTCTTAGAGCAACAGCCAAATTGTAAGTGTGTTATAAGAGTAATGACAAACACAGACTTGGTATATTCTCAATTTTTTAAGCATAGACAAATCAGAGGAATCACCAAAGAAATACAATCGAGTCTGATAAAACAAGTTAGAAATAAGATTCACTGTTCTACAATACTATACTAAACAAAGTTAATCGAATAAAACTAGTCACATTATCTGAAATAAGAGTCTCTTTTCAACAGTACAAATTTAAATGAATAAATCTAGAAAAGCGCTATATCAACATGTCCATAAGCATAAGAATCAGTAGAATTGACCAAGAAACGCTTATCATCATACGGAGAAAGGGCTGCCTTAGTAACTTCAAGGGTGTGCAATTTGTGCTTGCGGCTTCGAATGACACAGAACTTAGCAGTTGTTGGCTGTTCATTGAAAATGCAGGCCCGATAATCAGCGTGACTGATTCTCTTAGAAACGAAAGATTTCTTCACACCTTTGGCTGTCTTTTTCTCTTTATCATCAGACAGAAGCAGACTATACATTTTTGAGCGAAGCCCCACAAACTCAGAAGCTGCTACACCATTCGTTTCATCCTTAAACTTGCCTATCACCTTTGCATTATTTCTGCTAAAGAGGAAGTGCTCATTTGGAAAATCGGATGTGTCGTATTCATCCTGTTGTTTCTGCATGTCTCGATATACATCATCAGTGGTTATGTGATAGCAGAGACTGTCAGTGTCAGTAAAAAGCAACCTAGCTCTATCTCCATAGGTAGGTAAGATGACCTCATAGTGAAAGCTATACATTTTTAACTTGGAAAGATCCAAAATGCACATCCCAGCATAGAGTGGCTTATTCAGATAGACGTTTGATTTAGTTAATTTGACAACCGTTAAATCGTCATTTATAATTTGAAAGGACTGAAATGTGGGTCTGGCTATGAATCTCTTTGCTCGTCTAGCATTTGTTACTAGACGAACGTCCAAATACTTACGCTTCTGCTCCAAAGTTTTCCCATACACAGAATTATTCATAAGTTTGAAGAGATCTTTCTCAAAAGCTGATTTGGCAACTTGGCGTTTCGCAGTATTGAAATCTATGTAAGGCTTTAACCAGCGACTCTGTTGGAATTCTAGAATTTTGTGAATTTTCTCAAGTTTCATCCCCATTTTCAGATAGAATTGCAAATTTCGATAATGGAGCACATAGCCTTTCTTTGGCATCAAATTTGGCACTAATTTCTCATTCTTCACATTAACAGGACATCCAATCTTTTGAGAAACCGACTTTGCATAAGGAGAGAGCATCTCTTCAGTAATGAGGAGCTTCTCGGGTGCCAATGGATAATCATTGTGCTTATCATGGAGTTGTTGTGGATAAGCTAAGTCCACCTCCAACAAATAGCCTGTATTATCCTCAGCCAATTTAGAATCCAAATCAAAATCATCAATTTCATCAGAATCAAGAAATCTGAACATGCCCATTGGCAGAGGTTCACTCATCGCAAATCCATACAAATTATTACAATCCAAATAAGAAATAAAACTATTTGGCACATTCGGATCATATGCAGCTCCCATGTATTGATTATTGGCATTGGCATATCGACTCGAAATCATACTCACCCCACCTCTCATGCCCTTCTCAACGAACAAGTACATATCAGGGTCAGTCAGCAGTTCCAAAGAGGCGCCAGTCATTTTGAGACATGCATCAAAGCTCAGCCCAGGGCTGGAATAATAGTGCAAGGGGTCTAACTTGTAATAGTTCATGGCCATTGTTCTAAATTCTTCAAAAACATCGGCCAGTAAAACCACATCCGTTTGCAGGTAGAGATCGTGATAATCACGCATGCTGTGCATATCAAATTTAGCCCAAACCTTTTCAGCGTGTTCATAATCGCTTGAGCTAATGTTCTGTTCGGTTAGGCTACTATAGAACACCTCCTTCGCTGGGAGCCTAGTTTCACTCATTCGTTCATTCGAATCCATATATTCGTAGGGAAAATTCCCCTTTTGAAGAAGCAAATTGAATTTGTCTTCATCCGGATAAAGACGAGCAGTGTGTCGAAATTTAGAAGAGCCCTCCTTCGCCAAATTTTTAGTCAAAACATCGAGACTGCAATTTAGGAATTGGAGTGAATCCAGAAATCGTAGGCCTTGAATTTCAAAGGCCAGATATTTTTCCATGTTTGTTGCTATCACAGAAATGTCCTGAGATGCAAAATGACGCGTCATATTACTCAAAATAATGTGACTGTCATATGAGCGTAAAGAGTGAAAGAGAATCGGAATGACAAAGTTTGGAGTCTTATGTTTTTTAGATTTCGTCGGTTTTTTGAATTTGTATTTCAAATTACAATTTGAGCAGAGTGCAGATATAAAATTGCCAGTAATGTGACAATGGTGTCTAACTTTATTCTTCGAATTCAGATCTTCATTACAAGACGGACATTTCAAACACATATCAAAGCTTGCCAGTTGTAATTTGCTCAATGGCCTCATTTTTTCATTGCGATTCAGAATTTTGGTTATTCTCGACTGCTCGGTCTTTAAGTGCTTAAAAAAGATGTCCATAACATTCTCACCACTGTATACAAACGGTTTTTCATCGTTGTATTGATCGAATGAAGAAACAGTTAAACAGCAAAACCCACTAGGCTCATGATTATGTGTTATTTTCGTCGATTTGCCCTTCATTTCATCGGTTTTCTGAAGAAAGCATTCAAAATCAGCATAAATAACAAACGGCATTTGCATTTCATTTTGCGTGTTAGTAAATTCTAGTGTGTTATTATCATCAGTTGGATATTTCAAAGTCTGAAGGCCATGCGTTCCGCATTCAGGCATATGAGCGTGTTTGCCAGCCGCAGTTGAGAAACAGTGTAAGCAAAATGGGCAGGGAAATGATTTGTGTCTCGCTGAATTGCGCGACGCCAAGAGAGCGGACAAATTACGTATGACTATATAATGTCGTTTTTCCATGTCACTCAGCAGTAACATATTGACTACATGCTTCCTATTTCGATGAGGTGAAGCGTAGAGTGGTACAAATGACTTATCTTCCGAATTCGGATAGATAACATTAATGGCATAGTCTACATTGTTAAGTTCAAACTGAGGAATTTGCTGGATGGTCATTGGAAATGATAGTCCTTCTACGTTTAACTCACTCATGTGTTTTCTGTACGAAGATACAAGTTCCGCCGTATTTTTCTTATGGTGTGAGACAGCCAATGCACAATATAAGAAACAGTAATCGTCAGCATTTTTGATGTTTACAGTGGCTTTCTTATTCGACAGCCAGGAGGGGGTTTTTATATGGGAATTAGCACCTATTGGTTCGTAGATTGCGCTACATAATTTCAAGTGTTCTACGCCTATAATTTTCCAACCAGAGCCTTCATTTGTAAAACTCTCAGTTAACTCGTCAAATCGAGCTATGGCTTCTTCCAACTGCAACTGGATTTGATGAGAATTCAATAGAATTGCTGGTTCGGACTTGAAGTACGCAGTCGTCTTGTTTTCGCCCTCTGTACTTTCACGAAGAAAGTTCACGCTTAATGCCAGATTCCATTTTATTGGACTAAAAATTTAAACATAATAAACATCCTTAAGAATAATGAACCCTGTGTAATGTTAAATGCAATTAAATTCCTGTGAAATGTATGGTGGGTCACAAATTTACTTACTCGCTTACTCACATGCGTACTTACTTACTTACTCGCTTACTTACAGGCTTACTTACTTACCTACTTACTTACTCGCTTACTTACATGCTTACATACTTACTTAGTTGCTTGCTCACTTACTTACTTGCGTACTTACTAGCTTACTTTCTCGCTTACTCACATACTTACTTACTTAGTTGCTTGCTCGCTTACTCGCTTACTTGCATGCTTACTTACATTCATAATATAAAATTATTGATGTGTGTAAGTATGTATGAGTGTGTCCATTGCAAATTTTAAGCTTATAAGTAAATGAGCCAATTTACCCTTCCTCGCTTAGAAGACGCTCCAGATTCGTCGAAATGTGGTCCCCATGTTGACGGACGAGCAATTCGACATCTATAGCGCCACTGCCAGTGGCTAGGTCCTCTTCCATAAATGTGTTGTACACCGAGAGTCTGAGATTCGGGTTGGCCAATTTTTGATGGCAGTTTATGCAAAACTGCAAGTCACGTCTGAAAAATTTGGAGTGACGTCTCGAATCGCAGTTCGAACAGTGTCGTAGATCTTGGCATTTCGAACAGAAACCCTCGACCGAGATGTTGACATGCTTGGCGGCTCCACAGTTTTTGCACCTTGGGTTCGGTTCTATAACAATTTTAAATGCAAACGGGTTGTACTACAAGTCTACACATTTCTCTACTGATGTTGTATTTTATTGTAGTGTGGTTGTGTTAAGTAATTGTCAGCGACCATTACAAGCATTCGATGAGAGAGATTAAGAAAATTGAAATAGTCAATGTCAATGTGTTTGAATGGATGAAACACAAATCCAAAATTTTAGCCGAGTTGAACACTTGCGAAATAATTTAAAAGCTTGTGTCTAATCTCAACACACACAATTTAACACAGCACACACACACACACACACACACATCTCACACACACACACACACACACAACACACACACACACACACACACACACACACACACACACACACACACACACACACACACACACACACACACACACACACACACACACACACACACACACACACACACACACACACACACACACACACACACACACAGTCGCTTGCGCTCATACTCTCTCTCAAGCACTCAAGCATATACAATCATGGTCTCATGCACTCATAAGTCCTCACAAGCGCTCAATCTCCCACTGCCTGTGTAACACTCACAAATTTGCTTGCTATAGCGCAAACTTTCACATAAGTACAAACTAATTAAGCGAAGAAATTACGTCATCAGAAAAACCAGCTTACTTTGATTACCAATTTGCTGAGTATAGGCTCCAGAGGTTGAAGGCAGTGGGGTGAAAGTTGATCCACCTGCGGAGATTTGTGCTTCTGCTGCTGCCGCTGCTGCCGTAGGATCGATGATGGTACAATCCGAGCTGTGGTCTTCCATTGCTGACGGATTCTCATCGTTAGAGATGTAAAGAGCCTCATCGTCTGAGAGATGAGGTTCCATGTCCAAAGGAGCGTCTTCGTCCGATGAATTTCCATAAGTCTGGATCTGTTCCAGAGCAGAGGGCGTGTGTGGTACGACGAAACAGTCGGCGTCCATGTCTGAAAGAAATAAAATTGAGCTAATGAAACTATACGATTTACAAACAAGTGTTGCTCTACCTCCGAAAAAATGGACCCACACACACGCAGACGCACACGTGCTCTCTCTGTCACTATGGCTATTCATCTCTCATCAAAGTTTCAAAGTTACAAAGTTTCACCTAGTATCTTTCTCTGTCTAGCGCTCACTATAGCTCAGGCTAGTGCACATGCGCACACACACACTCCCACACACACACAGACGCAATGACATATGCTCATGCATAGGCGCAGGCATGCATACCCACACACACACACACACACACACACACACACACACACACACACACACACACACACACACACACACACACACACACACATACTCACTAACTCTCTGAAAAATTATCATTACCACTGTTTTCATTTGGATGAAGTGATATCGCGTCCTCTACAAAGAATATGCAGCGACCATCCGATTCCGCATGAGCTTGCGAAGCCATGCTGGTGTCAGCATGTTTCGGTCTTTTCACTACACATTAAAACATTATGAGTGTAAGCGGCATACTAGCCTATACTAGGCCACGCAAAAACATGCAAAATTCTGAAAAACCTGGGTGATATATATATAAATATATATTGTGTTGTGTATATGCATAGAATGTATAGGCAGCCTTGTAGAGCTTGAATTATAAATGGAAACGCAAAAACAGCCGAAATAGCGCCAGAAACACAATGCGGTTCATTTAAATTTGTTTAATGAAAATAAAAGCGACGTCTTTCACTACTTTACTATAGCCTACAAATGCTCACGATAAGTTATGATTATAATATTTTATAAGATAGGATTGCTATGTATACCAGCTTGAGTTTCCGATTGCATATCTGCAATTCGTTTTCGTTCCATTTCAGTCTCCACTCCTAGTACGTAATCGAGTAAATGACCATCCGACATCGATCCCCATTCTTGTTCTTGTTCTTGCAAGTATTGGATCTCGGCTCTTTGGCATTCTAAGTAGAGTTGAGAGTCACTCATGTCCTCGTCTCCCCAAACTATGATAAATTAAAAATAAAACTTACGATTAATATGATGTAATTATCATCGATTCCCATCTGAAATCGTCCATTCATCTCAATTAAGCTAGCCACTGAAATATAGTCATAGTTTACTTACGATCAGCGTTCGAGTCTGCCATTGATGGACGATGAAGTCAGAGTGTGCGTAGTGGAGAAATAGTCCGTTTTATAATGCACTATGACACGCCAGCAGTAACATTGAACTTTGACTGAGACCCTCTCTTCAGGCTGGGTGGGCGTAAACGCCTGCGTGCGATTTCGACTTAGTTGAACGCTGACGTGTCGTACGAAGATTGGAGTCAATTGTTGGCTCGGAAAACCAGAAGCGCTGGTTGGCTCTCTCTCTCTCTCTCTCTCTCTCTCTCTCTCTCTCTCTCTCTCTCTCTCTCTCTCTCTCTCTCTCTAAGGGTGCTCAGAAAATTTTGTTTACGTATGCCAATTATAAACAGCGTAGTCCAAATTTCGACTTCGTTCAATGCCACCGAGCTGACCAGCGAATCATGTCAATTGCCCTCAGGCAAAACCACATGTGGTGTCTGGAGGTGCACCGACAGCGCCCCTTAGAAAATTTTGTATACATGAGCGAATTATAAACATCGTAGTCCAAATTTCGGCTTCGTTCAATGCCACCGAGCTGACCAGCGAATCGTGTCAATTGCCTTCTTGGAAAACCACATGTGCTGCCCCGAGGCGCTCAGACCGCGCTCTTGGAAAATTTGTGTAAGTGCACAATTTATAAACATTGGTGTCCAAACTTGCTCTTAGTTCAAGTGGGTCCATCGATTCGGGTAAATTACTGTGATGGAAAAACAGATGGGCTGTGTGTGTGCGCGAGTGCACTCAATGCTCTCTGAAATGGACGTCTAATGCGAAGCAGCCAAATTGGGATAAATATAAACATTGTGCACTGTTGAATGGAGATTTGTGGCTTGTGTACAATTGGTTGAGCGCAACCAAAAATAATGGCATACTTGGAAGGGGAGGGGTACGCCCCCTCAAATGGCACACGCACGCCCCACCCAAGAAGTGCAACCCTTGGCCAAATTTAATGGCTGTCTGTTTTAGGCAGTGTGGTCGTTTGACCTTTGACTTATACGATAGCTACATATAGAATTGACCTAGTTCCCAGCTCCTGTATATTGTTTTTATGGAAATTGACCTAGTTGCCAGCTCCTGTATATTGTTTTTATAGAATTGAACTATGGCCTAGTTGCCAGCTCCTGTATATCCTTAACTACTCATGTTCTAACTTCTACGGTCTATACCGCGTAGCCTACTTAGGCTGCGGTTTAATTTTGTATTATCGACGCCGGTTGCGGCGGTTGTGCTAAACAGTTACCTGTTTTGTTTATAGGACCTGGTGTCGATTTATCTATGTCATTTGTTATTCTATGTTAAAGCGTCACACGTACGTTTCATAAAAATGGCGAATCGAAATGTTAATAAAAATGTTAGCACGTCTACCTTATCAAGAGCTGAACGCGCGCAAATCAATGAACTTTTAGGCAGAAGGATGGTATACGCATGCATTGCAATTTGATACGTTAGGGGTTAGTGTCCAAATAATTATGACAACAGAATTAAAATGTATCATTATAACAAGCCATTCTGTGCAACCAGTCCGCGGTCCGCCACAGATTCTTCTGCTAACCCATTAGAGCATTACAAAACTGTTCAAGCACAAAAACACACTGCTTAAAATAGGCCTAATAAACTTTGACCAATTTTATCCATCAGGTGTTGAGGTCTCATTACTAATTAGTATATGAAATTAATGCTTGCCAGGCAAATTGGCATGACATTTTTGTATTATTAGCCGTACTTAATCGTTATTACCATGTCAGAAGTCGACTTTAAGTCGGAAGTTAGTTGTTTTTCTGCCAAGTCGGATCAAGTCGTTTTGGCTCCAAGTTGTCGACTTCAAGTCGACCTCAAGTCACTTTAGGGTCAAGTGGGGTCAGATTGGCTGACCAAAGTGACTCCCAGGTCTATTTACGTCCCTTATTATTTACGCATTAAAACATATCGTTAACAACTTCCCAACTTTGTTTAAACGTCCACCCTTATTATAGTTGTGACTATAGATTACTGGTTTATGTTTTGGAACCGAGCATTTTGACTTAACAAATAATGAAATATTTGGTCTCATAATGGGTATTGGCAGTTTAATAATCGGCTATACGCGTTATCGGCAATTTAATAATCGGCTAACGCAGTATCGGCAGATTCGGCATAATCGGCCAAAAGCGATATCGGTGCAGCTCTAACGTCACATGTATCTCCAGCGAGGTCGTTGATCTCCAGGATTTTAAAATTGTAGCAATAAAATATGACAACTTGTATAGCGCTAGGAGTTAATACTCAAGATTATACGTCGATGCTCAAGGTATAGAGTTGATGGACTCTACTAAGGAAATTCTTGTGTCAGCCATATTCAAGTGTAGGATGATACGTCTGGTCGAAAGCCAAGAAGGAAACCCTGTGCCGAAATCGTCTAAGCAGCGTACTTTTCGCACGCATCAACACATCGTCCATGTTTTGTGAATATATATGTAGCGTATTGTCACGTGACCAATGAAGTCCCAGTTGTGCTCAGTTACAGATTGCATAGAAATGTCGTTTTGAAGTTTCCCAATAGGCCTAAAGAGGACTATATCGGTCAATAGCTTCGAATTTACATCAATAAAATATTTTAAGAACTGCAATAAATTACAAAATTACGAATAGTAATTACAAATGGCTTTACACTGTAGGCCCCTGTACTGAAAATGATCTTAGTACTGAAAACGATGATCGTATTGTAACGATTTTTGCCCTGATGTTAACGGGTATATCTTTATTTTATTTCATCTGAACTCAATGATCTTCTTCTGAACTTAATTTGGACTTGATGAACTGTCCGCAAGCGGTAATCGCTCTAATGTACTTTGCGCGTACTCGATAACCTTGTAGCGTGTACTCGATAAACTTTAGGCGCACTGTTTAAACTCTAAACATAGCCAGACGGCTAGACAACTGTCTAGACAGGCGATTAGACAAAGGACTCGCGCCTTAAAACGCGTATAAATAAGGCCTCGCTTAGTTAAGGAAAGGAGAGAGTAACAGGGTTTTTAGTCGATGAAGTCAGTCGTCGGTGAACGGTCGATCAGTTAAGTCGTTGAGTAGTAATCAGTAGTCAGTAATCTGGATCAGTGATAAGTAATGAGTGATAAGTGATCAGTAGTCGTTTAAGAGACGGTTAATTCGTCTGATTAAGATTCGTTACATTACATCTTTTGCGTCGGAGCCTACTTTTACGGTTCATTCTGCGAGCGGAGTTCATTTGACGATTGTTTAACTAATTAACTACAGACAATTGAAATCATCTTTCTTTATTTCTTCGATTGATGTTGGAGATATAACTATATTTCTGTTGATGAATAATACAATCAGTCAACTTCAGAACGGCAATGTTTCTTTCCATTTCATCGTCTCAGGCTGACCGCTTGAGCCTTACCCAAGCCGACATATGTACTAGATTAAGGTTGCGGCGGATCCTGGTATAACTTTAACCTTAGTCTAGGGAGTTATCATCCACCCACGGTGACAATACATTAACTTTGCCACTCGGTTGGCCAATAGGGGTGGAAACGTTACAAAGTGGTACTCTTGAAGTGAGGTAAGAAGTTGTGATTCATTTGAAATTGATTGCTGTATCTGAGCATTTTCTTTCTACGAAATGGATTTGGAGGGAACAAGACATTATACGCTTTTGGATGAAGCCTCTTCACTTGATCGTCCAGAAATTTCGACGCCTGTGGAGAAAGAGACGACGAAAACGTCGGAAAAATATAAAATGGAGCCACAGAAATTTTGGGAAAGTGCGGACATGGATTTCTTTGATCGCCGAATAGCGGACCGTCCGGAAAAGAAAACGATTGTCGGCACAAATGTGATGGGTATGGACTCAAGATTTGCAGACGAACTCAGTGGTTTAATTGGTAACAGGAGAACACTAATGAAACCTGGAAAATTTGATGGAACTGGGTCTTTGGAATCATTTCTGACGCAATTTGAGGTTTGTGCTCGACATAATAAATGGACAAGTGCAGACAAAGTGGATTTTCTACGATGTGCCTTGGACAAAGCGGCAACACAACTCTTGTGGGATTTTGGTGCCAAAGAGGATGCCAGTTATGAACAGTTGGTTGAGCGACTCAGACAGCGTTATGGTGCAGAAGGTCAGTCGGAGACATATCGAGCACAGCTATACTACAGACGACAGAGAACAGATGAAAGTTTGAGTGACTTACTCCATGACATTCGTCGGTTAGTTGTTCTTGCATATCCAGTACCTTCTAGTGAAACAACGGAAATTGTTGCTCGAGATGCTTTCCTCGAAGCGATCAGGGATCGCGATTTGTCTCTTAAGGTGCGCGAAAAAGAACCAAGGACGATAGATGAAGCGTACCGGATGGCCTTGCGGCTGAGCGCGTATCAACAGATGTCTGAGAACGATGATCGTCGACGACCACCTAATCGTGTTCGAGGAACACATGGGATCGAGACGGGCACGGAGATACAAACGCAACTTGATAGCTTTTTCTCAGCTCAGCGGAAGTGGCAGCAGCAATTAGAGGAGAACCTTTCAAGACAATTGGAAGAATTAAAAGGCAATCGTCCTCCGATAAATCAGAATACACAGCCATCCGTCTCTTGGACTAATCCAAACACACGATACTCCGACGTGAGGAATAACGGACGTGATCGAGCCTGTTTCAATTGTGGCCGTTCTGGTCACTTGGCTCGTCAATGCCGTCAGCGACGCGGAAGGCCTGGTCCTGCTGCGCGCGAGGAAACATCAGATCCCTCGATGATAAATACGGAGGAGGCTATTGTCACAAATCACACTACGCATCAGCAACCACGGATTATTACGGATAATGCTATCTACATACGAGCTACTATCCATGGACGGTCCCGGATGTGTCTTATTGATACCGGCTCAGAAGTAAGTATCATACCATCTGGCTATGTTGAAGGGTTAGAATTGCAACCCAGCTCGCATACTCTGTTGGCTGCAAATGGCACAGGGATAAGAGTCTTGGGAGAATTGGTTGTCCCACTGAAACTTTGGCATGGATTTGATTTGCCCACTCGTTTTCTTGTTTCTGATCAAGTTTGTGAGGTGATGCTCGGTATGGCATGGCTTAGACAGCATCGGTGTCACATCGGTTTTGGAATTGGTGCACTTTTTGTTGGAAAGAGGCGTATTCCATTGGTAAAGGGTAATGGCTCCTCATGGTGTCGGCGTGTAGTTGTTGCGGAAGAGATGGTGGTATCTCCTCGATCCCAATGTGATGTGCTTTCTAAAACTCTGTATAGCAATCTTTCTGTTACTGCACCGGCATGGATGACCGAAACCTCTTCTGTGGCGCCCGGAGTTTATGTAGCTAGAATTGTAGTGGAGGATACAGCAGATACCACTCCAGTTAGGGTGATCAACTTGGGTGAGCAACCCGCAAAATTGTGCAAAGACCAGATCATTGGTGAGTTGCATCCAGTTCAAGTGGCCGAGAGCATAGCAAATGGAAGTTCAGAAAGAACTCTAGCTGAAAGTCAGGTAGTGAATGAATTGATGAAAGATATTTCTGATGAGGTGCCTGCCGATGCAAGAGAACGATTAAAAGATATGTTTTCAACATCAGAAGATGATTTAGGCCGAACTAATTTATGTGAACACCGAATTGATACGGGTGAAGCACGTCCCGTTAAACGAACATCGAGAAGGCAACCATTTTCCTCTAGAATTAAAAAGAGTTCTGTGGAAAAAGTTGACGTTAAGACCGCAAAACATGAAGGGCGTAACGGTAAATTGGTTTCCCAGATTGGGCTGAGAAGGCGTGTCAATGCGATTTTATTTGTCCGTATGATACTTGCACTCTTGATGGTTTTCATTTTGATCAATCAGTCTCCTTTTAACGCGATTGCTGTTAACCAGGAACCTCAGGAAAAGTTAAGTAGGGAAAACCGAGCCCCAGTAGACCTTGTTTTTGGACACCCTGAAGAGCAGGAAGGAGAGAGACCGACTTATTCGGCCTATGTAGAAGACATGTTAGAAAGGATGGAAGGTGCCTATCGTACAGTAAGGGAGAACCTGAAGGTTGCCGCTGAACGGCGTAGACATCGCTATGATTTACGTGTAAAATCGCAAACGTTTCAAGTGGGGGAATGGGCATGGTATTTCACCCCTCGTCGTTTCAAAGGAAGAACCCCCAAATGGCAGAGAAACTTCACAGGACCGTTTATGATAGTGGGAGTGTCTGGTCCGATTAACTATTGGATTCAGAAATCTCAGAAAGCTAAAGCTTTTGTAGCACATGTGGACAAGTTGCGTCCGTGCTATGGTCGAAAGAAGGGAGAATGGGTAGATAGACCAGAAAGCCCAGACGAAGGGAGGGTCACTGAAGAAAGGCCAGTGATTTCAGTTATCGATCGGCCGCGCCGTACTATTAGACAGCCGGTGCGATTTCAGTAGGTGTTTAGGGTCGTTTGGTGTACATTGTTTGGTCCATATGTTGTTTACTCCTTTTCGTTTATTCAGGGCGGGTATGCCCTATTCTTTTTGTTCATTTGCATATTCGATGAAAAGCCTATCTCTTGTCTAGACTGATTGACTTGTTGCCCCTGCGTGTGACACCCGCTTTTGCACTCGATGGTTTGGTGTCGGAATTGGTTTTTCTTTTTCATTTTGGTTTGAATGCTTACCATGGAGACAGCTTATCCACTTGGTCGGCCTGTCCTTGGAAATAGGACTGAGAGTTGTGGTGAATTTGGGCCGGAAGTATCTTCATCTTTGGATGATTATCTTAACTATCGATTCTATCGATCAGCGACTAGAAGATTTGTACCAAGCATGGACTCTCAGGAGGAAAGAAGGAAGTATTTAAAACAGAATCTTTCAGAAGGCACTACGCCTATCGCGAGTTTCTGCATGCTACCTGACATGGATTCAGTAAAAGATATGATGGATACACTTTACATTGGAGAAAAGCCAAAGAGAATACCTCCTAGTTCATACTTATGCCATCTGTGCTTTAAGAAAGGCCACTATATTCGGGATTGTGAACTGGCCTATCCACGAGAACCGGGCACTACTCCTTATCAAGGTAAAAAGAAATGCTTTGGAGAATTCATCTGTCATCAGTGTAATCGGACATGGAAATCCGGAAATAGTTGGGCCAACATGGGACAAGAGTGTGGACGATGTCGGGTGAATATCTACCCTCGTAGGCAACGACCTCTGCAGAAGGGAGATCGTGCACATGAAGCAGACAAGCCACATCTCCAGCACTTGTGTGAAATGTGTAAACGAAAGGGATCATCTTGCCAACTTGGTGACTAACTATATCAGACATTATTTGCTGATTTGATTATGACGTTGGATCTCATCACAGCTGAAATGATTGGACGTTGAATTTTGTCGTTTTCTTCACGTTGGATTTTATTAACCTTGATTATTCCGTTGGATTATTTACATTACGTCAACAAGATATTTTCGGTCTAGACAGATGTCTAGACATGACGTCATGCAGTTGCTGGATTAGTAAATAAGTTAGTGGGTCAGCCTATTTTGTTAATCATTTGTTCCTAAGACGCTGTCGAAGTTGGATGACGCTCGTTGGTGCTTACTTGCGGTCGAAGGGAATAACTTTCTAATCATTCTGTTGCAATTTAAACTGATATTGCCCTGATGGAATCTACTACGGAAATAGCAGCAACGACATCTACGAGTAACAGAATCTACACAGTTTCATGGTCAGGAGATTTTCCACCTGCCACTACACAAACGGTGAGCTCTGACATAAAAAACAGTGTAATGCCTTGTGTTGGATTGGAGACGAGCATTATGCCTCGTTATGAGGACATTTCCGCAACAGATTCTCTCCCAGATCTGGAATTTGCTGATGATATATTGAAAGATATGTTAGAGATGCCCAGTAGCCAAGTTTTCTTTCGGGAACTGTCGGATAATGATCTTCTCATCGGCGATGATTTGCCATTTAGTGCAATGAATAATCAGGCTGGTATGGGGAGTATTTCGTCTGAGGAATTGTTGCCAGTGGAAGAAAAGGATTCACCAGTGTCCGGGAATTTATTGAGGGACGTTTTTCGGGCTGCCAGATGGCTAATCACTGGAACGACCCGTGAACAAGGTGTTCGACTGTTGCGCCTTCGTTTCCCAGCCTGTCCGGAGTGGATCTTATGCGCCGCAGTCGAGTGCTATCAAACCATGGGACTGCCAGGAAGTGCAGAGGAACCAATTACCATTGATGATTGAAATCGTCTAAAGAGTTCTGAGCGAGGACGCTCATTTTTTCTTTGTCAGGAGGAATTGTAACGATTTTTGCCCTGATGTTAACGGGTATATCTTTATTTTATTTCATCTGAACTCAATGATCTTCTTCTGAACTTAATTTGGACTTGATGAACTGTCCGCAAGCGGTAATCGCTCTAATGTACTTTGCGCGTACTCGATAACCTTGTAGCGTGTACTCGATAAACTTTAGGCGCACTGTTTAAACTCTAAACATAGCCAGACGGCTAGACAACTGTCTAGACAGGCGATTAGACAAAGGACTCGCGCCTTAAAACGCGTATAAATAAGGCCTCGCTTAGTTAAGGAAAAGAGAGAGTAACAGGGTTTTTAGTCGATGAAGTCAGTCGTCGGTGAACGGTCGATCAGTTAAGTCGTTGAGTAGTAATCAGTAGTCAGTAATCTGGATCAGTGATAAGTAATGAGTGATAAGTGATCAGTAGTCGTTTGAGAGACGGTTAATTCGTCTGATTAAGATTCGTTACATTACATCTTTTGCGTCGGAGCCTACTTTTACGGTTCATTCTGCGAGCGGAGTTCATTTGACGATTGTTTAACTAATTAACTACAGACAATTGGAATCATCTTTCTTTATTTCTTCGATTGATGTTGGAGATATAACTATATTTCTGTTGATGAATAATACAATCAGTCAACTTCAGAACGGCAATGTTTCTTTCCATTTCATCGTCTCAGGCTGACCGCTTGAGCCTTACCCAAGCCGACATATGTACTAGATTAAGGTTGCGGCGGATCCTGGTATAACTTTAACCTTAGTCTAGGGAGTTATCATCCACCCACGGTGACAATACATTAACTTTGCCACTCGGTTGGCCAATAGGGGTGGAAACGTTACAGTATGCGTTGTACTGTCTTTCAGTACTTGGTGGCAAGCGGTGCTATTCGAGCGCAGGCTAAATCTTTGGGGCTTCAGATTGAACTTAACACGTGGGTTGTATTAAGCTTGCAAAGACAAAATTAGTAAGCAGACGTCTTTCTTTTGATGATGTCATAATTATTACAACACAATCTATCTACAGCGTATTTACAGAGAACGGTTGTCGGTTGTTCAACATAACGTACAGGTCGGCAGTGTAATTCTCGTTAACGATAACGATAACGAAAATGTTCGTTAACGAAAATAAAATGATTTCGTTAACGATAACTATAACTATAACTAAAAAATATCATTAACTATAACTATAACTATAACGAAAATAACAATCTTTATTTTCGTTAATACAAAAAATAAATATAGGAAGTGCAATATGGACGATTCGACATAAATGAGAACGAAAAATGCGATTTTTTATTATGCAACTAGCAGTTTTTACCCGGCGTTCGCCCGGGTTTTCCTCAGCGCCCGTGTATTTGAATTTAACGACATCTTCGTCAACGCCTGTGAATTTGAATTTAACGATGTGAAAATTTTTCGTGTGTCCCTCTGGCGAATTTACGCGCTGGCTTGAAATTTGTTTAATTGCAACTCTATGTAATATATACTCCCATGCAATTGCCAGAATTCAATGGCATTGAAACTATGACCACATCGAAACTTAAAATGTCCAAATATCGGAATTTAAAGTAAATTTTGAGTTGAAATATAGTTGGGTTGAGATCTATAGAAATTCAAATGAAAACGTTCGTTAAAAATTTCGTATGGCTAAAGTGTTGCATTGGCGAATCTTTAAGTCCGATGACCTAGAAATTCTCCCGTGGTCCCCACTTCTGATGTTAAATCAACGGTCAACGTGATTGGTTGCGAATCAGAGCGTTGACCTATATGCTACGTGTGACGTAAGATTGCATATTTAATTAGCATGCGTGACGTGGACAAATGGCCTTACTATGGCTATGAGACCGGTATTGAGATATAGCCTCGTCGAAAAGTTGGAAATTTAAAATGGCCATATATCGGCGTTTAAATAAAATTGCGAACTGAAAATAGTCGCGTTGATCTAGACGTTGCGTAATAATGTTTTGTAAATTTTTTCAAATCGCTAAACCGTTCCGTTTCGGAGCCTTTAGCCGGACAGCGAAACATACATACATACATACATACATACATACATACATACATACGGAGGGACATCGTAAACAGACTAAGAATTATAATATAAGATTTGACAGTTTCTTTGGAAACGTGTGTATTCATGATGCTGAATGCACCGAGGGCCATGCTTCAAAGGCTTTCAAAGCTCCGATCAAATTGTGAAACAGCGTGTTAATACGCACAATTTTGCTTATAGCCTTAATAATCATTATAACGTAGTAGTAACTAAAATTAACTAAAATAAAACCAAGTTTTGCTATTTGTTTTGATCCCGTGATCCCATTACATAAAATCAAATCCCAGTTTTGCTATTTGTTTTGATTCCTTGAAGTCTTTAGACAAAATAAAATCCACTTTCGCAAACGCTATTCTTTTATAATGAATCCATACAACAGCCACATTTCTATTATCACAAAAACAATGATTATGTCTGATCTAAACATAAGTTGTGCACAAAACTTATGTTAAAATAAGTTTTCTTGACAAATTTTATTCCAACTTACTGAACACTATCGTGGCCTATCAGGTAGCAAAAAGCTCAGTAACCATACTTGGTAATGATATGTTGAATATGATATGTCCATGTTATAAAGATTTTTGTGGAGCACAAATGTTATATGTCCACTTTTGGACACCCCGCCCTTCAAAACTTCCCTTATTTCATGTTATTCTCATGTCATATAATACAAGTGCTCCACTTACCTGTTTACCTGTTTAAAGAAGTATTCAATGACATAAAGAAAGTATGGTAATGTAGCCATCTTATATTTTTCATAAGCATTTGAAATTAAAAATTCAGTTTTCTCGAAATTATGAAATTTGGACATAACGCGTTTGTCCTCTATACAGTCGATATGCTAACATCATTTCCTTTTCCAATCCATCTGATCGCATGACATGACCAAAGAACCTCAACTTTGCTCTTAGCACTGTTTGTTGTAGTGTCTCTTCATTCTCAATTCCGATACTCATGCGCACCCAATCGTTGGTCCTTTTCTCTTTCCATGATATTCCCTGCATCTTCCTCCATATCCACATTTCGCATGCGTTAATCTTTTTTTTCATTTTCTTGGTCATTGTCCATGTCTCACTGCCGTATACGTTACTGTTGGTATGATCAGAGCCTTCACCAATCTTTTTTTCGTGTCTATACTCACATGTTTGTCCTTCCATATTTTTTCCAGACCATTCATTGCAGTTTTTCCTATCGCTACTCCACGATTTATTTCCATATCACACTTTCCCTCTTTTTCTATTACTGATCCCAAAAACGTGAAGCTAGTTACCGTTTCTATTTCCTCTCCATCTAGTTACCGTTTCTATTTCCTCTCCATCTACTACTCTCTGTGTGCAAACAGTCACATATAATATGCAGATAGAGGGACAGCTATACGCAAGTTGAAAGGCAGAGATATACAGACAAAGAGAGATATATCTATACAGAGGGAGAAACATGCACTCAAACTGCCACACTTATATTGTGCACTTACGCTATAATATGCACACACACACACACACATACATGTATATATATACATATATATATATATAGCCTAATAGGACTTAGGAGGAAGGCGCTCATGTCCTCTTCTTTAAGAACAGTCCTTTGGACTGACCAAAGGACGAAGAAAGGTCTTGCCACACGGGGCCAGTTCATCTTAGTTAGTACTTGCCGTGTATACTATCCAACTAACGCCGGTGTCACTACGTAGCAACGTTCCCTCTAATATTTTTCCCGTGTGCGCGGAACTGACGGTTGTTTGAGCAGCCTAATTTTCCGCGTGGGCAATAGGCTAAAACTGAGCAACACATTTTTAGAAACATTTGTGATTGTAAATTGTAACTACAGACTACATTATACTGACTAAATACACGTTTATAATAATGTCTTTTTTATTCAAGAAGATGGCTTAGAAATCACGAATAGTTTTACGAATGCGAAACTATACCTTCATCTTGATGTAGGAGGCTACATGTAGTTCTTATTCTAGCATCAAAGTAATGCTGAACGCTAAAGTTTCTGCCGCCTATCTTTCTGTGACGACCATAGTTGATAAACTCAGTCGATATTGACTTCCAATCCAGAGCCTTGAAACGACTTTATCGTCATCGTCAAGTTCTGTATCTACCAGCTCACTAAGCCATTCGGTTTTAAACTTTGAACTACACTTTTTCTTTGCAAAACTATCCAATATAGTCCCGTTCGCTTTACGTGTCGACATCGATTACTTTTAATGACACAGAAGTGACAGAAATATTATGCTGTAAGAAACTGGTTTAAACTTCCAAAGTGGAATTCGACACAGATAATCTGATTAACATACAGCCTGTGTGACACAGGCTTGGCCATACGGGCGGTTACGGCTCCACCTGTTGGAAGCTCATTAGCCAGCAGGCGCAGCAGCCGGGCGGCAACGAAGTTCACAAGCAGCAGCATCCCTCTAATTAATCTGGCGCGCCAAACTGGTTACGCTTGAACGCAGAATTCGGCAGGACGTTCCAGTTGATGACACAGACAGATACTGGATATGCGGTGTCAACTCCCCTCGTATGATCACTTAGCCTACTTATCTGTTAATACAGACTGGTATGCTCAGCTGCGGCCGCACACAGATCTTGACCTTCCGTTGACTTAAGTTAAAGATAAGTAAGTAGGTTAATAATTCAATGGCCTACTTTAAGTTAAGTAAAACTTTAGCTCATAAGTATTTCCTACCAAAACTTGTGCGCGGAATTTTGAAACTGCTGCGCGGCATTTTCTAACGAGCTGCGCGGCCGCGCAGCCGCGCAGCTTAGAGGGAACATTGCTACGTAGGGCCTAAAAGTCTCCCAAAAACAGTCTCCCCCGAACTGAAACCATGTCTCCCCTGTTTCTTTTCAGTTCCTCACACAGATTCCGCGTCATTATTGTAACGTTTGGTTTTAAAATATTAAATAGTTTTAGAACAAAGTTAGAAAATCCACCTACTTAAAATAATATTATCGTTAATGTGAAAACAAAATGCGACCGTGTCTATCAAAGAATAGTAGCCTATCCCCCAAGGAGAAATAATTTAAACGATGAAATATTTTCTGTTTCCGAGACTTTTTTAGAATATTGTCTCCGGGGGCGAATTATTTTACCACACCTCACCGTACCTTGCCTTATTTTGCCTTACCTTTAATACCGTACCTTATATAATCTTTAAATACCTTACATCACCTGACCATACCGTATAAGAACATCGAATAAAAACAAAACTACCTGCATGGAAGTTTGGATAGCACTAAAACAAGCGAGCGTTGGTGACGCGTTACTACGATATTCGCTAGATGGCGAAACGGTTGATTGTTCAACGTGAACGCTGTGGTTAAAATGCGATGTACTCTCTAGCTGACTAATTTCTTGGTGAATCGCTAAATGGCACAGTGCTAAGCTGTGTTTCAAGTGTAGTCGCTAGATGGCCAGAAAATTTCTATAATTATTATAATATTCACCTTCGCTTTATCAAAGTAATAGGGACGTGTTCGGTCTTGCATTTTTTAATAGTTTGAATAATCGCCTGACATTCGCCAAATGCGAAGAATGTGAAGAACGCGAATAAAGAGAACAACGTCAAGTATACGAATGCGAGAAAGATAATAATAATATAATAATCTTTTCTTTGTTAAGCGCCTGACAAACGCACTGCATGCGCTGTACATTTACATGTTATGCAATTGAAACAATCTTAACTACTAACAAAACAGACAGCCTGCAATACAAAGGCGCTAATAGCAGCCTACAAAGCATATCCGCCCTACGGGGCTCGAACTCGGTACCTCTCGCTCTCTGTGCCAGATGTTATCCAATGCGCTATCGGGGGATGCGCTATCGGGCCCCCCGATAGCGCATTGATGATGATAATCGTGATAGTGATGATGACGATGATGATAATGATGATATTGATAGTGATGATAATGATGATGATGATGACGATTATGAAGATGATGTCATGATGATGACAGTGATGATGAAAAGAGGAAGTAGAAGAGGAGGAAGAGACAAGAAGACGAAGAAGTTGATGATAAGAGGGAGAGAAAGATGATGAAGACGACGATATTGATGACGACGACGATGGTGATGATGATAAAAAAAGCGGATGAGTGAATGAGGGGGAAGAAGACGATGAAGATGATGATGTGGAAGACATAGCCACTTCAAGAGCACTCGCAGTTCAGGCCTACTTTCCCTCGATCAGATACTAGGCCAACCTGTTTACCGCTGCTTCAGTATATATATTGATGAACATAAACAACGTCTATAGCTCAGTTAGACCCCACTAGTACAACAAATAGACTCATCTCTTCTTTCAATAGGTCACCACCACCCCCCCCCCCTTAAGATTTTAATGCTTTGATAAGCCTTTGAAAGACTTTCTTAAACCGGACTCAAGGCCTACTCGATTCTCAACAAAACAGGCATAATCGGTTAATTACTTAATTAATTAATTAGCGTCCAATTGAGTGTCCGTGTTTGCAACACTAATCCTATAGATAATGTCTTGTTCGGATGTTATTGTCGCCTCCTGCGATAATTTATGTTAATTTATGTACATACTGATTAGGTTGTCGATATTGAAGTCAGTCCTACGATCGTGTAGGCCTAGATAGAACAGGCCTTTTACGGTGGGCCCAGGCCTACGGTAGGGTTGCCAGATACATGGAGAGCCTAAGGAGGACACGGAAAACCGGACAATGGAGGAAGCATTGAATGTTTCACTCCGGACTCCCGAGTCAGAGGTTTCCAGCAGGAGAGTAGCCAGAAAATAATTTCGTGGGGGTAGTTTTGGGGTTTCCATTGGATATGGTTGTATTTTTCTAAATTTTTTTTATGATAACAGTAATGCATTTATTGGGGGAGGGGTTGAACCCGTAAAACCACCCCTAAATACACCCACGGGTCACCTAAGTAACCAAGAAACGAAATCACATTGGAAAGCTGTATGATTTGATTAACCAATTCTTGATAATCACAGTATTTCTACGAGGAGCTATAACTCTCCGCAGCAAATCCTCGTTACCAATAACATAAGCTTAGAACTTCTCACAAGAAACATTCTTCATATAGTACTTTATAAGAATGTATCCCTTCACGGAATCAACAGTCCTTTGCTTTTTTCATTGAGAGTTCATCAAGGAGAACAGTCTAATGCACAAGGCATCAACCGATGGCTCCTCAAACTAGGCTAAGCCGTACGCAATCAGTCAATATCCAGAAGATCAGTCCGCTAAAAGCTAAGACGGACAATTTGAGAGGCAATCATCATGATGGATATCTAAATTAATTTTCTGCAGTAGTAATTGATTTTTTACAGTAAATAATTTCATGGTAGTAAATTCATTTTAAAGTAAATTAGCCTAAGCTCATGGTAGTAAATTCATTTTTTAAGTAAATTAGCCTAAGCTCATGGTAGTAAATTCATTTTTAAAGTAAATTAGCCTAAGCTCATGGTAGTAAATTCATTTTGTAACAGTAAATAATTTTTCACGGTAGTAAATGTAACTTATAATTGTGATGTCTTATTGCTCCACAAATTCCATATATGTATATATATATATGCATATGTATATGTACATATATATATATATATATATATATATATATATATATATATCCTTGACAGTACACAGGCTGATGATGTCCATGCAATCGTCTCTTGATTCTATCCGATGGAATTTGATTATATCTCTGACGAGTACATAAACAAATCGCGGAGTTGATGAGTCAGTATGTGTGTTTATGCGTGTGTCTGTGTATCCTTGTATGTCCCCGTGTTCCTCTACGTCTTCCACCCTCTTCCGTGAAGCAAAACACGCGCCAGAAATAACACGATAAAAGCGCGTTCATGGTTACACGATGAATAGCTCGTTCCTGGAACAATTTAATGGCTACGAAACGAATAAACCGCACGGCGTCTGTGATCATCGGTAATCGATGTCAGTACCTACGTATTGTTTAATGTTTATACAGGCAGTAAGTCCGAAGAGTATTAGGAAGCCCACAACGGATGCGTATGTGCGCATAATATTGTTATTATTAACTTCTATTGCGCCTCTTTCTAATGCACAAGGCAATGCAGGGTGAGAATTGTCGAGGGGGGTTGGGAGGGTTCAACCCCCTAGTCTTTCTTAGGCTCCCATAGTAAAGTCTACATTTCACACCCAAACTGCACATAAATCAACGTCTAACCCCCAGTTATTTTTTTACAATTCCCATACTGAGGCAAGCAATGCCTTGAAGGCATCAACCGATGACACGCCAAAACCAAGTTCAGTACGTAGGACTCTATAATTATATGGCTATTTAATTAGGCCTGTTACAGTAGCGTCTCTTAAAACTTTCTTTAAGTCCTAATTCAAACGGTTATTTATTAAGTATTTTGTAAATTGTAAATTCATGTGTATTTATTCATTACTGTTCACCATTAGGCCTATACTATTAACCATGGTTTTAACGCGTATTAATAAAGGTAAGTGAACTGGGCGTGGCGTGGAGAACGATATCCTCGCTAGATGGACTCCCAACTGCCAAGGTTCGTTTCATGTGGTTAGTTTTGTTTACCATCACGTATCAGCTGAACTCGTGACCTTTTTAATGAATTACATCAGACTTTGCAGGCGAAATAATTCTAATCGAAAGCCTATTTTGAGGTTAAAAGAAGTATTCCTAACACGGCGTTTATAAAGCCTAATAAAATTAATATCATGATAATTTTAGCTTCAGGATTTCGTATGACAACATACTTCGGACTCTGTCGTATCCCACGGTGTGCGCTTGTCCACGCCCTTATTGATGGCCCAGATAAATTTACGCGTACGCTCTAGTTTCGTGTGATTGACAATGACTCTTGGCCAATCACAACGTCCTAAACTAGGTTGGCCAGGCTAATAAAAAGCCTTCGACGCCGCGCCAATTTCATCGTCTCGTGGTTTCCAACATACGTGTTGTTATCGTTTCGCAAGGCCAGAATAATATCGAGCTGTGTTAACATCGTTTAACAAACAATCAGATGGATGTACTTTTGGGTGAATCGGAGGTAAAATCAAAAGCTTTTAAACTGAAGTTTTCAACATATTCTATATTGGTTGAATACATGTTAACTTTGAAATGCTACATAGGTGGGTCAAAGCTGCGTTACGTCATAAGCACATATGAAGTTAGAAGCATGGCTTTTTCGTGTTCAACTTTACTTTAAATGTGCGAGATTTGGGTTTCCTTGGTCGTAATTTAATAGGAAGATTTTCAGCGTTCCTTGTTCACGTTTTATGAAAGAATTCGTTAAACGACTTTCAATAAAATACGAATCGCGTTGCGCAAGAGCTGTGACCTAGATAATTTTTTATCTCCAATGAAAACCGCTACCGCGGCTACCGCTAAACCAGTCAAATATGTGGTAGATTTTCATTCCGAGCCCCGTTGAAATGGCTTAGCGTAGCCTACTTCAAGTAGAAAACGGTTCCGTCTTCTCCAACTAAGGAATTAAGAGTTAGTTGAAAACACGGTCCAAATAACGATCTAGTGTCCCATTTGCAACTGCCAAAACCTTCTAGAAAATGTCATAGTTCGAAATTTCGCCGGTTTCGGTGGCTTACTTTGAGAGAGAAAGACATTTATGGAGTGTATGGCAAGTGGGTTTTGTGATACATATATTTCAGGTTTAAGAATTAAAATGGCTAATAGTTCATGACCTTGATGAACCCATCGTCCCGGCCCTGGATGTGTTCATTAGCCCGGCCCTGGATGGGTTCATTAGTGTGTGTATGGGGTTGTAAGGATGGTGCAATTAGCTGGTAGTAACCTGCTCTAGGTGTTTCCTTAAGAAACGGCCTACTATTGTTGTCATGCTTTTACACAACAAATGACAGCACTATTATTATTAAGTACTACTTATTATTTAATTATTAATAATATGCACCCCCCCCCCCGTAGAGTTAGGGTGGTTGATTGTCTTTTGGTTAGCGTACTGAAATGTCGACCGAGAGGTTAGAGATTCAAGGATATGTTTTTGGCTACACATTTATATTTATAATGCATAATTACTTATATAAGGTATGGGCATTCGTGTTGACTGTTATCTTGTATGCATATTTGTGTGTTTGTGCGTGCGTGTATATTTAGCCTATCTTACCTGTATTCATACATATAATATATGGTGGCCACTGGCTATAAATCGTGTATTGTTATTGCTATTACTGTTGTTGTTATTAAGACATTTACATGCCAGACATCAAACTTGACAAAAAAACACGTACTCTGTACGTACACACGTTACTATACATTGCATATATATATAATATATATATATATATATATATATATATATATACATTATATATGACTTAACGACTCTTGGTTGAATAGATCCCTGTATATTACCTGGACCTACTGGGTACCCAGAGGTCACCAGGCCGATTAACCCTATTGGGCGGAGTCCCTGGATTTAGGAGGGAAGTCTTTGTGACTATTTCTGTCATTACCCTCTGTGCTCACTGAGGAAAGTACCCTAGGACTTTTAATTTTATGTTTAGAACGGCTCCATGTTGAGTACTCCCCTATGGGTTTCAAACGTACTTCAAAGATACTAACTATATAAATGTCTTGTTATACAACTTTTGGCACATCCAGTACACTATTATAGACTTAGTACTCTATGCCAATACTCTGTACTCAATGGCTGGTGATTGAATATAAATAGTCGACTGATTGACATAATCAATCAATCATCAGTGACTCAATGGATTGGCTAGCTGAACGATATTTGACTTTCTAATCGGTTTCTTGAGATATATATGAGTAGTTGTTTGTATGTTCGAAGATACCCGATAAACTGTTCTTGTAACTTACAGAAGCACTATTGGGCGGAGTCCCTGGATTTAGGAGGGAAGTCTTTGTGACTATTTCTGTCATTACCCTCTGTGCTCACTGAGGAAAGTACCCTAGGACTTTTAATTTTATGTTTAGAACGGCTCCATGTTGAGTACTCCCCTATGGGTTTCAAACGTACTTCAAAGATACTAACTATATAAATGTCTTGTTATACAACTTTTGGCACATCCAGTACACTATTATAGACTTAGTACTCTATGCCAATACTCTGTACTCAATGGCTGGTGATTGAATATAAATAGTCGACTGATTGCCATAATCAATCAATCATCAGTGACTCAATGGATTGGCTAGCTGAACGATATTTGACTTTCTAATCGGTTTCTTGAGATATATATGAGTAGTTGTTTGTATGTTCGAAGATACCCGATAAACTGTTCTTGTAACTTACAGAAGCACTACATGACCTCTGATTCAAGTATTGACTTCTGATACGTTAATCTCTCTCCTATTGCAATGCCCAACTGAGATTTCGCTGACTGAATTATTATTAAGTGATTAACTGATTACTAACTGCAGTAAACAATATAATCGATTCCGCTGAATGTTTCAGTTGTTTGAGTCAGGCCACTTGCCTATTCACAGACCTCTTGTTTATCTGAACTCGTCAGTGGTTAGATCTGCCTGATAGGTGAACTATCTAGGACGAGTTGTAGGTAAACACATACTTCAGCTCGTGCAAGATTAACATTAATGGCCTACTCAACGGGTGGGTGTTCAGAGAAGGCAGGGATGGCGCGGTCAAACCGCCGGGAGTCACATTGCCACCTGTTAGGAATACAGGTATAGGTATGGTAATTGCAGTAGGCAATGGTACATTCTTGAAGTGCCTTTTAAACTGCCCTCCTTTTCGGATGAGGTAATCTCAAACTCGTGCTATAAACAAATGATAAAAACGGGGAAAACACATGGACTGATATAGATATATTCAGAACTGCAGGAATTGATGTTTACGAAGGTTTTGTCAGAATAACATGAACCGGTTTTTGAGATGGTATTTTCAAAGTTAAAAATGGTTCAGTACAGTAACAACTTCCGAGCAGGTATCTGGATTTGTAAGATCCCTATGAATTCTATGCAAAATATTTAATAATGTTGCTTAATAAACCGCATTGACGGAATTAAATTTAAAATTTATTTATGCAAAATTTATATTATTTTCAGTTTAAACTTTGGGAAAAATACAATTAAAATAGAAATTACCATGTGTGGGTTACACTGGTGTAACTGCCCCTTCATCTGGTGACCGACTAACTACACCTCAGATTCGCATTTCTGCGTGACTTTATTGCACGTTAAATATTTCTTAATAATAATAATAATAATAATAGTAATAGAGAAACCCCAATATAAGCTTGCACCTTATATAAGAAGGCACATTTTATTTTTAGCTATGTCTTAAAAGCACTGCAGTCATTTCTACCTTTGGCGGCTGTATCCATTATATCAAGTTTTGCGAAGTTGAATTCTAAAACTTATTAAATTTGGGATGCATCTTCGCTTTTGCCCACTTTGCATGAATTGTTTGCTATTGGATAGCACCTTTGAAAGTTACTTGAAAGGCGTTGTGACCATGTTCAGTTGCATTACCTGTATGTATTTCGTAATCTTCCATGTTATTTTGTGTCTTGTTTTCTAGAACTCGCAGGATTCTGCCCTTTCAACGTTCATTGCCAATTCGAAGTACGTTCCTTATTCTTCGATGTCTTCCTCATGTGCCGCATCAAGCACGTTTCCACTGAATTGTGGGGATTGTGTACCATCCAGCAAACAGCTGAGTTTGCTCAATGATGCTTCTTCCACATCATCTGTCCTCCCATTCGTATTCCAGAATTGCTTCACCCCGTTGTATTTTGGGGTCGGTCTTATATCCCAAAAACAACCCGATTTTTCTGCAGAACACGACATTCTTCAATCCCAGAATCGACGGAATTTGGATGCACAAAATGACGTAAAATCAACGGCGCTGATCATCGCTGCAGAGACTACAACGAGTGTGGCGTACAACCTAGATTCTCTTCCAGAGCAATACAGTCTGGGTAAAGAAGTTTCACCTCCTCCAGGGTTTGAAAGCCTTACTTCCACGGTTGCTTTGCCCTCGACCTCTGTTGTCTCACTGTTAAACTCAGTTGCTGCAGCCCCAGTCTCCGTTGCTTCACCCCGATCCTCTGTTGTTCCGTCCCTGTCTCCTGTTGTCCCATTGTTACCGACAGAACCAATCAGTCCAAATACAGGAACCTGGATGATGACAGCAAATCAAGAGAGAGGAACCGGGTCATTGTTGTGGATGACAGTCAATCAGGATACAAGAACCAGATTGCTACCTTTGACCACAGCCAATCAGGAAACAGGAACTGGGTCATCACTGTCGATCGCAGCCAATGAGGAGAAAGGAACAGGGTTGTCACTTTTTACAACAGCCAATCAGGAGACAGAAACCAGGTCGACGAAGACCAATCGCAAGCCTGCAAAGAGTGAACTCTACAAGACAGAACTATGTCGGGCATTTAGCGAGAAAGGGAGTTGCGGCTATGGTGAAAAGTGCCAGTTTGCCCATGGCGAATGTGACCAGCGTACCATTCTTCGCCACATGAAATACAAGACAAAGCAATGCTGGACTTACCACAGTACTGGTTTCTGTTATTACGGAGCACGGTGCAACTTCATTCACGATGAAAATCGGTTGGATAGAAGTAAGAGGCTAGGAGATAATTCAGCGAGGTTGGACCCGACGTCTGGAATAAGTTCAGATCCAAGTTTGGGGATGAATTTTAATCCAACATCAGTAATAAATTCGGTTCCAAGTTTGAGTATGAATTTGGACCCAACACTGGCGGTTGATTGGGACCCAAGATTGAAGGTGAATGCAGGCCCTAACCTGGAGGTGAATTCAGACCTGGCGGGGCTGGGTTTGAACCCAAGAGTGGAACAGGCCTTAAACGCAGGAGTTGGACTGAAGTTGGACTCGAGAATTGTACAGAGTTTAAAACCGGGCATTTCGTTAAATTCACAACCTACAGCTGGGCGAAATGCAAAGCCAAACACTTTGCCACTTTCATATGGAATGGTGCCAATTTCAAGTGGGATTGTACGAAGTTCACCTCCAGTAATGACACTCAATATGGATGCTAGGGTAGCACTGAGTTCGGGGCAGATTTCAAAGGGAATGGTGCCAATTACATATGGAATGGTGCCAATTTCAAATGGGATGGTGCGAAGTTCACCTCCAATAACGACACTCAATATGGATGCTAGGGTCGCACTAAGTTCGGGCCAAACCCCAAAGCAAAGAAACCAGTTTAATAACACTCTGCGATGGAACTTTGAGAATCAGAGTTTTGGCCATTCTTCTGCATTCAGAGATGCCAACTCTCCAGAACTTTCTGTCAGTGCGGCCAGAGACAAAGACATCACCTTCCAACATTCATCTTCAGAATTCAGTGGAGTTGCACTTGAGGATCGACTTGCTCACGGACTGTCACACCTGTCAAATCTTTCTCCTCCACCCATACAATCCCAAATATTTAGTACCAGTATGTTGCGTCGAGATGGTCACTCCTGGAATAAACAAAATGGAGTGTTGGGAGTGTCTTTGAGCCAAAGCTGCATGGGGAGTTCTTCCTTGAGCCACACTTCGATGGTGCCAGCTACCAACATCTGGTCATCACTGATCAAGCACCCAAGAGGCTGGACTTTAAGTTAATGTCGGAAAATGATCGCTTCATAGCACTGAAGTGCTGTGAGATGCAGTGAGACGTTGTCTTTTCTGTGTAAATAGTAAATTCTTGTTGACAAGACAACAAATGCAGAATCCATGGAAGAAGTGAGATGACTTCAGCAAAGATTCAGGGATACTGGCAAATGTATAAAGCAACAGTGTTAGATTTTTCTATAAACTTTCCATTGAGGTTTTTATCGTTTAAACGTTGAGATTATTTGAACAGTTCTGGTAATTTATTCGGGATTAGTTCATTGTATTTCACGAGTTTCATTATTGTAGTTTAATGTTTTCTTTGGCATTTTCTGTATGGCACGTGGCCAAATACTGTTGTGCGGTGTGCAATTCACCGATTCTGGTATTTTAGTTGTATTTATTTTTAGCAAATATTTGCTACCAAGAGTAGGGTTTATCTACCGGTATATGCATTTGATGATATAAGTTGCTGAATGCTTGGATGGTTTTGCTGCCTTGTGTTGCCAGACTTTTATGTGTGTTAGATTAGCCGTTTATTCGTGAAATTATTTCCGAATGACTGGGTAAAACCGATTTGTTTTGTGCCTGAGAAACCATAGTGCCAAACCGTTAAGCCGTAGACGATGTTGCCTCAAAGTCGAAAAATCAGTGCACGGGTTTTTCAGAGTTGTTGCACGGAAAGATTTAACTGCTTCGAGGAAATGTTGGCTGTAAAATATTGTTGTTCTGCTGCTCACTGCTTGAGTTATGTTACATTCTTAGATAAAATGCATTTACTTCTGTCCTTGAAATATTGTGCTCATTGATCTGGACATTGAATGATTTGATATGATCAAAGCAATAGGTGTCCTTGGTAGAAAAAAGTGAGAGGACAGACTACCTGGGAGCAGTCTTCGGGACTTGGGGGTCAAGAAAAAATTTACGTTTGTGGAGCAATAAATCCCTAATTTTGGCCGCGACGTCTCAATTTAATTTGACTTTGTTGTTGGTATAACATAATTAATTTATAATATTGTGTATGAAATATATGATCCTTGATGGGAAACTTTGGGGCACAGCTTTCGTCTCTGATCGCGAGGTGCTTGGCTATGCCATTGGATTTGTCCGATCTTCAGCAAGTTGTAAGAATTTAAACATTTAACGACGAGAGTCTACTAAAAGTGACTGGAAAACCAATGCAGCTTGTCAATAAAGTGTTTAAGTTAACGTGTCTCTTGAATTTCAAGCAATAGTTTATTTATCCATTGTTCTTACTAAGCTGAGCATTAATTGGAAAGATGGCCATGAAACATTTGTAATTTACGATTAGTAGCCTTTGTGAAGATACGATTGTAATTTATGATTGACCCCCATTAAGACTGTTACTCTGCCCCTGTTGCCGAAGGGCAGCAGTTATATTTATATAGCACTACAATTATATATTTGTAGTTTTGTAAGTTCTGTTTGCATTAAATTTTTCATATCGCATTGCTGAAGATTGCTGAAAAATGTGTAATTTGTGCATTTGACATTTTAAACATCTATTTTTAATTGGCTAAATAGTGTTTTGATTGTTTTAATGTGAACATGGATGAATTAACATTATGATTGACAATATATTAAGAATCTAGTATTTAATAATTATATTTAAAAAAGTGCAATGCATAAACTTATAAACTTTTGTAATAAGTTTGGTTAATGCCAGTGTGTGGATAAACATTTGAATTCCTAGACTCTTATGTTCTGCTATTTAATGCTCTATTTTAAATATTTTAAAGTATTATTTAAAATTACTGTATCAACTTTTGAATCGTTATTCTCATATGTGAAAATAAGATTTTAAATTGCAAATTCTGTGTTTTTTTGGAACTTTGGCACATCCGGAAGATATAATTATAGTCAAATTATAGCATGGCAAAATATTTCTAACTATGGTGCTTGATCATGGAGTATTTTTAGGACTGGAATCCCAAAAATGTCATGACTTCTTAAGTATTTGCCCATTTACCCCTGCTCTTTTCCACATTTCCTGTTCTACCCACTTCCAAAACTTTTTCAGGAATTTTATTTACCTATTTGCCTAATTTTGCTCCTTAATTTCCGTACATCTGGTTTTAACTTTAAAATTTCTCTGGTTAACCTTTGTCCAAGTCAGTTTGCAGGGCCAGCTCAATAGTAACCTCCTACATCAGTAGGGGGACTGTGCCAGCAGAATCCCCATCTGGATTCGCCGTCAAGTCAAAACGGACTCGGATACCTTGGCCTGGCAAAATGTGGGGTGGAGGTTGAAACTACTAGACCGAACTACATTACTGTACTCAATAGCCTCTTGGGGTCAACAGAGGCAAGGTTAACATAGTGATTAGTAACCCTTCAGAAAATTTAACCCATCACTAATTAAGGTAGAGTTGTGGATCTCTTTATGCATTGAGTGTATAATGAGGGTTCTGGAAGATAATGTCCACCCACAAAGTTATGGCCGGCCTTACCCTCAGTGATGCTCCCAAAAAAGTGTACATTTGGGTGCCCCACCCATTGAAAAAACATGAAAACAAACAATTTGTGGAAATGGTGCCACTAAATTGCATTTAAGGCAACTGCCTTCACTAAACCCAAAGCTGGTGCAGCTCAAAGCCCGCCGAAGCATGCCGGTTATAAAGCTGAACAAGTCTACAAGAAAACACTTAACAGATACAGTTATCAAGACCATATTTATCCATAAGTTCGACCATAACTTGAATCATCTCCCACTCTTTCATAAAGCATTTCACTCAAGATCCCATGACCACCATATAACATGGGTTTAAGCCAAATAATAGACCAACCTGCGTTATGCATGTATATTGACCAGATTTGACAATGATCAGGAACACAAACAATACACAATACAAACGCATACAAAGACATGAGGCGGCAACCATATGAGTGTCACAGAATTTGAAACCACAACGAAAAAGGCTGAGGAAGTAAAACCAGCATGACCCAAATAAGAAAACAACAGTCCTTCAGTTCATGGGCTATTCATGAACTCAGATAATTAAAAGAAAGCCAGCCAGTGTTAGTGTGGGCGTAAATTAAGATATTGTTGGTAGTAGCGTGCTTTTTCCATTCAAGTAAAATAGCACGAAAATCAATCAAAAGAATAAGAAAGAAATAATTAAAACTATAGGAGTATCGAAAACAATAAAATAACTGCAACAAAGTAAAATTTCATGATCAAAAATGATAATTTAGCTTTTAAAACGACAAAAACTTACTTATGTCGATTTTATAGGAAACTTCAAACCAACACTTCCGGTATACGCTGTCTGCTTGTAACGTATTATGAATATTTATATAGCGTATTTAATCGTATACGATAACCCCAAACGAATTCACGCACAAGACACAGTTATACATTGTTTAACACGACCGGAGACTTCAAAAGTCTTGCAACCATATCTCTAAGTGTCATCCACAAACATGCAAACATCTGTTTTTCACAAGAGTGTATAAAACGGAACAGTTTCATATACATCGATATAATAATTATATTTATAAAACGTACGACCTATAAACTAATATATTTATCTATAAGACCGTAAAGTCAAAATATATGTATTAAAACT
>JACEVL010000121.1:0-80000 GCA_020284085.1 Aporrectodea caliginosa | reverse complement strand
CACTTCACAGACCAGTGCATATTTTTCCCAATGACCTTTTTTTAGACATTACATTTTTAAACTCTGATGACACCATTATACTTTTGTAAACTCCAATGATCTTCCTTTAGACTTTCTTTAAAAAATCCGATGACTTTTTTTAGACTTTCTTTGAAAAATCCGATGACTTTTTTTTTTAGT
Source organism: Aporrectodea caliginosa (assembly GCA_020284085.1). Taxonomy (NCBI): domain Eukaryota; kingdom Metazoa; phylum Annelida; class Clitellata; order Crassiclitellata; family Lumbricidae; genus Aporrectodea; species Aporrectodea caliginosa. Next base: position 79,820 of record JACEVL010000121.1, on the reverse strand, counting down.
CATTTGACTTTTTCCCCCACTTTACCAATTGGCCTCGAACACAGGCGCCTAGCAACGAGACACGACACTTCAATTCAAGAGGAGGCAACTTGCCAAAATCCTGGTCATTTGCGTCGTTGATCAATTGAAACTCCACTATATATGGAAAAACCAAGAGGAGGCAATTGCCTCCTCCTGCCTTCATGTAGCTACGCCTATGAAGACGAGGTACGGTTAGGTAAGGTAAAGAATGAAGGTAAGTAACGGTAAGAGAAAGTAAGATGGGAAGCCTGGTAAGACAGGGTAAGGTAAAGAATGAAGGTAATATGTATGTATGTATATTTGTGGCTAATTGCAAAAGACACAATACACAATCATATTAACGTTACATAACTACAGTATCTGTGCACGCAATGATTAGTGTCAGGTAAATAAATATAAGTAATTAAATTAATTATTACTTCGTATTTATTTATGTTGCAGCATTTTCGCTAGGTTTAACAGTAAGTTAATGACAAGCAATTAAAAAACTTTATTCACTTCCAAAAATGCGGGCCCCTCAAAACTGTGGACCAGCACCCTTAGCACAATCCCTTATGCGACCCGGCTGTGTAGACCTGCTGATATTATCTACTGAACGAATGTGAGGATTATAATATATATCGTTTCTGCAAAGGATTTAGAGGTGTCTAAAAGACTAAAACATCAATCGTATCCAGCGTTTAATGACGTCTTGTGGCTGTCGTCATTGACGTCACTATCGGTGTGACCACTCTCTATTTTCTGAACTCCCGAGCTCTTTCCAGAAAAATCCCAAGATTGGCCAAAAGGATGCAAAAAATCCCAAGTTACTGGAAACGAAAACGTTGTGATGAAATATGAAATACGTGTTAACAATCACAATTATTCACAAAAATGCCTAGCTAAGAACTCGCAAAGAAAAAACCGGAGCATAACATCTGGGACTATTATTACTGAAACACTGAATTAACAAATTGCACTGTTTTCAAGTAACAATTATAATCATTTCAGACAGACCCACTGAGCGAGTTTTTTCTAATCAGATTCGCGGCCACTGTTGAAAAGTACGGTAAAAAAACTAGTCTGTAGACCTTAGAAAAATCCCACGATTGCTAAGCAAAATCCCCAGATCCGAAGTTGACCCAAAATCCAAAGATCTTGGGAAATATTCCAAGGAGTGGTCACTCTGGTCACTATTAAGTTACTGATAGCAAAACACGGTTACACCATCGATATCTATATTTAAATATAGATATCGATGGGTTACACTAGGATTGGATTCTACCGTTTAACGACCGCTTAATATGGCGTCAGAGGTCGCTGACGGTGATATTAAAAGTTTTAAGTTTTTTTTGCAGTTCTCCTTGTAATCCACATCATCTCTCTTCACAAGTTCACAGGCACTGTGGGTCTTTATTCGTCGGACATAACAATTAAGTTTTGTGGTCTCGTCCTAAAATTGAGTTCCGAGGCACTGGGTGCGCCGAGCATGGGGTGATTTTCGAGGGTTTCGAGAGGTACCATGCAGTACCCACAGCTTTTTGACTGGGGTTTAATATACAGTATACTGTATACCGTAACACTACTTTTCATACCAGAAAAAGCAATGCCGATTTGCCCCATTATTTCTCGTAGGAAAGGCTTCATTTCAATCAATTGGACCCTAAAAGACTCGAAACAATAACCAAGCATCATCACCTTTTCCTGAGCGCAACTGGATTTCGCAGAAAATGCGCTTGAAAAACTATCTCGCGCCAACTGTATCTGTCCATAGGCACGTGATCGCCGACCTAGGCGCCAAACTTCCTGACCTCCGATATCCGCGCAGTGGCGGGAAAGATTCCCCGAAACCCGGATGTTGGACGAGTCCACGTCGACTCCCACGGTAAGGGGTGATGGGTTACTTGACTCAAGGTGGTTATAATTAAAGGAATAGGGGTATGACATGGAAAGAAAGGACAATAAAGAACAAGTATAAGTATACTGCTGCTGATGTTGGCCGGGAAGAGTAGGAGGAAGAAGGGATAACGAATAGGTCGAAGCGCCTAGTTTTCCCATCCATCTATCCACCCACCCATACATCCATCTATGCAATCATCCATCCACGTAATCCAGGCCTATCCGACGTACCCGCCCACCCACTCATCCCTCTCCAGCCAACCCTCCCTCCCTCCGCCCATCCATTCATCTACACATCCATCCGTTCCCTCCCTCCTCCACTGTCCAACACTGGCATAGCCTACAGCTGTTCCACGACGTCCGGTGCTTGCACACCGTTCCAACGATACATTAAGATTGAATTTGGGTGAAGTCGACCCTCCCCCACCCAGAAACGCCCTCTGACCTCCGACCACAAATAACCCGCCTCCAACTTCAACTGCAAGCATACGTAGCATTGTGTAACTTTACATCGGAACTTAACGGATGAGCGATTGTCTTAACTTGATACGTAGCCTACGCCGTGTCATCTGCCAACGGAGGACTTTGGAGAACATTGAACTTCAGAAGTTGTGCACTGTGGTGGGGTGGGGATTTAAACAACGTTTTGGGCATAAACGGGGGTTGTTGTTGATTTCAAATATTATGAGTCGGCCAGAGTGGGCTTTTTCTGCCAATCCAGGTGGCGGGGGGGGGGCTTAGATGCCACTGTACGTAGGCCTACGTCTGTAGTACTCTGTAATTTATAAACGTTCATTTATATAACGGTCATGTTTCAGCTTACTGCAGAAATGATTGTGTGTAATCATATAATAATATCATATTAAAAGGTGTAAATTTATGTGTATTATTAGGCCTATATACATAGTTCACACAGACACACACAAAGAGTATATAAATTATATATATATATATATATATATGTGTGTGTGTGTGTGTGTGTGTGTGTGTGTGTGTGTGTGTGTGTGTGTGTGTGTGTGTGTGTGTGTGTGTGTGGGTGTGTGTGTGTGCGTGTGCGCGCGTGTCTTTGTGTTTGTGTGACTCAATCGTACGCAATAGGGCACTATACTATTGGCAGTGTTTTGACGGGCTTCAACAGGTGCCTGTCGGTTTATAAGCCTAAGCGAAGGTCAGGCGCTGGAACCTCGGTTCCCTTACAGAGGGTCATTAGTGATATCTCACTTTCGATCATAGATCAAATCACTCCTTTGTGGGAATTGTAGGATGGGATGGGCAGGTGGCGAGGAGGGAGGTAAAGAAAGAGATAGGGCGCCACTGGTGGGCACCCTTTCATTATTGGAAATTCCCGGCAGATCAGCGCTCGTGAATAAGCTGGTGCCCTGCGCTTGGTTTTCGAGTGGCGCTTTAGAAGTTTGGAGATTACGATTACGAACATAAAGCATAGAATCCACCATCATCAATCACCATCATCTGCATCAGGCTCCTGTATCCATCACCCCCAATCGAAACTACAGTCTCTCCTCTTCAAGAACTCCTACCCCGCCTCAACTCAATCTGAAATTCTCGATCTAAACGACACCCACCTTAACATCTGCTCTGCCCCTCTGATCCTCTGGAAACCGGACTCGGCCATCCTTCGGACTACTCTCTCGGACAACCCCTCTGACTAGACGCAGTGCTCGTGAATAAGCTGGTGCCCAGCCCTTGGCTTTCGAGTGGCGCTTTAGAAGTTTGGAGAACATGATCCTACTATTTGGAATCCAGTAATAATGGGTCATGCGAAAAGAGTGGTTGACTATCGCGGTTATTTTTCGTTTAACGACCCCGTCATCGCAAAGATGATTAGCGTCGCTCTCCCTTCTGAAGGCTTGGAGAGATGGAGTCTTTGTAATGTAATGTAACTGAACATTTATATAGCGCCCATTCAAGATATCTACTCAGAGTCGCTCTCTGTGTTAGCCTACAGGATGTTAAATGTCATTACGAACGAATATATGACGTCAGTTAGCAAAATAATGCACACTACGTTGAAACAGTCACCAGTGGCGGACACACGCACACACGTGGAACCAACACTATTCAATAGCGATTAGTTATTTAGCTGTTGTTTAACGACGCTATGTCATGACACAAATTACCAGCGACTCCCTCCTTCTTTATTAAGGCTAGGACTGGCACTTCCAGAATATGGGCAGTGTCGGGGTTACTCAGTAGCGATGTAGTGTGCCCGGTTCCTAAGTGGTTAATAGCGGTGGCGCGTTGGATAACATCTGGCGAAGAGTGCGAGAGGTACCGAGTTCGAGCCCCGTTAGGGCGGATTTGCTTTGTAGGCTGCTATTAAGGCCGTGTATTACAGGCTGTCTGTTCTGTTAGTAGTTAACTAGTTAAGATTGTTTCAATTGCATAACATGTAAATGTACAGCGCAGTGCGTTTGTCAGGCGCTAAATTAAAGAAAAGATATTATTATTATCATTAGCTTCAATGGCCGTTGATGTCGATCAAACCTAAGAAATTTTTGCAAAGTAATCCATTAAGACGAGACCGACGAGTTTATATAGCGTTTTAAACATCGATTTAAAGGTGTCTAAAGAAAGCCCAATCATAATAATAGTTTCTACAGTTTAACGACATCTTGCGGCTACCAACACCCTTGACGATCACGTTTTTAAGTCGTCCCTTAATCTAGTTAGGAACTGTTACCTGCTTAGGAACTTCAGTTTTATCTGCCTCGGCAAATGAGGGAGGATGGCTAGTCCCCTCCCTCCAGGGGCGGATCTAGACTTTTCCTGTACGGGGGGCGATTTCGGTGGGTTCCCATGAGCGATTTAGTAATTATTTTTATCTAGCGCAATATAAATTAAAAAATTTCATACCAATTATTTTGCAAATAAAAACCAACTGCAAAGTAAATGCACTATCTATCAAGTAGGTCTATTATGGATACTTGCGACAATTGTTTGAAGAATTAATAGTTGATTTTTATTAGCCATTTAATTGTTTGCAAGGCCAAAGGAATTATAATTGAAATGACTGATCAAATTAATAGTTTTTGAACTTTATAACATGTTACAAGACAAATTCCAATCTTCTGTTTCCAATATTCGCAAAGTCATCAATCATTTTCTCCGCATCTACTTAAATTTCTTGATATGCGTTCAGGAGGGCTAAACCGGTCAACGTTTCCTGACCCATTTGGTCTGTCAACCATGTTTTTAGTTGAAGTAATGAAGAGAAGCTCCTCTCACTGATGAAATGCTGACCGGTACCATTAGAAGAATTCCTTTAGGCTTACAAACATTTCTGAAGAAATTTCAACAAATTTTACAATGAAAAGAACCAAATTTTGATTAAAAAAATTATGGCTACACGTTTACCGATTGTCACTCATGAAGCGGTAAAACTCAATTTTATAGCCTACATCATAACTGTTAATTACTGCTGTGCGTGACCTAGGCGTGACCTTGGACATGTCACTCAATGCTTCTGCTACCTCCACTCTTATCCATGCCGTCGTCACAAATAGACTTGACTGCTGTTGCTCGCTCCATGCTGGCCTCCCAGCTAGTCGACTGGGTTGCTTGGATCGGATCTTGCGTTCTGCTGCCCGCCTTATCGGCCGTGCACCTCTCTTGATACATTCACGACGTACTCCACTGGCTCCCCTCAGATTGCGTTTAGGATATCATTAGCTGCCCATGTCTGGCGCTGCCTATTGAGCCTCGGACCTGCCTATCTTCGCGAGCTATGTTGCCCTGTCCTTAGTGCTAAGGGCTCCCGATCCCTGCGCTCATCTGAACAGGATCGCCTACCTGTCCGTTTTCCCGTATACCTCCACTATTCATGCAGAGCCGCGCTTTCTCGGTGGTGGTCCCTCGAACCTCGAATTGCCTCCCTCTGAAGCTTCGCCTCTTTCGTATAGGACCTTCTCTCCCATGTTCTTTTCTCACCTTCAGACTGTTCGTTTTGGCCGCGCTGGAGTTGGGAGCGCCTCTGAGTAGTTTACTTAAAGGTCTGCTACCTAAATGTTCAATATGAATGAATGAATGAATTGTATTCTTGTTTTTTCCCAGTAAAGAGTAATAGCGTATTTAATTATTATGGATGGTCAACTGCATTTTAGCGTAGGCCTATTTAGGCTAATTATTTGAACGATTTTTAGCTTAATGATTATAGCCTATTGTCATCAATCCAACTTCTGTTTACGCAGAGAATTATTTTCATAAACTAAACTTCTATTTAAGCAAATAATAATGTTTAATTAATCCAAGTTCTATTTAGGCTTACGCAAAGAATAATTTTAATCAATCTAACTTCTATTAAAGAATTATTTTCACCAATCCAAATGATTGCTTCTTAGATTTTATATCGTTTGAATAAAGTACGTTAATATGGAGTTGTCTATAGGCCTACAGAGGAATAATAAAATAATATGCTAAAATGGAGTTGAATTTACATGGTAATAATAAAATAGACTACGTCGATGTCGAAACCACGTGATTACTACGGAAAGCCAGAAGGTGAAAAACTCATTTTTCAATTTGGGCTAAAGTCATCCAGCGGGCAAAACTACGGTACATATTCGTCATACCAGAGAAAAAAGCATTATTTTAGGGTAGGCTATGCAGAGAGTAACAATAATAGGTGCTGTGTGTGCAGTCAACATATTACATTTTTTTAAATTACACAAATAGGCTAGCAATCAAATCCTCAAATAAAAAAATTAATTTTTAGACTCTTAGGGGGGGCGATCGCCCCGATCGCCCCCCTCTGGATCCGCCACTGCCTCCCTCACAGTTTAAATAATATATAATTATGCTGGTTGGTATCAAACTACACGCAAATGCGAAGAATGCAACATCTCTGGAGACATTCAAATCACAGCTTAAGACTTATCTTTTTAAAATATCAAATTACTGACGTTGACATTTCAATTCATGCAAATCAACCTTTTTTCGGCCTTGGCTGTGTTCGGCGCTATACAAATTGTCTTATTATTATTATTATTATTATTATTATTATTATTACATGAATACAGCGCTGCCATGAAAATCTGTATCGCCATCTAGCGAATGGATCGCGCTGTAGTTTCTCTGCATTCGCCAGATGGACGCCCTTATATTAAACACGGGAGGACACACTCACGTATTCTTCCATCACTAGCTCCAGCTGTCATCACTGAGTACATCAACTGTACACTGTCCGTCGATGGGAATTCAGACATTAGCGCAAAATACTCACCACTCATACTCGAAAGCCGAGGCCAAGAAAATGAAGTCTCAGCGATTTTAAACCCATGGCTGCCCTCGGGATCGACTCATAACAAAACCGTCAATGAGCTAGCTACACTCACTGTCCATTGAGCAAGGAATCCAATTTATATCTTGTTCCATGCGCACTCCTCATACTAACGAATGCACTTGCAATTTGCCCCACAGGCAACTATGACTGAAAGACTTGGTCAAGGTCCTAGGCAGTAACCGTCTCAGAGGCTCGAACCCGTACTATTACTATTATTACCCGTACTTGCAGCTGGAGGGTTGCGGGTTCGAATCCACCTCAAAGCCGCCGCGTAGGGACCCTGGGCAAGTCCTTCACTCAAATTGCTCATGCGCTTCGGGCGTGAAACTCCGATTCAGCCTCCGCGCAGTAGTCGGGAGCGCCTCTGAATAGGAAATCTGGTAGGGGCGCTATAACAAGTGTTCAAATACAATACAATAACGTTACAAGGATGACTGGCCGGGTCAATGCTTTGGAAAGCATTGCCCAGTTCGGCCAGTTCTTTGATGAGCTGCTTTGGTTTCTTAGTAGTTCTAGTACACGCTCATCAAGTATTAATGTCAATCAGATCTTAAGCCTCGTGTATTAATTTTCAACTTGCTTACCCTTCACAGCTCAATTTCGGATTTTAATTGACAAGTCCGATTTAAACCAGGCTGTTCCAAGGATGATGGTTTAACTGAAGTGGACATAACCATTGCCGTTCTTACGCATTACGACAACGGTATCCTAGAGTGGATTAGTGGTAAGGAAGTTGATAAAGACAACTCTCAAGTTTAGATCCGAATGATATTAGTGAAGAACATCACAGAAACGGGCATCAAAATTAAAGTCTCCAAAAAAATTATAACAATTACCCAACTGGTAATCCTTACATTCAAATGCCCCTCACACAGGCCTCCCAACTGGACAATCCCTACCAGTGTGTCCAATAAACTAGCAAAACCAATTTTACCCACAAACTTTTTACAAACGCCAAACGTGCATATGCAATTTATATTCAAAGATGTTGTACATATGCAATTTGTACACAAAGGTCAAACTCGTACAGTGTTGACCCCACTTAAATCACATGTAGAAGTAGTCATGAATATACAACAGGTCGAACCCTACTTTATTCTAGAATGTCTATCTCGAGTCTTTCCATATAATATATATTTCTACGAATATATCCGCGACAAGTTTTGGCGTCTCCGCAAATCCAGATACAGCAAAAACGAGACACCACGGCTCAGACAGAATCGTAAACATATATAATTGAACAAATTATATATCGAGTTTTTATGTATTTCGACGTGTTCTTTACATACTTCGTCGAGATACATAAAAGGGTCGTTTTCGTTTTCTGCAGATAGTTTTTGACGCGGCGTTTTTGTTGGCAGAAGGACTCGGGGGTGAAGATGATGTGCGATGTTCGTGGTAGATTCCGGGCGACAAAATTTACATAGCGTATTTCTGCGTCCAGTCCTTGGCCAGCTGGTTGTACCGGTCCTTGTCCGTCTTGTACATTCGTGCGATCTCTGGGACGAGCGGATCGTCTGGATTGGGGTCTGTGAGCAGCGAGCAGATCGACAGCAATACTGGAACGAAAACAAACGTATAGTTAATACAAGTGTGTATTGATTTTGCCATCGATCCAAAGCCCAGAAGTGCACACACGATAAAACATCGATGGCACTGAGCAACTGTGAGTTAATAACTTGCTCAAGATCCCTACACAGTAACTGTCTTGGACGAGGCTCGAACCCATACTTACAGGCCGAGCGCTCACGATCAGAGCGTCGTATGACGTGGGTTGCACACAGGAGGTTCGAGTCGGGTTGCCAGAGAGAGGAGGTAGAGGAGCTGCAGAGTAGTTCAAGTCTTAAGCCACTTGACAGCACAACTGGTACCCCAACCATCTTGGCCCCAAGTTGCAAGTTAAAAAAGATAAAACGATCATTAAAAGTCAGGGACACTAAACATCCCAAAAATTCATGGATACCAGACATATTGTCACAAAGAATCAACCACCCCATTCATAATAGTGCAAGATAAAGTTTATAGTGTAGGAGTTTACAGTGCATAAGAGTTTACGTCGCACAAGGGGTTTACGGTGTTTAATAAGGAGTTTACAGTGAACAAGGGGTTTAAGGAGTTTACAATGCATAAGAAGTTTATGATGCGTGAGGTTTTAGGGTGCATAAGAAGTCTGCAAAGGTTCATCAGGTCTGCAAAGGTTCATCAGTCACTCTAGGCTTGCCTAGCTTGCTTAGAGTAACACAGGGAGGAAATCCGATCGACGTATTCGCTGATCGTAGATTCGGAACCGACCTGGGCTGATGAACCAAAGTCCTCCGTGCCCACCTTCACGTGGTGCAGACTGTTAGTACCCTCCCTTAATTGGGTAGGAGAACGAACGGGCACGGCAGGCAAAACCAGGGGAAGGCAATGGCAAACCACCCCTGTTAACATACCAAGAAAACCTTTATGAATCAAGCTAATTTAACAAAGTAGTAGTCGCAGATGGTGAGACTCCCAGGCCGGAGTGCGACTGGACGAGATACAGGAAACAACTGGAATGAATTTGGCAGAACTGAGAGATGCGACGGCGGACAGAAGGAAATGGAGACGCTTGATCATGATGGTCGCTAGAGTTCTATGAACTGACAGCACAATCCAATCCAAGAAGTTTATGGTGTACAAGGGATTTACAGTGTATAACAAGTCAACGGCATAAAAGAAGTTTAGTCTAGGAGTTTACAGTGTATGGATTTACGGTGTAGGATGAATTGCCTGTGCATTTACCTTTGCTAATCGTTAGCGCTGGTGACCATTGTGATCGGAGAATGTCCAGACAGATGCTTCCGTTGCTGTTGATGTTCGGATGGTAGATTCTCGTGGTGAAGGCAAGCTGTCAACGAAAAGACAACCGTCAAACAACAGCACGTCATAGTAAGACGAATTAGCGCCCCAAGAGATGGCCTAGGCTACTGGTGCTAGCGACTTCACTTTCTTGGCCTTGGCAGACACGGCGAGCATCTTCTCCTTCACGCCGATTACGGCCGAGTTTGTCTGGCCCACAAGTGTTAATCGTAAAACATCTTCTTCCTAAGCAGGGACTTAACTACAGATCTCTAGGTTAACCATCCAGAATTGTAACCACTACTCCACTAGATTTATTTTTGCATACTTCAAACTCCAAGAAGGGGTGCTTGATAGTGTAGTGGTTAGTGTGCTGGACTGTCAATTGACAGTCCGGAGTTCAAATCCACACCAGGGCAGCAATTTGGTCCCAGATTTCTGCTACACCAGTACTCCAGCCAATAACGAGTACACTGAATGTACACTGTCGGTGAGAAGATAAGACAGCGAGGGCGAGGACTGGCCACTTGCCCTCATATGCCGAAGCTACGAAAATTACCTTGCGAACACTTCATAACCATGGCTACCTCAAGGCACTACGCCTCTTCAAGCTCAAAAGGTTACTCAGCTTCAATGGATAACCACGTTGGGTTTTGAAGACTAAGAGTGCCAAATAAAAATCTAAAGCCAAAGACAGCCCAGCACCAAAAGGATATCCCAGAACTTGAGGGTACCTCAGTTGCAAAGAATACCCACATTAGAGGATACCCCATTACAAACGAATGACCCACTATATAAACAGTAGTCGTTTCTCCGCCTTACCTTAGGGGGTTTGAAGGGGTAGTCTGTCGGAAAGTGGATCGTCAGAAAGAAAACGCCTCCCTGGTATGGACTGTCCGGCTGCAAAACAGACATCCAGAAAACAGTTAAGTAAATCGACACGAACAAAAATAAGCACACCACATCAAATGATGCCCACCAGCCACATATTAGTTATGTATGTATGTATGTATGAGCACTTGTTATAGGACCCCTTCAAGATACCTACTCAGAGGCGCTCCCAGCCCAGCTCTGGGTCTAAAGAACAGTTTCAGATGCTGCTAAAAGGTGTATGCAGAGTTCCTGGTTAAAAGAATGTGCAGTTCTGAAGGAATGTTATTCCACGTAGTCAACCCAACCACGGAAAAGGCACGACGATACGTTTTTGAAGAGCGTGCAAAGCATTAAGCCAAATAGCATCAACTGGTTTAAATGAAGTATGAATCCGAAAACAGTTCGAACCAGTTGAGAACTACAAGCCTACGATTATTTTCAATTGTTGTGTACAACTAGTTCATCCTTCACCACTGTTGTCATGACAATCTAAGTGTAATTCTGATGTTGGGACAGAAACGTCGCTATGGCAACTCGATTAATAATGCTGTCACAGCAAAACACAGTCACTCTACTATAGAAAAACAATCTGAAGTACTTACTGGACCCATGATAGTGGCCTGCCAGTGAAATACTGCAAAAGAAAACACAGTAAACTCTTTTAACCAATATTGTAATCACACACACAGATCACGGCAAAACTTGTAACAAAGGAAGGCCCAGAAGGATATAATATATAGGGACACCTATATACTCTGTAATGGATTATTTCTAGATTTAAGCAGTACAGATGGTGCCTTGATTACTCTATAGTTTCACTAAACACTGATATCTATGCAAATTCAGAAAAAAGAAGTAGGAAAGAAAAAGAAACAAAAACCACAATACTTAACTGATGTATTAACAAACACAAGTGAGGCTAGTTAATCTACTTTCGATATATGCAAACGCTTAATAACATCAGCATGATTACTATAGCAAAGTCATCAGCAATGGATTAGTACAGTACGAAATGGCAGACAAAACAGCCTTCATGTTAAGCATTCAATTCTACATTTCCTTTCTCTGACCTAACTGATTTCAACTAAGGCCTTAAAGGATTACAATTCTTGACTATATGTAATTGTAATCAAACATTTGTAAAATGCCACTCAGTGATTCAGAGGCACTCCCGACCAAAGTCAGTGAACCCAAAAGCCAACAGGTCGGCAACCACATGCCGGAGAGCATACATACTTCTATGTTCTCATTTAAAGTGACTCTTTATGCACTATGATAACTGCACTATAGAGGTGACACTAGATAAGATCAAAAGCCACAAACCATAGCGCAAAGGCTGTGTGAGGGACTTGAGGTGCTATATAAATGGGAAGGTACACACCCATGGCTCCAACAATTCGTTAGTTAACTCCGCCACAGCACGTCTGTGGCTCAGTGCCAGTCCCAAGCATGGATGAAGGAGGAGGGTTATTCTAATGATCTTTATCACAGTGTTGTTAAACTGAAACTACTACTACAACTATTCGTTACTAAATGCTTTAACCTTTTGCCAGGTGTTCAGGTTCAAACCCAGAGTCTCAGATGCTTCAAATTAAATATTACTGTTACAATACAAAACCTGGGTTGTATTTTGCTAGTAAGTATATACTTTATTGAACCAATTGCTAACCGCATTTTTATGTACATTATGAAGCATATAATCAAGAATAAATCATCGTAATAATAAATGTTTTGCGTGCCATACTGTCTGCAACAGGTAGAATTCTGTCATGTTTACGTGGACATAGCACGTATACTAGTTTTAATTGGGGCAGTAGAACATAGCCTGGATCTGCACGAACAGCCCTGCAGAGCCAGGTGTCAGCACTCTGGCATAGTTCTTCAAAACGTGGGTTATTTTCATGCAGGCATCTTAAATTGTGCATTTTTTAGTATACAAGCAGTCAAATTAGGTTAATAAAATAGTAATTTTGATCTTCATTATCAGTCACGAATATTGTAGTAGTCTTTAGGCAGGGTTTTGCAGGCCAGGAAAACATCGTTGGCGGGCCAGAAATGGCCCGTAGGCCAGCTCTTTGACACCTCTGTTTACAAGTATCATATGACCGTCATTGGTTTCTTGATGCATTTACAGCAGCTCTTGGCATCAGCTGCACGATATAAATCGTCTTATTATTACTGTTAGATCACTTGTCAAGAACCACTATTTTGCTTGAGGCTTTCTCTGGCTCTGTCAAGTCTTGTCCTCTTACAAATATTTCTCCATGGCCCAGCTTAAAATCTACTAACTGTTTGCACAAAGTAAAAATTATAAAACTAATGTGCACAATATCCGATCGGTTAGAGCGCTCGTCTTGTAATGTGGAGAGTACCGGTTCAAGCCTCCGCCCCAGATAGCAACTGTGTAGGGACCTTGAGCAAGTCCTTCACTCACAACTGCTCAGTGCCCTCGACTGACTCTTGGTCATTAGACAGTTGCACTTTACAAATGCATAATAATAACAGCAGCAGTTGTAATAATAATAATAATAAACAATAATAATAACAATAGTAGTAATAATGATGTTAATAATAATAACGGAAGTAAACAAGCGGAGCTTACAGTCATCGCCAACTGGACCTGCAGAGCAACCGGCTGGGGGATCTTTTGACATGTCCTGAAGTTCCTACAACACCAAAATACACATCGTCAAATCAACGACTTCCAACACCAAAAAACAGTCACGCAAACTCTCTAGTTCCGAGGTCCACTAGCTTGATGAAAACTGCACGAGTCTTGAACAGCGAGTTCCAAACTCGTGAAAGTCCAAGGGACGTAAGGGTCATGAAAATGGCCTTAGTTGAACCACCCTCGTATTCATAGACAGAGTATGTTAACTAGACGCAGCGCGACACCGAAAAGCCCAATTCAGCTCGAGCGCCTCTGACAAGTTTCTCCACAAGTGGAGCCATTTAAATTTAAAATCATGATCTGCACAAGTGAAGGCAAAGAAACTTTGATGGTTCAGAACCCAGGAACCCCAGCCATTGTTCGATGCCTTGTGCATTAGACACTGACACGACATTAGTTTTAATTAAAATTTACAATTACAGTACTTTTACGTTAACCCAAGAGGCAGCCAAAAGTGTCGACAAATGCATTTTGTTGATATTAATTATTGTTAGGCCTATATATTATTATGAAAATGTTTATCATGTTCAAGGGTCTTTTTGCACCTTTGTCTCCTCCTTACCTGTGAGAAACAGAAATGCAAATCGGACGCATTTCCATTTTCCGACATTAAATAGTCCTCAGAAATGGGCAATGAAGGATAGTGGACACAGTCTTAAAGTCTAGCATGGGTCAAATGCAGTGGAGGTCACAAGCAGTGAGCAAAGGAAGGTAAAGAAATACGGAGGAGGGGACGGAGTGGCACTATATAACAAATTTTCAATACAATTTGACACAGAACAAGTAGACAAAACAGTGTTGGTCCAACATGGTTCAAGGGCCTGGTATTATGGTGGTTCTGAATCACCGAACAACAATTAACAATAACTGGTCATTTGTGAAAATAAAAGCATAATTAAGTGCAGAATAAACAATAGACAGAAGCCACACAACGGGAAACCACACATCATGATCTTCAAAATTAACTTAGCAACCAAGTTGGCAAAATTATAGTATCGTGGGCTGATGGATTAAACCGTACCTTTGGGCATGCTGTGCAGACACCGGACGGTACCAGGTTTTCTAATGACGACACTAACCCTAACCCTAACTGTCCCTACCTGATCCTAACTGACACTCAAGGCGCCAGAAAACTTACACACTATATCCTTCAGCCCCCGATTCTATAAGCTTGCCACCAAGTTCTGGGTGTCTCAACCAAGTTTTATGACACCAAACATCCCCCATAAATTAACTTCCAACCTTGAAAGTAAGTAAGTATGACAAATCACTTGAATCACAAATTACTAGAAACTCGTTCAACTTCCTGAACGAAGACAAGTCTAGACCCCACAACAGTACTATTACGTTTCCTTATCAGAAAACCCATTTCCTCGATTATAATTAAATAATCGGCCAATACGAAATATAATTCAACAATTCCGCCATCTTACAAACAGAAACCAGGATGAGTCAAACCAGTTAACTGCGTAGTGGTCAACGTCTTTTCCGGATTCGAACCCGCGAAACGGGAGATAGAGGGGACCCTTTGTCAGACAATTTCCCCTACCCTACCCCCTTCTCCACGAACATCCCTCGAAACGTTCCCTACGTAAACTTTCGAGAAAATTCTCATTGATTTCGCTCGGTTTTCGTTCTAACAATGACACAACCTCTCTTCACAATGGCTAATGACGGCAGCAAAATTATTACTCCCTTCCCGAATTATTTGCGATAAGAAAAACTCCGTTCTGACGACATTTTCGGGGCCAATCGAACGTCCGTCGCGTTAGAACGGCCCCGTACCTTGTTTATTCTTTTTAGGGCCATCTTTTGTTTGACACGGAAACGGTTGGTCAGTCGGAAAACGCGAAAACTGATGAGAGAAGACACAACGACTACTTCCACCTTCGCAACCCAAAATGGCGGAAGACGAACAGAGCGCACGAATACACCGCCGGCGGCCAGGGAGCAGTCATCTGCCGGATGTCGGTCTGCTGCGCCGCCAAGAACTACTTTGTCTTAGGCACGCAAGGTACAGGTATTTAAATTATAATAATATTAATATCTTTTCTTTAATAAGCGCCTGACAAACGCACTAATATATTTTCGTTTATTCAACAATCCGGTTGACACACCGCAACCGGTTACAGTGTACAATTTTGCAATTCACAAGACACAAATCTTAACTACTAACAGAACAGACAGCCTGCAAACACAAGCATATCCGCCCAACGGGAGCTCGAACTCGGTACCTCTCGGTCTCTTTGCAAGATGTTATCCAAAGCGCCACGGGCCCCACTGCGCTGTACATTTACATGTTATGCAATTGAAACAATCTTAACTACTAACCGAACAGACAGCCTGCAATACACGACGCTAATAGCAGCCTACAAAGCATGTCCGCCCAACGGCGGCTCGAACTCGACAAATTACAGTAAATTACAATACAATACAATACAATACAATACAATACAATACAATTAGACATTTATAACGCGCTTTAACAAGACAACTCTTGCACGTGAGCGCGTTGCGCTGTTTTCTTAGTCATAGTATAATGAGCATAGATAAGTTTTTAATTTTGATTTAAATTGAGTAGCAGATGAACATTGACGGATTGTAGCTGGAAGACTGTTCCATTCCCTATAGGTCCCGAGACAGCAAAAGAACGATTTCCAAACTTCCTCTTGGTGCGAAGAACGGTAAAGTCTCCTCGCGTGGCCGATCGGAGTCCTCTAGGATTTGAAGCAGGGCAGGGCACGACCATGGAGGTCATATATGAGGGGAGGTTCCAGAATGGATATGATACATGAGGAGGGAGATTTTGAAAGCGATACGGGCGCGAATGGGAAGCCAGTGTAGTTGTTGAAGATGTGATCTATAGGGCCAAGACCTTTTATTAGGCGAGCGGCGGTGTGCAGAACAGATGTGAGGGGTTGAAGTGTCGACGTTGGGAGGCCAGTTAGGACGGAATTACAGTAGTCGATGCGAGAGATGACAAGAGCTTGAGTAAGAATACGGAGGCAGGTTTCATCCAGGCAACGCTTCACTTGTCTGATTCGGCGAAGGTGGAAATAGCAGGCTCTGGCAATGGCGGAAATGCATGTGTTGAGTCATGTTTAGATTGCAGTCTAACAATTTACTCCAAGATCGCGAACCACTTCTGAAGGTGGAATAGAACAATTTGAGTCGAGGTTAAGTATTTTCAGTGATTTATCTTCATCCTGACTGATCCGACGGTCGAACCAAATGAGTTCTGTTTTAGTAGTAGGCCTATTTAGTTTCAAACGCATCGAAGCACACCAGGATTCAATATCACGGGTGCATGCTGCGATTTTGGTTTTGATGTTTCCGATGCTTCTTCCATAGAGCTTTACGTGGAGTTGGGTGTCGTCAGCATATAGGCTAGATGGATCATAAGACCATGTTGCGAGGCAATGTTGACAATATTGGATGTGTCTTTATTATAGGCCTATAGATGCATGGTTTCAGGGATGGGCAGTAGGCTAATTCAAATTACCTTAATTTTTAAATTTTAATTCAATTACATTTCCCCATGTATTTTGTAATTTAAAATTATACTTCATGACCCAGAGTAATTTGTAATTTGTAATTCAATTACATTTTCTGAGTAATTTGCCCATCCCTATTATAAGGGTTGCCTGTTTTGGTGTATCGGGGCTTGCATTGTCGTAATAAGCAATTATTAAAAACGGGCGCCTAATGATTAACTAGTAAGATCACAAGTAGGAGTAAAACACCAGATGTCAAGTTTTCAGAAAAGCCGGTAACTTTGGTACGTAGATCGTGCTTAAATTTAGCCTTACAATCAGAGAAATCAGGAGAAAACGGAGTCTTGACACTGATGTTGCATTGACATTGCTCCATAACATTGCAGAGTTATTCTCCAAGCATACTCCGTCACAATTCGAAACTGCCGTTTCCGGTTTGAGGCACCATATCTATAAATAGACGTTGCACGCAGTCTCGCCGTCACTTGGCGATAGTTTTGAAGACGAAGACGAAGACTTATCGATGCGATGGAAGGTATGCAGGTTTTAACATGCATAAAATTGTTTGCCATGTGCGTGCAATGTGTTTGCAATATAATTATGGGCAGCTATAATAGGTTTGATACACTGCGTTTGTTCAGTATGCATAAAAGTTTAAGCCACGTGCTTGCGTGTAAAATTATTTTTTTTTTGTGCAGAACAAATTTCGGGCACTCCCACGACTTTTTTTAAAATCTGTATTTGCTCTCGTTGACGTTCAACGAGTTGTACTGGTGTCGAACCCGAACCATGTTCATTTGACTGGATGGAACGGTCAATATTGGACTGCTTAAAATTATATATAGGAGCAATTTAGAAATTTGAAATTCAGTTATTCAAATATGGATTGGCGCAAACCATAGGCGAGCCCAGTACTGTACAGGAACGGTTTTACTGCCACTCCTTAACTCCTTACTTAGGTTTTTGTCACTTTTTGAGTCGTGGTTTTGATAATGTTTATGTTTTTGTGGATAACCAACGAAGTGTGTGCAGTAATTGAAGAACTACAGTTGAAGAACTATTGAAAAAAACTTAAAAAAATTCCGTGCTATTTGAAAATTCTTGCATATTTATATACACAATAAAAAATATGACTTAATACACATTACAGAATATGACGTTTTTCTTGGTTTACGTTAGGTTTTTTTACGAAGCAACTAAGAATATTGGCTCCCCTGCCGCATCAGCCCCTAGGTAAGACTCGTGATGTCTCTTCACAACCAGATGATGTCTCTTCGCAGCCAGATGTCTCTTCGCAGCCAGATGTCTCTTCGCAGCCAGATGTCTCTTCGCAGCCAGATGTCTCTTCGCAGCCAGATGTCTCTTCGCAGCCAGATGAAGTCTCTTCGCAGCCAGATGAAGTCTCTTCGCAGCCAGATGAAGTCTCTTCGCAGCCAGATGTAGTCTCTTCGCAGCCAGATGAAGTCTCTTCGCAGCCAGATGAAGTCTCTTCGCAGCCAGATGAAGTCTCTTCGCAGCCAGATGAAGTCTCTTCGCAGCCAGATGAAGTCTCCTCGCAGCCAGATGAAGTCTCTTCGCAGCCAGATGAAGTCTCTTCGCAGCCAGATGTTGTCCTGGAGCTTCTGCCGGAACCAGAGTGCTGTAAGTTTTTACATTGTTGCAATGCCGCTGAAAGTTGAATAAAATTAATGCTTGTAGCAGTCATCCAGTCCAGGAAAGTAGCAGTTTAGAAATGTTGTGATTCTGAGTTGACTTGAGCTCTCCAATTGGCTTCACTAAGTCAGGTATTTAAACATCGTTTTCTGGTTTCATGTTGTGGGGTTGCTAGAAGTAGTGTTTTAGTTTTTTGCCTTGAGTTTTAGTTTTAGTTATTATTAGTGAAAATGCTAGGTATTCTAGTTATTATTAGTTTTTGTTATTTCGCCAAGTTTTAGTTTTAGTTATTGTTAGTTTCACATGCCAGGGGTTTTAGTTGTTATTATTAGTTTTAGTTATTTTGCCGAGTCTGGCAATATTTTTCCCGCATGCAACTTTCACAACAAAAAGGATTCACTCGCTACCATCTATTTCGAATCGATACTTTAAACGGCCCCAATCCCCATACTCCACTAGTTTTAGGTCTACCACCTAAATTGAGTTTGGACATCTTATAAAATTCCAAAGATTGGAAGATTACCGAACGAAGTGCTGATTATAAAACGCGATTATAAAACGCGTAGCTAGCCTTATATCTATAATCGCTGAACATCCTAAGACGCTAGGTTTTCGTTATGTGTTTTGGTTTTTATTATGTGTTTTCTTTATTATTAGTTTCGACTGGTTTAGTTTTTGTTTTTATTTCGTTATCGTTTTTCCTCTAGTTTTCGTTTTAGTTGTAGTTGACTATAACCTTAAGTTTTTGTTAACGAAGGTTTTAGTTGGAGTTTCGTTAGCGAAAACAACACTAGCTAGAAGAGCAATATTTTATTTTATCGTAAAACTTTCATTCCTTAGAGAAACTAATAGTGTAATGTATTGTTGACAATGCTTTAAAGTACACAAGTCATGAGCATGGACCGTAAAGATGTCATCCACTGAAGTAAAATGCCTTGTCATCGATAACTTGTAAAGTCTTAGACTGCAGCATTCCTTGGTGATATGGTCTCCGCCTGCTGCTGTGTTTTTAATGGTAGAGGTTTGATTGTATATCCCTACACGATGACTCGTCTCGTAGATCTTTCTTGGTGCCCTAGCTATAAGGTGTTGAGTGTTTTGCACCTTTCAGTGAAAAGTGCTATATAATTCTGTGTCCAGTGTATCGGAGACTGGTCAGAATTGTTTAAAGAACACTTAGACAAGTTGTGACTGGGCATGGTGCCGATTGACTAGTCCTCGAACTGATTGCGACTAACGTAGGAGTTGTCAACTGAGCTGACAGTAAAGGAAGGTGTGGAATGCGTGGCCAGTCTTTTCTGAAATGCTATTGTCATTGGTGCTCTCGAGTAAAATCTCGTGCTCTTGTTAGCATTTTGTAAGTCTTCAGTTTAGAGCAAAGATTGGTTGGGTAGTTCTGACGAGTTTCAATGAAGGTGCTATAATTCTGTTTACAACTGTATCATTCTTTAAATGTCAGGAGTATGGTGTTGCTCAAGAAGCTACGGATTATGTGGAAGTTTATTGCAGGTGGTGGACTTCAAAGAGCATGTCACTGCTGTACCATGAGCCTGTTCACTTTCTGTTCACTTTAAATTACATTTGGGTCTGGCCAGTATGGCATGTAAAGGAACGTTTGCTGCATCTGGCCTGATTCCCAAAGAAACTGCTGATTTGCCTATTCATTCATTCATTCATTCATTCATTCAAGATATTTATATAGTGCCCTTCAAGATTTCTTATGAACAGTCCTAGTTGCTGTCTGTGTATTTAGTTGCATTATCATAATAACATTTATCAATGTAACTTTCAATTAACTTTGGATTTATTCATTACAGCAACATTTTGGGGAAGGATTGAATCCATTTGGAAATGGTTTAGCAGAACCAGTGGAGACATTAGACTTGAAAATAAAATAGATGTCCAGACCGAGCAGGGCAAGGTTTTGGCTCTCAAATTTGATAAGATGGATGAACAGGTGAAAGTTTTGGCTCTCAAAGTTGACCTGATGGATGAACAGATAAAAGTTCTAGTGCAGCAGGGCCAACAGACGGGCGTAGAGCTTCAAAAACTTCAAGGTGGTGTTCGACAAGTGGTTGAAACAATGGGTAAGTTGTACATGAATTTGGTGCCAGACATATAACTGACTATTCGGATTCAATTTATGTTTTGTTCTGGGGTGTACTATGGGTTCTTGATTTCTTGGCTTTATATAAGGTTATTAATTTTCTGTCTGTTCTGTCAAGGTTACATGGGTATGGTTTAACTATGGTACAACTAGGTAATGTTTTAACCTGATTTTGATTCTGATATTTGAAATATTAAGCTAGCCTAATTGTAAATTTTAGCATGCTTGCATCATTTCTAGTCTTTGTTTATCATGCACTTTTACTTGGGTTTACAATGAGGTTTTTATTGTTAATGATTTTGCACATAAAGGGAACCTAACCAGGTTTTTATTGAGATTTGTAAAATGCCCTGAGCTTATGCATGCATACATGTATATATCTAACATGATTTCATTTGAGTGCATGATCTAATTGCTCTAACCATTAGTGACAAGTGTGAAGGTCTCGATTAACCCTAACTAATTCATAGCAGGATTCTGGAGGGGGTTTCAGCTGAAACTCTGATGCTTAAAGACCTTTCTCTTTTCACGGGCCTGTCACGATGAATAGCTCTACTGTGAGAAGCACTTTACACATTTTTTTATTATTAGATTAGATAACAAAGACATGAAATGTCTGCTTCTAATGTAGGTGACTTATTTTCACAATCTGGAAGTATATCATGTATATCATAAAAGCATTGAATTTTGCTGTTTTTAATAATGAAGAAGATTGGGTCTTCACAATAAGAGAAGGTGATCAAGATTCAGGTATTGAAGACAATGCTGAAGACACTTGGCGATGAAGACTTGAACGACCGCTCAAGTTGAAGAAAAATCAGCTTTAAACTTCTCTGGAATATTCAACGCATTCTGGTGTGAAATTGGTCCCCTTGAACTGAATTCAGTTATGTTTTCAATAGTAAATGAATGTTTTGTTTAAATTTTCTCTATTTTCTGTTTGGACTTGGGAGTAGCGGTCCATAATTACTCCTTGTTGATTCAAGATTGTGTGATATGTCTTTTGCAGCAGAGGTAGACATTTTTATGTATTTGTTAGGTCATGTTAAGTCATAACCGATCTCCATACCTTGCGTCAGTTTCGGCTTGTTGAGGTTTAATAAAGGCATTGAGTATTGTAGGCTGAAGTGGGACAGAGCAAAGGGATTGTTGCACCAGTTTTTAAGAACTCGTCAAAGTTATGGAGGGTATATTCACCTACCTCCGTATATTTACCTGCGATGTTTGTGCCCGTTGGAACCCCGCGAGGGTGTCGATTGTTTTGGTTTGCATTCTAGAGTTGTTTGCATGATCCCACCCTTTGATATGTTGCACAATAAACCACCCTCTGTCCCTTTTGATCGGTCTTGCTATGAACATGCATATGTACTCCTCACCTAAACATACGCACCAAACTCGTTAGAAAAATATTTTCACATGGCTTAAGGCTTAGCAATGTTGCATTAAAGCTACGAACCATATTTCTGAACGTTCAGTCTATTGAAACTGTCCTGAATGTAGAATCTAGGGAAGGAGACGATGTGGCAATAACTCTTGTAGTAATTTACTTAAAATTGCCAGCAAGGACTATTGTGCCTACTCGTCATCATCAGTTCCTCTGTTCCTGATGCCAGCCCTCTGGGGGCGATGGGTGCGAATAAACGATTTCCACTGTTGTTGGTCACTTGTCATGTCTGACTACTAATACACTATGTATGCTATTTGTGATGTGTTACACAGAGTTCTCTTTTTTGCAGCGCTGATATCGCGTGTCCTTGGCAAGCAAGATGAATCCTAGAGCCGAACACACCATCAACTGCTGTCGAAGTTTAATTTCTTGGTGACATTACGTTTGAGCATTTTTAAGTAAAACTTATCATTTTACGTTGAATTTGAACAAGTTAGGAGAGTTAAAACGGTCCTAAAATTGAATCTATATGAGCAGATGTGCTGCATCTATGTTACGCAAAGTTGTCTGTTATGCCAACTACTGCATTGGACACTTCAGACTCTTCAGTCTTGCTATTTGTGATATATTAAATAAAATTATTTGTTTGCAGCAGTGATTTCTCGACTTTTTCTAATGAAATTACACCCGACTAGTTCAACTGGATGCCAAAAAGCTTCTATGTAACTTTTGTTGTACATCATGTTAACCCTCGATTCATGGGTCTAGGGAAGCGTTACAGGGTGGGTGGGTGGGTCCAAAACGGTCATTTTCGGTGTTACGTAATTATGCAATGACCCCTTGTGTGTTTATGTGTGTGCTTGAGAGAGAGAGAGACAGAAACAAACCTAACGGACATATACAGATAAAGTTGATGGTGAGAAAGATAGTCAGACTGACCGAGTTAGGAGACAGAGCACATAGAGACCTAGATACAGGCAGACAGAAAGACAGACAGACAATTGACTGACTGACTGACTTAGGAGATGGATATAGCAGAGACAAACAGACGGAAAGCCAGACAGACGGACGTGTTACTCCGCCACTGCTCGCACTTTGGCAGTGCCAGTCCCAAGGATAAAGGAGGAGGGCGACGCTAATGATCTTTGTTATCTGAAAGTGTCGTAAAACTGAAACTACTCGTTGACTGTTTTGTCTATAGATTTAACACAAAAAAGACGGAGAAGACATTATTGTAGAAGCTCAAATTGTTTTCCACCTGAAGGATTGTTTACTTTTTAATTGAGTATGATAATTTATTCGTTATAAATTTCTTATATTCTACAAAAGCACACGCAGGCACACACAAAATTATATAATCTCAGGAAACTAAGCCGTAATCAGGTCGCATTAAGATGTCATTAGGCCAGACTCTGTCCAGATCAAGCCATAATCCTCTCAAATCAGGTATATTAAAGCCTTCTACCAGAGTCCCGGAGTCACAGCTATAATCTGGGACTGGGAGAGAAGGTCCTAGGAACAAGGCGAAGCTCCAGAATGGCCTCCCTCTGGAGCTTCGCCTTGTTCCTAGGACCTTCTCTCTCACGTTCTTTTCTCACCTTAAAACTGTTCTTTTTGGCCGTGCTGGAGTCGGGAGCGCCTCTGAGTAGTTTCCTTGAAGGGGCGCTATACAACTGTTCGATATGAATGAATGAATGAATCTACGAACTCGAGTCCACGGATACAAACTGCCTCCAAAGGACGATAGGAATTTTATTCTCAGAATGCTGTATGAGAACATTTACTGACAGTATTGTGAAACCCACAATATTAGGCCACGCTGGCTAGCCGCCTCAGAATATTCCGCATAATGCACTATTGCTTGTTGATGATTAAAGTACAGAAAATGTGCACAGTCATTGAAATTGAATATATTAGTTAAGTAATAGTTAAGCCTCTTTATTGCTAATTTTGATCCAAAGCTTATTTTTTCAGTTGGCCTTTATAGGCCTACCATTTGTACTACCTTCCTTCCCAGGTGGCCCTGACCAGCGGGACCTTTTCCCCCTTTTGTGTCTCTTCATGAGTATCCATACTTGTCTGCCAATGTACTGAATGGTTTATTACTTGTTCTGTTATGATTACCAAATAAAAAATCAATCAAAATCAAGCCATAATAAGGCATGATCAGATCTGATGACAGCCTAAGCATACTAATGGAACCTATTTTACGGGTAACAGTCTTACTGCGTCGATATTTTCGCTTATTGATTTTCGGATTTAGTGGGGGTTTTCTTTGGCAAGGTCACAAATTAATACGACTTGTTTGAAAGATATTGTGTCAGTCTCTTCCCATGGCTGCTGCTGTGAATGCGGTGGTTGCTATGGTAACAAGAGCATCTTTCGCACGGGCGAGTATGGTATCTGACAGTCTGTCGTGTTCTATCAATGGTTGCGATGCAACTGGAATAATCTTCGATGATTGAATCTGACTGGGCTTTTGAAGAATGCGTGGAAAGGAAGAGAATTAGAAGAAATGGAGACAAAGACAGTTATCGATGAAATGTTTGTGTGTTTATGTGTGTGCTTGAGAAAGAGAGGAGGAGGGGAGAGAAGAGACAGAGACAGAGAGAGAGAGAGACACACACACACACACACACACACACACACACACACACACACACACACACACACACACACACACACACAGACACACACAGACACACACACAGAAAGAGGCAGAGAGGTACAGGGACAGACGAAGAGTGAGACAGAGACAAAAAGAAAGACAGAGAGAAGAGGAAAAGAAGAAGAAAAACAGAGACAGTGACAGAGACCCCTACAGATAAAGTTGATGATAAAGGTAGACTGACCGAGTTAGGAGACAGACATAGATACAGGCACACAGACAGAAAGCCAGACATACAGACAAATAGACATACAGACATGCATAAACTAAAGCCCACTTGAACTCAGGGTCATCCTTAACAACCAAAGTTTAAAGCCATACATGTACATTGGTATAACTGCATTTATTACGATCTAAGCTACTAGCACTTCTCATAGCAGTTAGCGATCTGCTGCTCGTTGTTCGATCCGCTTCGATCTTGCTTCGATCCGCTTCGATCTTGCTTCGATCCGTTTCGATCCTGCTTCGACGCCGCCTCATACCTTTCGATCAGGACCTTCGACTCCGGCGTCAAGGTCCTCATTTTCTTCGCTCTGAGCCAGCCGTCCTTGACAGCGATGTGGTCGCAGTCCAGTTCCTGATAGGTACATCCGGACAGATTGAGCAGCACAGGGTTTGTATCGAGGACGGCGTAGTGGTGTTCGTAGTGACCCTCTGTGGTGGTGGCCAGGACCTTGGAGGGCGGAGGGGGTGGAGGAGGCAGAATTGACCCGATGAGGGGGGTCAGGTGGTGCGGGGTGCGACGGAACTTGGAACGACGTCGTAGTCGCCAGCAAGTGATTAAGATGACAACGACGACGATGATGATGAGGCTGGAAATGACGAGGAGGACGATGTATATGATTGGCGGGAAGAGCGATTCGATCCGATTGTGTTGTTGCGGCCGAGTGACTGAAAATGATCATGATCTCATTAATCATCATCATAATAATCGTCATCATCTTCATAATTTATGATAATTATTAATCATCGTCGTCGTCGTCCTCCTCCTCCTCATAATCATCACATTAATCATCATCATCATCACATTCATCATCATCGTCATCATCTTCATCGTCATCATCATCATCATCATCACATTAATCATCATCATCATCATCATCATCTTCATCATCATCATCTCATTAATCATTATCGTAATCATCATCATCATCATTGTCGTCATCGTCGTCGTCATCATCATCATCATCATCATCGTCGTCGTCGTCGTCATCATCATCATCGTCGTCGTCGTCGTCGTCATCATCATCATCATCATCATCATATTAATCGTCGTTATCGTCATCATCGCACTCATCTTCATCATCATCATCACCTTATTAATCACCATCATCATCATCGTCGTCGTCATCATCATCATCATCATCGCAGTCATCGTCATCGTCATCATCATTATGATCATCATCATCATCATATTAATCGTCGTCATCGTCATCATCACACTAATCGTCATCATCATCATCACCTCATTAATGATCATCGTCATCATTATCATCATCAATCATCGTCGTCGTCGTAAACATCATCATTACTATCATCATCATTATCATCAAATTCATCATCTTCGTCGTCATAATCATCAGCGTCATCAACTCATCATAAAACGTCAGTGATCTGTTTCTTCCTCTTCCTCCTCCTTTTCCTTTTCATCATAATCGTGACCATCACCAGTTTCATCATCACATTCATCATCATCGTCATCGTCCAACAGAGACTCTTAATAATTGTCTTACGATTTGCTCGCTGAACTCACTTGATGGCCTGACGGTCAGGTATGCTCTTCGAAGGCTGAACCCGCTCGTGGTGAGGGCTGCGCAGGCGTACTGTCCGGCATCGGCCTGGGTGGTTCGGGGAATGGTCAGTCTGGTGGAGAAGTGACCATTAGGTGGGGAGTGGGTGGAGAACTGACCCCGGCGTAGCACGACGTAAGGGTCGTCGTGAATGAGGATGGTGGCCGAAGATGCGTTGGACGATGAGAAGGAGAAAGAGGATGGCTGTGCATCCTCACCGCGAGAGGAATCGAGTCTCTTGAGCCACTGTTGAGGATCGACATACAATGCAAATAAATGCCATACAATGCAATTATACCGCACAATGCAATACAATACAATACCATAAATGCCGTAAAATAGAATGCAATGCAATGCAATACAATACAGTTTAATGAAATACAATACAGTTTACAATGCAATGCAATAAACGCAATGCTATACAATGTATTACTGTATTACGTTATTTGGCTATAAGCTACAAAAGATACGACGTGGCTTGAGACAAGAGGTAATGATGGTGAGATCAGATAAGCTAGCTTTAGAGATAGCCTTATTTGCATTATTTTAAGGTATGATTGGGTAAGATGTGGTATGGTCAGTGCGACCAATCTCCATTCTCTTAAATCCTAAGCTCTTGCCAGAAAAATCCCAAGATTGGCCAAAGGTGTACAAAAAATCCCAAGTTACTACACAGGAAAAGCTGTGATGAAAATTTAATATGAAATGCCTGTTAACTTTTAATAATCACAAAATTCACAATTATTCACAAACATGCCTAGCTAAGAACTGGAAAAGAAAAAAACGGAGCATAACATTGAGTTAACAATGTTTACAAGTTACAATACTAATAAACTGAGCGAGGTTTTCGAATCTGATTTGCTGCCGCTGTTGTAAAGTACGGTAGAAACTAGTCTGTAGAGTGTAGACTGTAGACCTTAGAAAAAATCCCAAGATTGCTAGGAAAAATCCCCAGATCTCAAGTCGAACCCCCAAAATCCCGAGATCTTGTGGAAAATCCCACGCAGTAATATGAAGTACCTCAATGTGTGGCTCGACGGGGCTCTGGATTAGGCAGTTGAAGGTGACAGGGTTGCCCTCGGAAACCGTCTGGTTGCTAGGATACGGGGGTAGAAAGATCGGGTCGTAGTCCGGAAAATCTAAAGCCAACCATCATCATCGTTGTCGTAATCATCTCATTATGCTGATCATAGTCATCATCATAATCATCTTAATTATCATCAGGTTAATCATCTTAATCATCATCAGGGTGATTATCACCATCTTCCCCTTAATCATCATCAATATAACCTCAATCATTCGCATCTTAATCATCATCCTAATCATCATCATCATCCTCGGCGTCGTCAACAGAATCTCAATCATCATAATCATTATCGTCGTTCTATTCATCCTCATCTTCATAATCATGATCATCATCTTACTCATGATCATCGCCATCGTCAACATTATAATCTTAATCTTCATCATCAGAATCGTAATCAACATCATTTTAATAATCATCGGGCATAACTTAAGAAATCATTAGCATCTTAATCATAATCAGAAACATCAAAAAAATCAACATCATCTCAATCATTATAATCTTAATCATATTCATCATCCTAATAATCATCAACATAATCTTAATCATCATCAAATATTAATCATAATCATCATCATCTTAATCATAATAAACATCATCTTAATCATCATCATAATCCGACCAACCGATGATATCCACATCGTAGGTGAAGTTGATGGTTCCTGCCTTGTTGACGGCCCTGCAGCTGTACTTTCCACTGTCCTCGACCTTGACCCTTGCCAGTCTCAGCATCCAACGTCCTTCACCGTGACGCAGAGCCTCGTCCTCCTCGCTGATCATCTTCCCGTCCTTGAACCAGAGTACTTCCGGTCGAGGTTTCCCGCCGGCGCGACAACGCAGACGGACCGTACTTCCGGGTGCCTGGGTCACGTGGGAGTCCCGGATCATCTGGTCCAGGCGCAGGAACACCGGAGGCTCTGTACGAAAAGATCAGTGTCAATTCCATTTTCGGTATAGATTCCTGGTCAATCGGAGGTGACAGACAGACAGACAGACAGACAGACAGACAGACAGACAGACAGACAGACAGACAGACAGACAGACAGACAGACAGACAGACAGACAGACAGACAGACAGACAGACAGACAGACAGACAGACAGACAGACAGACAGACAGACACACACACACACACACAGACAGACACACACAGACAGACACACAGACAGGCAGACACACAAATACCAACCACTGAGCACCGTATTAGCACCTCTGTCATGGTTTTACCGCCACAGGCGTGGTATTACCTGCTCGAGCGTGGTATTCCTGGAAGTAGTTCTCGTCGAAGTTGGCAGGTGGCACCAGGGTGCTGTTTACGTTCGCTGAAATGCAGAAAAGAAAGAAAAGAAAAAGAAAAATGTACCAAAGAAGAATGTAAGAGAAACGAACACGACGAGACAATTATTCTTAAATCAATTAATAACATTGGGTCTACAGGGGTCGTCCATAAATGACGTCACGCACCTAGGGGGTTGGGGGTAGGGGGTCGGAAATTTGTGACGATGTGTGACATGGGGTGGGGGTCTGAGTAGTGTGACGTCACACCAGGTCTATGTTAATAAATTTAACAATTAACAACAATTTATTTTTAATAATAACAGCACTAATTTTGAGGATTAAATTTTAATTATTTTTAAATTATTTTAATGTATACGGGCACCATTATTGATAATTTTCTAATTATTTCAATTTTTGGTCACCGTTAGATTTTAAAATATTCATGCTTTCGCTGTTTGTTTCATGGAGGAGCATTTTGCTTCGCCATGGAAATTGGTTTTAGGGGGGAGTCAGAGCTTTGTGACGTCATTTTCAGAGGGGGTCTTACGTTTTGTGACGAAGTGTGACGAGGGGAGGTGTGGGGGGGTAAAATCGGCCAAAATACCGTGATGTCATTTATGGACGGCCCCACAATATTTGTAGGCCTATACTATATTATTATTCCGTAGTGTGCTGCGTGCACAAGAAATTATATGGCGCTTTTTCCTTCCAAGAAATCCAAGCGACATCGATCGTATGTGACTAAATTTAGCCGAAACTTTTATGGCCATGTCAGTTAATTGGCGTCGTCAATGGCAACGGAAAAAAGAAACGATAATATATATATATATATATATATATATATATACACACACAACCCAAATGCTCTCGCGCTCTCTCCGTCTCTCTGTCTCTCTGTCTGTGTCTGTTTCTGTGTGTGTGTGTGTCTCTGCCTCTGTCTCTGTCTCTGTCTCTGTCTCTGTCTGTCTGTCTGTCTGTCTCTCTATATATATTTAAATGTATATATATATACATATATGTGACTAATTATTAATTAGGATAAGATCAATAATTGTGTAGGCTATCACTGCAGAGAGACGATCAGGTCTGAACGTTGCATTAGTTTATCCGATGCAAGTCAGCTGCGGGTTAACTGCCTTCCCAGAGAAAACGCGGCAGAGGGATTTTACGCATGAATATATATATATTATAATATATATATATATGCATCTAATTTTTCTACATTAAAGTTTATTTGTCCATTTTCTTGTCTCTTTTTGTATGTGGTGTATAATTTTATCTGCCTCTGGCTTTTATCAGTCTTTCGGACTGTCTGCATGCCTACCTATCAGTCAATCTGACTGTGTTCCTCTTGTTCTCTCTGTCTGTCTTTGTCTCTGACTGTCTCTGTGTCTCTCTGTCTCTCTATGTCTGCGTGTGTGTCTCTCTGTCTCTATGTGTCTGTGTCTCTCTGTCTCTCTTTCTCTCTGCCTCTCTGTCTGTCTGTCTGTCTCTGTCTGTCTCTCTGCCTGTCTCTGTCTCTGACTGTCTCTGTTTGTCTGCCTGTCTCTTTATCTATCTCTGTCTGTCTGTTTGTCTGCGTCTGTCTCTCTTTGTCTCTTTACATCAAAGTCAAATTCTGTTCGTGTGCAAACGAGCGATACTCGGATGTTTATTTTGGACATGAAACGCGAACTAGGCCCCAGAGGGCGCTCAAAACCATTTCCATAAACATACATACTTACTTACGTAATCATAGGCTAACAGGCGTACCTTCAGTCTACATAGCGTTTGTGTGTTTGTGTGTTTGCCTTGCTTACTTGTGTGTGTG
This sequence comes from Aporrectodea caliginosa, assembly GCA_020284085.1. Classification (NCBI taxonomy): domain Eukaryota; kingdom Metazoa; phylum Annelida; class Clitellata; order Crassiclitellata; family Lumbricidae; genus Aporrectodea; species Aporrectodea caliginosa. Next base: position 48,985 of record JACEVL010000121.1, on the reverse strand, counting down.
TGTGTGTGTGTGTGTGTGTGTGTGTGTGTGTGTGTGTGTGTGTGTGTGTGTGTGTGTGTGTGTGTGTGTGTGTGTGTGTGTGTGTGTGTGTGTGTGTGTGTGTGTGTGTGTGTGTGTGTGTGTAATCCAGCTTAATACTCTAACCTTATCTTTTTAATAATATTCTGTTATTAATTCAAACTGTAAGATTACATGATATATTAGTTACAGATGATAACAAGTTAAACAGGAGTCGAATTTAACTTCATGGCAGCCTGCAAGGTACCCATCTGTCCTACTGCTCATTTTACAGTCGCCTCTAGGGGGTGGAAGGCTGAGTCAAACCTTTTGGGGCTAGCGGGTATCGAACCCGCGTCCTCCTGATCTTCGTGCCAGCGTGTTACCATTCAGCTATCTTCAAACCTAACCTGACACTATATACTCTAACATATCCCCTCCTAGCCTAACCTAACTTATGCAACTCTAAATTAGTCTATCCCAATCTAAAATATTCTAATGATTTGATCTAACCTAGCCTAACATATGATACTCTAAACTATCTTTAAATTTAACCTGGTTTAACCTTTTACCCCATATAATCATACTCTACTCCACTCTAACGTAATCTACTCAACGTAATCTACTCTAATCTATCCTACTCTAATGTAACTCTACTCTGACCTAACTTATCTTCTCCAGTCTAATCTAATCTAATCTTCGACGTTCTCCTAAATCAATAAAATCAACGTATAGCTTATTAGCTCCAACTCAGGGATGGGCAAATTACTCGGAAAATGCAAATTACTTTGAGACTTGAAATATAATTTCAAATTAGAAAATACGTGGGAAAAAGTTATTGAATTACAAATTACAAATACAAACTGCGTAATTTCAAGTAATTTCAATTATTGGCCATCTGTGGTCCTACTTACGTGACACGTAGACGAGATATCTGGCGTCCGCTGATCCAAATCCATTGGTAGCGGTGCACTGGTAGACTCCGGTGTCATCCAGTTCGAGGTCCCGGACGTGAAGGACTCCGAGACGAAGGATCCGGAACCTCTGCCAGCCGACGTGGATCGTCTGTCCGTCCTTCGTCCATTCGTAGATCGCTTCGTGAGGTCTGGACTCGACCGGACAGTCCAGACGGAGACGGTCACCAGCGCGGACGACCTGACGACGCTCGTAGTTAGTGGAGATCCGCGGGGGACCTGGAGGAGTGGAAGGAAGGTAAGGGGTGATGGTAGGGAAGGTAGAGGAGGGTAGGTTATAAGAGAGAGAGAGAGAGAGAGAGAGAGAGAGAGAGAGAGAGAGAGAGACAGACAGACAGACAGACAGACAGACAGACAGACAGACAGACAGACAGACAGACAGACAGACAGACAGAGACAGAGAGACAGACAGACAGACAGACAGACAGACAGACAGCCAGACAGAGACACACTGAGAGAGACAGAGACATAGACAGAGACATAGACAGAGAGACAGACACAGACACAGACAGACAGAGAGACAGACATAGACACATCCACAGACAAACAGAGATAGATAGAGATAGATAGATAGAGAGACAGAGAGAGACAGATAGAGACAGAGACAGAGGTTATGGCCTATATATCATGTAATAAATAAAAATGTCGTCTATTTTTATAATATTTCTATCCAACCTAATCTAATCGTAGTCTAATTTAACCCCCCCCCTATATGAAACACGCGAAACTATAACTTCGTTTCTTTAAGACCTTTTAAACACCTTTAAATCGTTGTTTCAAGGTCTATATAAGCTACTCGTCACTTACGTTCCACCAGTACAGGCGAGCAGAACTGTTACACTCCAGCGTATTTTAAGTATAGAACGTTCCTCATATAATTGATGCGAACAGGCTTTGCTGCCTTCAATAAGATGCCATTTGTTGGATTCATAGTGCAAGTCCCAAGCTTGGATAAAGCCGCAGGAGGGGACTTAAGGGCACTGGCAGCCATACGATGTCGTTAGTCACTGGAAACTTCTATAGCATACGCAGATGCGAGTTTATTTTGTTTGATCTTCAACATTATGTAGTGACTTTACAAAATTAAGCGACATTGCGGATTTGCGGCTGTATAAATGAACAATGCTGTTTTAACGTTTATGGTTTCTAACTGTATTGGCATTACAGAAAATTAGAAACTGATGTCAATCATTAGGTATCCAAACAACTCTGCTAGACAAAATTCGTTCAGCGAAGACTCTGAAGGTTTGGCCATTTAGAGAGAATAGTAGAATGCCAGTTGACCGAATCCCACACAATGCACTACTTGCAAGATTCGAAGGAAAAAGAAACAAAGGCAGACCAAGACTACGCTGGATAGACAATATAAATGAGTACATAACATCACTTGATCTAACACTAATGGGAACAATGGACTTGACAAATGACAGAGGACAATGGAGATGTAGGCTACGTATTTGGCCATTCTTATAGCGACTTGCAAGAGAATCACGAAGGCGTTAACATTTACTCGTACCCATTACCGCCAAATGATTGGTGTCAGGGACTGGTGATGATAATGATGATTACAATATAAATGAGGACATAACATCACTTGGACTAACTAACACTAAGGGAGCAATGGACTTGACAAATGACCGAGGACAATGGAGATCATTTATTCGTACCCATCGTCGCCAAATGGAACTGATGATGCTGATGATGATATATGTGGGTGAACGATTGCGATCTTACCATTAGTGATGGGATCATCTGCTCCTGTCCACCAGTTGCTGAGGAGGAGCATCAGTGAGATACTGTGGCCGAGAACCACGGCGTTCCGCATCATCGCTTGCAACTGATGATAATGACTCTGTACAGCATAAAATGACTCTGTATACATTTAAATGACATCGCGAGGTAAAAAAACTTTGTTTGCAGTAAAATGACTTTTTGCTTGCAGTAAAATGACCCTGTATGCAGTACAGTGACATTGTGAAGTAAAATTACCCTTTGCAGGAAAATAACTGTATAGTAAAATGACTTAGCACATAAAAATTACTCTTCCCTAAAATGACTAAGTAAAGTGAAATGACTGCATGAAGAAACTTACTGACTCCCAGTAACAGTTACTGTCCGCAAGTCATTTATCATCAGTCATTTTCTGGTGGTCATTTTCCAGCGATGATCAATAATTTTGTAGATATAACTTATGCATTATTTCTATCGTTCATTATGATATGATAATTTCCTACTGACAATTTTAGAGCGGTAAGTTTTAACGGTCATTTTCATTAGTCATTTTTCAGCGTCATTTTCAGCAGTTATGTTCTGTTTGCGTGTGACAGGCGGTCATTTATACTTTAGGGAATATAAATGTCATTTTTCTTGTGGTCTTTTTTGCTTCTTGCGGTCATAATTCAGTGTTCGCTCAAATTGCGTTATTTTATTTATCGACTTTCTCCAGGCGGTCGTTTCTAATCCGCACTTAGCGGTGGTCATTTTAGAGCGGTCATTTTAGAGCGGTTATTTTACAGCGGTCATTTTACAGCGGTCATTTTACAGCGGTCATTTTACGGTTGTCATTTTATGGTGGTCAATTTTGCACGGTAATTTTAGAGCGGTCATTTTAGAGTGGTCATTAAAGCGGTCATAAACGACGACGAGGAAGAATAATTCCAGGAGGAGGATTTATGCCTTTGGAGGGGGTTGAGTTGGGTTGTTTTGGAGGAGTGGGGTGGGTTGGTCGTTGAGCCAAATTGCATTTGTCCCTCTCCTCTGACGAATGCCACCACGAGACTTCAGCACTAATTAGTACAACTAATAGTATCGGTCGATACACTCTCTCTTTCTCCCTATATACCTTTCTCTCTGCCTGCCTCTGTGTTTCTCTCCTACTCCTGTATCTGTCTCTGCCTCTCCCACTCTTCTCTACTTGTCTACCCGCTCTCCCACTCTCTGTTCCTGCCTGTCTCTGTGTAGCTGTGTCTATCTGTCTCTCTGTCTATCTGTCTCTGCCTCTCTCTTTTTCGCTCTGTCTCTGTCTCTCTCTATCTATGTCTGCCAGTTTCTGTCTCTGTCTCTGTCTCTCTCTGTCTCATCTAGTATGTATCCTTCTCCCCTTTCGTTGGCTCTGCTTCCCTCTCTGTCCTGTTCCTGTGTCCCTACACGGCCTCCAGTCTATCCTCTGTTCCTGCCTCCCTACCACTCATCTATTTGCCTTCCACCATCCTTCTACATTGTCTTGTATTCCATCCGTTCCATTGTTTCATTCTGCCTGCCTGTCTGTCTCTGCCTGCCTGTCTGTCTCTGCCTGCCTGTCTGTCTCTACCTGTCTATCTGTCTCAGTCAGTCAGTTCGTCTGTCTCACGAAAATCTTACTCGTCTGACTGACACAGTCTTCATTCTATCGTCATTTCATATATTTGGTATGTGTTCAGAGGAGGTGGTAAACAATATCGGTAACTTTCTGAAGAAGGCAAATGCAAGGAAAGTGGCTAAAATTCTCTACTTCATAACCAATCGCCTCAACTACAGGTCTAAATCTCCGCACAGCAAATTAAAATCTTCTATATTTCGCAAAAATCTCCACAATTAATGGCTTAAATCTCCTAATACAAATTTCTTATTTCCTTATAAAAATGTATAAAAATATTCCTTTAAATCTCCCATTGTAAATGTCTTGCATCGCAATAAATCTCCGCAACCATTGGTATTACTCCATTATGTCCATTATAAATCTCCTATTTCAGAAAACTCTCCCTATCAACTGGTATTAATCTCTCATTATAATTTATGTTAGATTTGTTTTACAGCCTATCCTCCGTATTGCAATTACTTTCTCGTTCAGTTATTAACATCTGGGAATTACTTACTCTAAATCTCTCAATCAGTTATTAATCTCCAATTCCGCATCTCCCATCGGCATAAAACTCCTGTCTATAATTAGATCAAAATGAAGAACTCACCAAATGTTCTGACGTTCTTAAACGAATCGATGTTCTCTCTCACGAACCACTTATCGATTTCCGTTCTATCGTCTCAACTGAAAAATGCGCTATATTAAAATCCACAACGAGGTTTGAACCGTCTTCTATACGTAATCCCCATTTATAGCCAACTCTTCCCACAATCCATTCGGTTTCCGGTCTACCGAAACTTTTCCAATCGATCAACGTTGTCGCGAAAAAGATGGCGACCGGAAACGGAAATGAATCAGACACTTCCGGTCAGCGAAGGAAGCGACGATTGACCATCGCAGGCGCTGACCAGCGATGGAATGTACAGTGGTCAGTGGATGGCCACTGACCAGCCTCGCACAGCAGCGCTGCAGCCACAAAATGCTGATGAGTGATTGAAGATGTCCTTATTGTAATTCATTGCCCTTCATATACTTATATATGTTTATACATACATGAACCATCTTTGACACCTATTTATGTATTTATGGTGATGTGTGTGTGTGTGTGTGTGTATGTGTGTGTGTGTGTGTCTGTGTGTGTGCAGGTAGTCAGTCGCCCTCCGCCACTCACCCATTCGCCGCAGATGCTGCTCCTCTCTGACTCCGCATCAGCTGATGCTCTCTGCTGTCACAGCTGCGTCAGGTCCGAAGGTGTGCCAGGACCGCATGTTATATGTCGTAGTCATTCTCCCCCGGGGGCATACAATGATCGGACTCACCCAGTTAGAACTCTGGGTGGAGTGGGGGTCGACGAAGTTCTAGTGGTGCAGCGTTTGTTATAGGGACAGATGTGCTGAGGGCTGGCCCGGCTGGATGCTCTGTATGAGGCTGCAGGTGGGTTACCTGTTCAAGGTCAACAGGTCAACTTAACGATCTCCTAATCTACGATGGATTCGATGGAACAAACAGACAAACAGACAGACAGACAGACAGACAGGCAGACTTAGAGATAGAAGGTCAGTCAAGCAGACAGACAAACAGACACAGACGAAGACAGACAAAGGCATGCAGACAACCACATGCACGCCGACTAGACAGACAGAGAGACAGACAGACAGACAGACAGACAGACAGACAGACAGACAGACAGACAGACAGACAGACACGTGGAGATAGAGAGATAAAGAGACAGACAGACAGACGGACGCAAAAACACAGAGACACAAAGACACAGAGACAGACACAGAGACAGATGCACAGATATACAACAATTTTTTCAGCGTGTTTGAAGTTCACAGTCTCGCATTCAGTGGCGTCTACCCCCCCCCCAACGCCTCCCAGTGTGATTCTCCTTACAGATTTTATTTTAGTTATAGTTATAGTTATAGTTAATGGTTTTTATTTTAGTTATAGTTATAGTTATAGTTAGTAATATTTTTTAGTTATAGTTATAGTTATAGTTAATGGATTTTTATTTTAGTTAATTTTAGTTACTACTTAGTTACAATAATTAAGGCTATAAGCAAAATTGTGCGTATTAACACGCTGTTTCACAATTTGCTCAGAGCTTTGAAAGCCTTTGAAGCATGGGTGCATTCAGCTTCACGAATACACGAGTTTCCAATGTAACTGATAAATTGCATAATAAAACTATTGCATTTTTCGTTCTCATTTATGTCGAATCGTCCATATTGCACTTCCTATTTTTATTTTTGCATTAACGAAAATAAAGATGAATTTTCGTTAGTGTTATTTTCGTTATAGTTATAGTTATAGTTAATGATATTTTTAGTTATAGTTATAGTTATCGTTAACGAAATCATTTTATTTTCGTTAACGAACATTTTCGTTATCGTTATCGTTAACGAGAATCACACTGCCCCCCATCTGGAGTTGGAGAACAAACACTCCCCACTCTGCCCGACTTACAGTATAAGCGTCTCAGAAGTCACTCCGAACTGTAACTCCGCCACTACTCGTACTCTGGCAGTGCCAGTGCCCAGCCTGGAGAACGGAGGAGGGCGACGCAGATCATCTATGTTTATGAAACAGTGTCGCTAATCAGCAACTAACCAAGTCAGACTGTAAATTAGTATACGTTAAACCCACGGGCCCTTCCCTTATACCCGGGGTCCACGGTTAAACCCCATCCACTTCTGGCAACTGTGGCAGGTGGCTCTCTCAACCCCTCCCAACCCCCATTGGAACTGGAACAGCCCTCGCTGTCTTCAAGAAACATCTAAAAACTGAACTTTTCACACAGGCCCATCTTGAGTGATTTACCCCTGCTCCTCAAAGTGCTTCTGAATCGTTGCTTCGAGTCATCGACTGCTTACGAACTACGGCACTAAAATCTCTATTATTATTATTATTATTATTATTATTATTATTATTATTATTATTATTATTATTATTATTATTATTATTATTATTATTATTATTATTATTATTATTATTAACTCGCCACTGCACTCGTTGTTGGTGACGTGCTTGTCATAATTGCAGGTATCACGAATGGACCGTTTCATCTTTTTTGGCAGCAGCCGCAGTAGTCGACCTCTACTCAGTGGAGTCCCCGAAGGCAATTCGATAGTTTGACTGAAGCACATCCAAAGACCTATCAACCGCCCTTCCACTGAGAAGTGGGTGACGCGATGATTGGCTCTGGGCCTGGGTTCGAACCCCGAGAACCAGGGATAAACTGCACTTGTAAAAGACACAAACGTCGTTGATGTAAAGCTAAAGAGAGAGCTCGATATGAAATGATATGCTGGATCGATGGATGGATGGAGCGATAGATAGATGAATATAAGGATTGATAAATGGATGTAAAGCTGGAACGGTGGATGGATGGATAGGCTAGATGCTGTGTGAATGGATGAAAACGTGGATTGATGCAATGCAATGCAATACAAAAGTATCTATTATTGTCCCCCCTTCCAAAGCTCAGAAGTGCACACGACCGTACAATAGAACAATCTGGTTCACAGGACTTTGTTATTTCATCCGCTATATTGTGACCACAAGGGCCGTTCACTTCAACCTTATTTTAATAAACATGACTAGCCCTCGACGCTGTATCTAGCGTTTATTTTAATCCACAGTTTAACGTCATCATATGACATCAAAGGCCGTTGACGACAATTCAATATTATGTACAGTACAATTGAAACAAAATTGATAGAGTTAAAGGCATCTAAACAGTACTTTATAATGTCACTAATATTAATTGTTTAGCAGCTTAATATTATAGTCAGTTAAGATACAAATGTCAATGTTACTTGTATAAGATAACATACTGTAAGTTGGTCTTTCAGACAAATTATAGGCCTACACTGTTTTGCAGCAATTATCACACAAATCTTTTTTAATGTACAATGAAAAGATTCCTGATAAACAGCAATAATGTACACGCGATTCCAAATCCAGCTATTCAATTATATAACAGCATTGGTTTCAAGTTTACAAAACCTGTAACTATGAAGTTTACAAAACCTGAAATTATTATATGAAATTTATATTTTAATTTTAATTTTCAAACATTTTTTTTTTTATTCAATGCAACCAGACATCATAAATAAAATACATGCATAGGCATACATTGAAAACGACAGTTCTTTATCATATGTTATAGATATGAATAGAAAAGATTATTGTAATTTGACCTGAGAGTCTTAATCTAGCGTTTGAAGGAAATCGACAAATTTATTTTGTCGAAAGAAACAATTAAAACGGTGTCCAAATAATATGAATTCCGTCCAGTGTTTAAGAACGTATTAAGTTACCGACGACAGGGAAAGAGAATTGCCGATTACTCTATAATTTACAATATTATGCGTGAGAGAGTATGCGTGCACATGTGAGTACATGTGTATGTGTCAGGAGCGTAGCCAGGAAAAAATTCGGAGGGGTTTTTAAATAATTTGCGGGAGGAGTTTTCCATTGGAAATGGCCGAAAAAGTTCAGTTTTTGTATTTCACATATAACTGCGTATAAAAAATTTGGCTATTTATTGGGGGGGGGGGTTAACCCGTAAACCCACCTTAAATACACCATGGTATGTGTTTGTGAGTGTGTGCGTGTGCGTGTCCAGGTAGCCTATCGTATCGTATCGTATTTAAGTATTTGTAAAGCGCCTCTCGTAGGGTGAACCGTTCAGAAGCGCTCCCAGTGTGCTAAGCCCCGCGAAAATAAACAGGTTTTGAGAAAAGCGAAGGAAGAAGAGAGACTGCCAGAGAGAATAATTTTAGAGCGAACAGAAGGAGGTAGTAGAAGAACAGGTAGTCAGTCTCCCACAGGCACTGACCCATCCACAGAAACTGCGCCTCTCAGACTCCTCACCAGTTGATGCTGCCTTCTGCTGTCACAGGTCTGAAGGTGCGCCAGGACTGCATGTGAGTCACAATCATTCTCTCCCCGGGGGGTATAAAATGAATCGGACCCAACCAATCGGACCTTAGGGTAGGGGGGAGGCGGGGTTCGAGGAAGCTGCATGGCCACCGACGATCACAAGGCCAACTAACGCTCTGCCAAACTACGAACAGCTCAGTCAATGAACAAACAGACAGAGATATACAAAGACAGACAGACAGACAGACAGACAGACAGACAGACAGACAGACAGACAGACAGACAGACAGACAGACAGACAGACAGACAGACAGACAGACAGACAGACAGACAGACAGACAGACAGACAGACAGACACACACACAGACACACAGACACACAGACACACAGACACACAGACACACAGACACACAGACACACAGACAGACAGACACACAGACACACAGACACACAGACACACAGACACACACAGACAGACAGACAGACAGACAGACAAAGACAGACATGTCTAATACCTGTGCAAGTGGTTGCATGTAGGCAGCCACATGCACAGGTATTAGACAGACAGACAGACTAATAGACTGACACATGCAGATAGAGACATAGACAAACAGACACACAGACACAAACACATAGACACACAGACAAAGGTATGCAGACAACCACATGCATACGTATTAAACAGACAGACTAGTAGACAGAAACATGAAGATAGAGAGATAGACAGCCAGACAGACAGACAGACAGACAGACACAGACATGGACCAATCTATTTCAATATGTTTCATGTCGACAGTCAGGTGTTGTCAATCACGTGCTTGTCTTAATTGCAGGTAACACGAATGGACCGTTTCATCTTTTTTGGCTGCAGCCGCTGCAGTCGACCTCTTGCTACTTAGTGAAGTCCCCGAAGGCAGTTCGATAGTTTGACTGAAGCACATCCAAAGAACTTTTTAGTCGCCGCCCTTCCACTGGTAAAGGTGACTCGATGAGTGGCTCTGGAATCGGTTCGAATAAAACAGTGTTCTTACTACACTTGTAAAAAACAGAGACGTCGTTGGTCTAAAGTTAAAGCGTAAAGTCGATTTGAAATATGTTGGATGGATGGATCGATGGATGGAGGAATACATAGATAACTTCAACTACTACTACAACAACTACTGCTGCTGCTACTACTATCACAACTACTACACTACTACTGCTACTGCTGCTGCTGCTACTGCTACTACTACTACTACTACTACTACTACTACTACTACTACTACTACTACTACTACTACTACTACTACTACTACTACTACTACTACTACTACTACTACTACTACTACTACTACTAAACTACTACTACTACTACTACTACTACTACTACTACTACTACTACTACTACTACTACTACTACTACTACTACTACTACTACTAATAATAATAAAAAAAAAAATAAAAAAAAATAAATAAAAAAAAATAATAATAATAATAATAATAATAATAATAATAATAATAATAATAATAATAATAATAATAATAATAATAATATTGGTGCTAAATGTAGTGAAGTTTTTACTATATGAACCTGTGAATAAGTTGGTTCATAGGACTTCGTTATCCTCGATCTTCTGGCCGCAAAACAGCTTCGACAGCTATCGATTGGATTGGATCCTCAGTTTAACGGCAGCTTATGACAACATAGGCCGTTGCCGCCGACAAAGATCATTTTTTGGCATATTACAGCTCATATATCGATTGAAGGAAATTGACGCATTTATTGTGCCTAAAAATGCAATTAAAAGGTGTTTAAATAATTGTAATTCTGTCCAGTATTTAACGATGTCTTAAGTGACCGACGAAAGCGAAAAGAGAGTTGCCGATTAGTAATAATTAGCAATAGTAATTACAGTCGACGATACTTAAGTGCGTAACGTATAAGTGCATAATTCACTTATGTGAATAGAAGCTCCCATTTCAGCTGAATACAGGGTATTTCAATGGAAGACAACTCCAGATATGTTCATCGTGAATATCACATAATGTGATAATTCGGTTATGTGCATTGCCGACTACATCGATGGTGCTGTGCATCTGGGAGTGAAGGACTTGTTCAGGTCTCTCTTGAAGTGGCGCCACATAAATTTGGAATTACCATAACCATTACCGACAATGTGACAGCCTCGGTGGAGGCTTGAACCCGTACTCTCCGCGCTACAGGTCAAGCGCTCTAACCAATCACGATGATGATGATGATGATGATGATGATGATGATCTTATTTCTCAACAGGGAAGGGTGAGCAGACTGCATCTGCCGATTGGATGGTTCCACAGTTTAACGGCAGCTTATGACAACATAGGCCTTAGCCGCCGACAATGATTATAATTATTTTGGCATAGTAGAACTCGAATGTCAATCATTTGCCGATTGAAGGAAATTGACAAATTTATTTTGTCGGTATAAGCAATAAAAAGGTGTCTAAATAATATTATTTCTGTCCAGTGTTTCACGACATCTTAAGTGACCGACAACATGGAAAAAAGAGTTGTCGATTAGTATTTAATTAGCAATAGTAATTACAGTCGACGATATTTAAGTGCGTAACGGGTAAGTGCATGATTCGCTTATGAGCAAAGAAGCTCCAGTTATCCAGCTTAATACAGGGTATTTCAATGGAAAACAACCCCGGGTATGTGCATTTTGCAAAGTGTGAGCGAAGAACTTGCTCAAGTCTCGAAGTGTCGCTATATAAATTTGCAATTACCGTTACTATTGCCATCACAGTGTGTTTTTACTGCAATTGTAAAAAATAGGAATGTCGATGGTCTAAAGGGTTAAAGTGTAAACTATAAATTGAAAATATGTTGTATGGATGGAACGATGGATGAAGGGATAAACGGATGAATGGAAGGACGGATAGACCATCATCAATCAATATTCTGTTATTTAAGAGATTACAAGCTGTCACAAACGTAACTTATTTACAAATCGGGATTACAGTTTGTGTAACATAGTCTAGGGCCTGAACCTGCTAGAATAATTATAGATTGTTGATGCTCACAAATTGAATAATTGCATTCGATATTAGTATTTAGTGTGCGTTATTTTAAGGGACCGGCGATATGAAATTCCGATCATCCTTGTTTGGTAGGTTGAAACCTTGGGCCCGCTGCCCGCGGGAGCGAAGATGGAAGGCCTAATGACTTTGTCGGGTAGCTGGAAGTATGTCCGGAGTACACGTGTTGGATCTGAGGCAGCAGCTCTAAAGAAGGATTCATCCGCAGTCCTACCTAGATCTTCAGTTACTGGGGCTGAGGATGGAGGATGTCGCTTTGCCTCGTTCCATCCATCACTTGCTAACTTCTGTCCATATCCCGTGCAAGCATGTATCCCATGCACCAGGTTGGTGAGACATGCATCAGAGTGGCAATCGTTGTCGTCCTAGCTACTTCCTGAAGGTCCTCCGACGGAAGACCATGAGAACGGAGGACCCTAAGAGCATACATGGACGAAGAACAGACAGAGAGTGTTCCGTCTATCTGAGCCGTCATGCCTATAGGTCTGATGTGATAGTAACCCCCAGCATACAGATAGAATTAACCCGCTAGGCTTCTGAGGTGATCTGTGGGTGGCCCCTTCGTGAGACTATCATCTCGCGGGAGTTAGATGGATTTAATCGAACGTTAATTTCCATGGTGCAGGTGGATATGTGAGCAAACTCTTTAAGTGTTGTGTCTAAGTGAGAGGAACCAACCAGCAAATATTGGATGGATGAATCGATCGATGTGGAATGGATAGATACTGTGTGAATGGATGAAAACGTGGATCAATACAATATAATACAACTGCATCTGATAGGCCTATTGTCCTCCTTCCAAAGTTGAGATATGCACACAACCGTATACGGCGGTCGACGGAGCAATATGGTTCACAGGACTTTGCTATTTTATCCTCAATCTTGTGGCCGCAATTGGGCCGTTCACGTCGATCTTATTTACGCAATAATGTCGCGTTGGCGTTGGAATGAATGGAATCTAACGATTGAAGGAAATTGACAAATATATAGCGTCGGAAGAAACAATTAAAAAGGTGTGTAATAATATTAATTCTGTACAGTTGTTAATGATGTCATACGTTTTGCAGATACAGGGAGAAGAGAATTGCCGATTGATAATTAGTGTTGGTATTAATTGTTTCAGTCGACGCCACTTAGGTGCATAACGGATAAGTACACAATCCTAAGTACTTATTCAAGACTCTCTTGAGGTGGCGCTATATAAATTTACAATTACCATGATCTACACAGTGATCGTCTCGGTGAAGGCTCGAATCTGTACTCTCCGCGTTACAGGAACCTGAGGACAAGCTGCTCACAGGACTTATTTTGATCTCGATCTTGTGACCGCAAGGTCCGTGAAAGTCGATCTTATTTACCCTAATTATAATGCACGGAATCATTGGTTATCTAATAATTGAAGGAATTTGATGAATTTATTTTATCGTAAGAAGCAACTAAAAGGTGTCTAAATAATATTAGTTCTGTCCGGTATTTAACGATGTCTTAAGTTATCGACGACAGGGAAAAGAGAATTGCCGATGAGTAATTAGTCTTAGAATTAATTATTACAATCGACGCCACTTAAGTGCATAACCGATAAGTGCATAATTCGCCTATTATTATTATTATTATAATTATCCTACAATTTCATGTAATAATACTGTCTTTTGTTTATCAGTTGAATTAAAATAAACGAATATATTTATTATTTTATTCATCCGCTGTACTATATTTTCAGATCCTGGTGCTGAGGAAGGGAGGATTCCTCTGCACCTCATTCCTGTCCATCATTTCTGTCCCTATCCCGTGCAAGCGTGTATCCCACCAGGCATACATCAGAGAGGAGATCGTTGTCATACTAGCTATACTTCCTGAAGGGGTTCCGACGGGATACCATGTGAACGGAGAATCCTTATAAGAGCATACGTGGACCAGGACCGGGCAGAGAGCGTTCCATCGATGTGAGCCACTGAGCCTTCATGCTTAGGTCTGATGTGATAGTTATCCCAGCATACACATAGAATGAACCCGCTCAGCTTCTGAGATGATCGGTGGAGTGGACGTACCTCTGGCCCCTGCGCGAGACTATCACCATTCCCGCGTCTTAGATGGATTTAATCGAAAGTTTTTTCCATGGCCCATATGGATATGTGAGCAAACTATCCGAGTGCTGTGTTTAAGTTGGAGGAACCAACTACTGTAGTAACTATTGGATGGATGAATGCATGTAGATAAATGGGGGAATGGATAGATGCTGTGTGAATGGATGAAAACGTGGATGAATGCAATTCAACACAATGCAACTGTATATGATATTGTCCTCCTTCCAAAGCTGAGAAGTACACACGACCGAGTACGACAGGACTTAGTCATTTTATTATCGATATTGTGTCCGCAAGGACCATTCGAGTAGACCTTATTTACCCAATGGGCACTTGGAGGACGACTATAGATCTAGCGATTGAAGGAAATTGACGAGTTTATTGTGTCGGAAGAAGCAGTTAGAAAGGTGTCTAAATAATATAAATTTTGTCAACTGTTTGACGACATCTGAAGTGATACACGACATTCATTCATTCATTCATTCATTCATTCATTCATTCATTCATTCATTCATTCATTCAGAGCATTTATATAGCGCCCCTTCAAGAAACTACTCAGGAGCACTCCCGGCCCAGCCACGACTAAAGAAAAAACTTGAGGGACTTGTAGAATCCTGTCAGATGGCTTAAAAGTAAAAAACGGAGCTTAAGTGGTAGGTCATTCCAAATGGAAGGGCCAACAACCGAGAAAGCACGGCGCTGCCTAATAACCAAGCGAGTCCGTGGAACAAGGAACTCACCCCTCGTCGCAGACATGTGAAAATATTAGTTATGATATACCCAGTGGCACCAGACCGGCGAGGCATACATCAAAGAGGTCATCGTTGTCATCCTAGCTATTTCCTGCAGGGCCTTCGACGGAAGACCATGTGAGCGGACCCTAAGAGCATACATGGACGAGAAACAGGCATGCAGAGAGGATTACATCTATGTGAGCCTTCTTTTGTGCATGATAGTAACCCCCAGCATACAGATAGAATGAACCCGCTCGGCTTCTGAGATGATCTGTGAGGTGAGCTTGCCCGCTGGTCCCTGCGTGAGACTGTTCTCTCACGAGTCTTAGATGGATTTAATCTAATGCTATTTTCCATGGTCCAGGTGCATATGTGAGCAAACTCTTTGAGCGTAGTGTGTAAGTGAGAGGTACCAATTAGCAGCAATTGGATGGATGAACATAGGGATGGGCGTATATGGACAGATGCTGTGTGAATGGATGAAAGGGTGGTTGGAAACAATACAACTGTTTTTATAATGGCATGCTTCCAAAGTTCAGAACTGCACACACGACAGACCAATCTGGCTCACATGACTTAGGCCTAGTTATTTCATCCTTGATTTAGTGACCGCGAGGGTCGTTGAAATAGACGACAACATATTAGAGAACTATCTATTGACTGTAGGTAACGAATTTATTTATTGACGAATTTATTTTGTCGGAAGAAGCAATTAAAAGGTGTCTAATAATATTAATTCTGTCCCGTGTTTAACGACGTAGGAAAGATAATTGCCGAATAGTGATAATTAGTAATACTAGTTCCAGTCGACGATACTTAAGTGCATAACGGATAAATGCATAATTCACTTAAGTGAATAGATCAATAGAAGCTCCCATTTCAGCTGAATGTAGGGTATTTCAATGGAAGACAACTACCGATGTGTGAATCGTGCATAATTCTGTTATGTGCATAACCGACTACATCGATGACGCGCGTCTCTCTTAAAATGAGGCTATATAAATTTGCAATTACCACTACCATTACCTACACAGTGACGGCCTCGGTGGAGGCTCGAATCCGTACTCTCCGCGTTAAAGGAACCTGAGAATAAGCTTGTTCACATGACTTCCTTATTTTTTCCTCGGTCTTGTGACGGCAAGGACCGTTCACGTCGACCATATTTACCCAACAGGTAACTATAGAGTAACCAGACTGCCTTTGCCGAGTGCCGATTGAAGGAAATTGACCTATTTATTTTGTCGGAATAAGCAGTTAAAAAGGTGTCTAAATAATATTAATTCTGTCCAGTGTTTATCGACATCTTAAGTGATCGACAACAGAGAAAAAAGAATTGTCGATTAGTACTTAATTAGCAATAGTAATTACAATCGACGGTGTTTAGGTGCATAACGGGTAAGTGCATGATTCGCTTATGAGCATAGAAGCTCCAGTGTTAACTTAATCCAGGGCATTTCAATGGAAGACAACTCCGGGTATGTGCATATTGCAAATGTGCTTACTTTGGTTATGTGCAATTGTGCATAGCAGACAACATCGATGGCGCTGCTAACTGTGAGCGAAGGACTTGCTCAAGTCACGAAGTGTCGCTATATAAATTTGCAATTACCATTACTATTGCATACACAGTGTGTCTTTACACAACACGTATGCCATCGTTAAAAACTATACAGAATTAATATTATTTAGACACCTTTTTAATGATCAATAATTATGTCGGAATGGGGAGGAATCTAACGATTGAAGGAAATTGACGTATATATAGAGGCGGAAGAATCACACTACTGTGTTGTAGGCCTTATGTTCTGCGCCATAGACCTCATGAATATGAACTGCCCAAAAAAGATGACCACAATTTCATCTCTATGGTTCTATATCGAACAATTCGGGATGTTAAGATTTAACTCTCAATCCTGTCTATATGCATAAATTTATTGTTTTTAATTTCCTTACTTTCATGATCACATGTAAACAAGTTGCGGTATGTCAACTTTGTATCTTAATAAACGAAATCTACTACTAATTGTAAAACATAGGAATGTCGATGGTCTAAAGTTAAAGTGTAAACTCGATTTGAAAATATGTTGTATGGATGGAACGATGGATGAAGGAATAAACAGATGAATGGAAGGACGGATAGACCAATCATCAATCAATATTCTGTTATTTAAGAGATTACAAGTTGTCACAAACGTAACTTATTTTGAAATCGGGATTATACAGTTTGTGTAGGACCTGAACCTGGAAGAATAATAATAGATTGTTGATGCTCACAAATTGAGTAGCCTAATTGCTTTCGATAGGCCTATTAGTTCTTTTAAGGGATCATCGAAATGAAATTCCGATCATCTTTGTTTCGTAGGTTGAAACCTTGGGCCCGAGAGAGAAGATGGTAACGACTTTGTCGGGTAGCTGGAAGTATGTCCGGAGCACAAGTGTTGGATATGAGGCAGCGGTTCTAAACAGGGATTCATCCGCAGTCCTACCTAGATCTTCGGTTACTGTGGCTGAGGATGAAGGATATCGCGGTGCCTCATTCCGTCCATCATTTGCTAACTTCTGTCCCTACCCCGTGCAAGCATGTATCCCATGCTCCAGGCCGCTGAGTGGCACATCAGAGAGGGGATCGTAGTCGGCCTAGCCACCTCATGAAGGGCCTCCGACGGGAGATCACGTGAGCGGAGTACCCCAAAAGCATACATGGACGAGGAACAGACAGGGAGCGTTCCGTCTATGTGGACCTTCATGCTTACATGTAGGTCTGATGTGGATATACTGACCACCAGCATACAGCTAGAATTAATCTGCTCGGCTCCTGAGATGATCTGTGGAGTGGGCGTACCGCATAACCCCTGCGTGAGACTTCGATGGGTTTAATCGAAGGTTATACTCCATGGCCCAGGTGGATGTGTGAGCAAACTCTTCGAGTGATGCGTGTAAGTGGGAGGAACCAACAAGCAAAATATTGTATGGATGAATAGATGGATGGGTGGATGGGTAGATGCTGTGTGAGTTGATGAAAGCGTCGATGGATACAATTCATCTCAATAAAGTACAACTGTATTTGCTGTTTTACTCCTTCCAGAGTTCAGAAGTGCATACGACCAAACGACAGAACAATCTGATCACCAAGACTTTGTTATTTAATCCTCGATCTTGTGGTCGCAATTGGGCTGTTCACGTCGACCTTATTTACGCAATAATTATGTCGGAATGGCGAAGAATCTAACGATTGAAGGAAATTGACGTATCTATAGAGGCGGAAGAATCAATTAAAAAGGTGTCTAAATAATATTAATTCTGTATAGTTTTTAATGATTTCATACGTTTTGCAGATACAGGGAAAAGAGAATTGCCGATTGGTAATTAGTGTTGGTATTAATTATTACAGTCGACGCCACTCAAGTTCATAACGGATAAGTGCATAATCTTAAGGATTTGTTCAAGGCTCTCGTGAGGTGGCGCTATATAAATACAATTACTATTACCATTATTTACGCAGTGACCGACTCGATGAAGGCTCGAATATGTACTCTCCGTGTTACAAGAACCTGAGAATAAGCTGTTCACAGGAATTAGTTATTTTAATCTCGATCTTGCGAAAGGGATGTTCACGTCGACCTTATTCTACAGGAACTATTACTGGCAATCAAAGGATTGACTGAAATTTAGGAACTTAGCAATTAAAAAGGTGTCTAATTATATTAATTCTGTCCGGTGTTTAAAGATGTCTTAAGTTGTCGACGACAGGGAAAGGAGATTTGCGATGAGTAATTACTGTTAGAATTAATTATTACAATCGACGCCACTTTAGTGCATAACTGTTAAGTTCATAATTGGCCTATTAATGGGTGGGTGGATGGATGAAAACGTATCATTATTATTACTATTATCCTATAATTTCATGTAATAATACTGTCGTTTGTTTATCAGTTGAATTAAAATAAACGAATATATTTATTATTTTATTCATCCGCCTTACTATATTTTCAGCTCATGGTGCTGAGGAAGGGAGGAAGCGGCTGCGCCTCATTCCTGTCCATCAGTTGCTCAATTCTGTCCCTATCCCCTGCAAGTACATAGTATACCCACCAAGCCGGTGAGGCCAACATCAGAGAGGCGATCGTTGTCGTCCTCGTTACTTCCTGATGGGACTCCGACGGGAGACCATGTGAACCGACGACCCTAAGAGCATATATGGAAGAAAAACAGGCAGAGAGGATTCCATGGATGTGAGCCATCGTGCTCAGGTCTGATGTGGTAGTTATCAACTGTTATCCCAGCATACAGATAGATTTGACCCGCTCAGCTTCTAAGATGATCTGTGGGGTGGGCGTACCTCTGGCCCCTGCGCGAGACTATCATCATTCCCGAGCCTTAGATGGATTTAATCGAAAGTTTTTTTCATGGTCCATAATAATTTATGGATATGTGAGTAAACTATCCGAGTGCTGTGTTTAAGTGGGAGGAAACATGCACTATATAGTAACTATTGGATGCATGAATAGATAAATAGGGGGAATGGATAGATGATAGATGATGTGTGAATGGATGAAAACGTGGATGAATGCAATTCAACACAATACAATACAACTGTATTTGATTTTGTCCTCCTTCCAAAGCTGAGCAGTACACACGACCGAGTACGACAGAACAGTCTGGCTGACAGGTCTTTGTCATTTTATTATCGATATTGTGGCCGCAAGGACCGTTCACGTCGACCTTATTTATCCAATGGGGTATGGAGTGCAAAGACGCCAAAGAGATCTAGCGATTGAAGAAAATTGACCTGTTTATGGATCCACAGTTTAACGGCAGCTTATGACAGCATAGGCCGTTGCCGCCGACAAAGATTATTTTTGGCATATTACAACCCCATGCTCAATTAATTGACCTGTTTATTGTGTCGGAAGAAGCAATTAAAAAGGTGTCTAAATAATATAAATTTTGTCAACTGTTTGACGACATCTTAAGTGACACACAACATGTAAAAGATATTAGTTATGATATACCCACCAGGAATGTGAGGCATACAAGAGAGAGGCGGTAGTTGTCGTCCTAGCTACTTCCTGAAGGGCCTCCAACGGAAGACCATGTGAGCGGAGGACCATAAGAGCCATGGACATGGAGCAGACAGAGAGCGTTCAATCTATGTGAGCCTCCATGCTCAGGTATGATGCGATAGTAACCCCAGCTTAGAGATGAAATTAAACCATTCGGCTTCTGATATGATTTGTGGGGTGGCCCCTTCGTGAGACTATCATCTTGCGGGTGTTAGATGGATTTAATCGAAGGTTAATTTCCATGGCCTAGGTGGGATATTTGAGCACACTCTTCGAGTGTTGTGTCTAGTTGAGAGGAACAGACTAGCAAATGTTGGATGGATGCATATGGATGGGTGGATGGATAGATGCTGCGTGAATGGATGAAAACATGAATGGATACAATTCAACACAATACAATTGTATTTGATATTGTCCTCCTTCCAAAGTTGAGATGTGCACATGACCGTATACGGCAGAGCAATATGGTTCATATGACTTTGTTATTTTATCCTCGATCTTGTGGCCGCAATTATTGGGCCGTTCACGTCGACCTTATTTTGCGCAATAATTAGAACTATGTCAGAAACAAAATCTAGCAATTGAAGAAAAATGAGGAATATACAGAGACGGGAGAAACAATTAGAAAGGTGTGTAATAATATTAATTCTGTACAGTTTTTAATGATGTCATACGTTTTGAAGATACATGGAAAAGAGAATTGCCGATTGGTAATTACCCTAGTATTAATTATTACAGTCGACGCCACTTTAAGTGCATAACGGATAAGTGCATAATCTGAAAGATTTGTTCAAGGCTCTCTTGAGGTGGCTCTAATAAATTTACAATTACCATTACCATTATCCACACAGTGACCGTCTCAGTGAAGGCTCGAATCTGTACTCTCCACGTTACAGGAACCTGAGAACAAGCTGCTCACAGGACTTATTTGGATCTCGATCTTGTGACCGCAAGGGACGTTCACGTCGACCTTATTTACCATAATTAGAATGCACGGAATCATTGGTTATCTAATAATTGAAGGAATTTGATGAATTTATTTTATCGGAAGAAGCAATTAAAAAGGTGTCTAAATAATATGATTTCTGTCCGGTGTTTAACGATGTCTTAAGTTATCGACGACAGGGAAAAGAGAATTGCCGATGAGTAATTAGTCTTAGAATTAATTATTACAATCGACGCCACTTAAGTGCATAACCGATAAGTGCATAATTCGCCTATTATTATCATTATTATTAGTAGTATCCTACAATTTCATTATTATTGTCATTATTATTAAACTGTCATTTATAGCGCGCCTAAACAATGTAATAATACTGTCTTTTGTTTATCAGTTGAATTAAAATAAACGAATATATTTATTATTTTATTCATCCGCCTTACTATATTTTCAGATCCTGGTGCTGAGGAAGGGAGGATTCCTCTGCACCTCATTCCTGTCCATCATTTCTGTCCCTATCCCGTGCAAGCGTGTATCCCACCAGGCATACATCAGAGAGGAGATCGTTGTCATACTAGCTATACTTCCTGAAGGGGTTCCGACGGGATACCATGTGAACGGAGAATCCTAAGAGCATACGTGGACCAGGACCAGGCAGAGAGCGTTCCATCGATGTGAACCTTCATGCTTAGGTCTGATGTGATAGTTATCCCAGCATACAGATAGAATGAACCCGCTCGGCTTCTGAGATGATCGGTGGAGTGGGCGTACCTCTGGCCCCTGCGCGAGACTATCACCATTCCCGCGTCTTAGATGGATTTAATCGAAAGTTTTTTCCATGGCCCATATGGATATGTGAGCAAACTATCCGAGTGCTGTGTTTAAGTGGGAGGAACCAACTAGCAGCAATTGGATGGATGAATAGTTAAATGGGGGAATGGATAGATGCTGTGTGAATGGATGAAAACGTGCATGAATGAAATTCAACACAATACAATACATCTGTATATGATATTTTCCTCCTTCCAAAGCTGAGAAGTCCTACCTGCACCTCACCGCGGTGGGGGGTGGGGGGTGAACGGCTAAGTAAGGGATGCCCGGTGAGGCTATGCCATCAGTGGTGAAAGCCCAGTGGTGAAAGCCCTGGGCAGAAGGATCACCTTGGGCGTCTCGCGAGGTGGACAGGCTCACCAATAGCTGGCCAACGCAGGAGGCAGGTGCTGGAAGGACACGTGAGGGCGCAAGAGGTCATATAAAAGTGGCCCACCAGCTTCCTTACCCTGCCAGAGATCCTGAGTGGCCGAGTGGGTTGGTGCCCGCTCGCCGCGCCGGCGCCCCGGGTTCGCTTCCCGGTCGGGTCGGTTTATCAGAGATTAATTTCTCGGATCTTTACTGCGGGTGGCTCGGTCGCAATATAAACGTGGAGTACGAGGTTGCCTGCCTCCGACACTGATCATCTTCGATATGAAAAAGTGTCGTTAAGCAGTAATACAACATCCTTACCCTGCCAGAAGAGGATTGGTCACCGTCTGGTAAAGCGACCAAGACTCACCATGACTATGTACCAAAATAGAAAAGTGGGCAACGACGTGAACGGGGCTCCCCGTCATTGGATGAGGAGCGTCGCGTCCGGCAGGGGTGGAATAGACGGGGCCACCCAGGTCGTAAACAAGAGAAATCCATGTGCAAAAGAAGAGCAAATCGAACAGCGCAGTGAGAGTGATCTCTTCAATCTGATACTGGAAGCAGTAATGAATTTGGCGCTGAATAATGCTGAAGAAGGAATAATTATAGGAGGCAGAAGACTCAATAATCTTAGATTCGCGGATGATATGGACCTTGGGGCGGAGAGCAAATTACAGCTACAGGAGCTGACCAACAAAATGGATTCCAGTATCAAAAGACTAGGGCTCAGGATCAACGCCCAAAAGACCAAAACAATGACAGTGGGGAAAGGACAGGAGGCACTGGACATCAGATTGGGAGGAGAGGAGCTGGAGCAAGTAACCGAGTTTGCATATCTAGGAGGGCTTATTACAGAAGATGCCAGATGCACAAAAGACATCAAACGGAGAAGTACTCTAGAGTGTGCAATGTTCGGTACACTAAATAAGAATTTTATCTGATATGGAAAGATAAAAGCATATCAACGAGAACAAAGTTGAAGTTATACGAAACCTTTGTCATACCGGTACTACTATATGGCTCAGAATGCTGGTGCCTGAGGAGAGAGGATGAGAGGAGACTCTTGACGACGGGTATGAGCTGGCTGAGAAGAATAAAGGGCAGGAGCAAAAGAGATAGGATTAGAAATGAGGTGACTAGAAGAGAGCTGGGACAGACGGATACAATTGTCGATAGAATAAGAAAGAAAAGGCTAAAGTGGCTGGGACATGTGATGAGAATGGGTAATGACAGATTACCATCGATGGCTTTACACGGATATGTGGAGGGAACTAGGAGTAGAGGAAGACAACAAAAGACATGGATGGATATATATACGAGAGGATCTGGAGAGAATGAAGATGAGCATTGCAGAAGCAAAGGAACAAATCAAGGATAGAGAATTCTGGAGACGACAAGTTGAGGACTCATCGTTGGCCTTGGCCTGACGGAGGAGAAACAAAGAAGAAGAAGACACACGACCGAGTACGACAGAACAGCCTGCATGGCTCGCAGGACTTGGTCATTTTATTATCGATATTGTGGCCGCAATTGGACCGTTCACGTCGACCCTATTAACCCAATGGGGACATGGTGTATAAGGAAATCTAGCGATTGAAGGAAATTGACGAGTTTATTGTGTCGGTAGAAGCAATTAAAAAGGTGTGCAAATAATATAAATTTTGTTCAACTGTTTGACGACATCTGAAGTGATACACGACATGTAAAAGATATTAGTTATGATATATCCACCAGACCGGTGAGGCATACTTGAGAGAGACGGTAGTTGTCATCCTATAGCTACTATCTGAAGTTCATCCGACGGAAGACCATGTGAACGGAGGACTCTAAAAGCATACATGGACGAAAAACAGGCATGCAGAAAGGATTACATCTGTGTGAGCCTTCTGTTGTGGTAGTAACCCCCAGCATACAGATGGAATTAACCAACTCGGCTTCTGAGATGATCTGTGTTGTGGGCGTGTCCTCTGGCCCCTGCGTGAGACTATCCTCTAGCGGGTCTTAGATGGATTTAATCGAAGGTTATTTTCCATGGACACGATGAATATGTGAGCAAACTATCCGAGTGCTGTGTTTAAGTGGGAGGAATCAACTAGTAACTATTGGATGCATGAATAGATAAATGGGGGAATGGATAGATGCTGTGTGAATGGATGAAAACGTGGATGAATGCAATTCAACACAATACAATACAACTGTTTATTTGATTTTGTCCTCCTTCCAAAGCTGAAAAGTAGACACGACCGAGTTCGACAGAACAGTCTGGCTCACAGGACTTCGTTATTTTATTATCGATATTGTGGCCGCAAGGACCGTTCACGTAGACCTTAGTTACCCAATGTAGCATGGAGGAAGAACAGATCTAGCGATTGAAGGAAATTGACAAATTTATTGTGTCGAAAGAAGCAATTAGAAAGGTGTCTAAATAATATAAATTTTGTCAACTTCTGACGACATCTGAAGTGATACACGACATGTAAAAGATAATAGTCATGATATTCACACCAGGTCGGTGAGGCTCACATGACTTAGGCCTAGTTATTTCATCCTAGAATTTGTGACCCCGAGGGCCGTTGAAATAGGCGACAAAAAATTAGTTTAGAACTATCTATTGACTGAAGGAAATTGACGAGTTTATTGTGTCGGAAGAAGCAATTAAAAAGGTGTCTAATAATATTAATTCTGTCCAGTGTTTAACGACAGAGGAAAGAGAATTGCCGATAAGTAATAAGTAGTAATAGTAGTTACAGTCGACGATACTTAAGTGCATAACGGATAAGTGCATAATTCGCGTATGTGAATAGAAGCTCCCATTTCAGCTGAATACAGGGTATTTCAATGGAAAACAATTACCAATGTGTGCATCGTGCATAATTCTGTTATGTGCATAACCGACTACATCGATGACGCGCGTCTCTCTTAAAATGAGGCTATATAAATTTGCAATTACCACTACCATTACCTACACAGTGACGGCCTCGGTGGAGGCTCGAACCCGTACTCTCCGCGTTAAATGAATCTGAGAATAAGTTTGTTCACACGACTTTCTTATTTTATCCTCGATCTTGTGACCGCAAGGGCCATTCACGTCGACCATACTTGCCCAACCGGTAGGAGCTAACCAGACAGCATCTGCCGTGTTTTTTTTTTAATCCAACGTTTAACGTCGTCTTATGACATCAAAGGCCGTTGACGACAATACAGGAAAGATACAATTCAATGATTACAAGAAACTTATAGCATCCGTATGACACCATCAAATGTGTCAAACAGAGCTTTACAATTTCACTATATTCAATATTTTTGTAACATAAGGTAGTTCATCTTATTCTGTCTATGATTTCTATATTCTGACAAAAGATTCCATGCAAATTAAACAATGTTATGTAACTATGCAGCAATTGATCCATATACAAAATTTACTAAGTACTCTTTTAAACTGTTCATGTATCTAACATACTATACATGTAATAAAAGTTCATTCAATAATATAGCATACATGTATTATAATTGTTTAAAGTATAGTTTCAATACATTAAAATTATAATAACAGATCTCTTATTATAACACATTACTGAATATTATGCAACATAGTAGCTATTGTAATACAGTAACCAAACCAAATCATATCTTATATTGAGGAACAAAAGTTGAATAACAATAATATGGTAATAACAGAAATTCATTTACCAATAGGTAATATTTAAAATTTTCTCACATCAGTTCTTGTTATTTTGACATAACATATTCAATAATCAACAATAGCTCGGAACAGGGGAGCTATGGTTCAATGGAATATCTAATCTTTGGTTTTACGTTGCACGTGAGTTTAGTCCATGTTTGTTTACTTGTACAAGTCATGGGGCAGTTGCTCACCACATGATTTCTGTTTAGCACTCATAGTTTGAGACTTATGCCTTACCATCACTGTTCTATGGTTCACTGTGGAGCTAGATTAAGGTAGTTTGAAGTTTATGAACACCTAACAATCCGCATTGCAACACAGTACTGCAGTATTATGCAACATAATATCTACTGTGATATAATAACCAAACCACACCACATGTAATATGTATTATTGAAAAACCAAAGTTGAATAATAATAATAATAATATGGTAACCAGCATTGCAACCAACATTGCAACACAGTACATACATGTAATTGCATAATAACAATGTATTAGTAAAAGAGTAATTAAATATTTACAGATTTGAGTAGGATATAAAACTAGTTGCATTAAAAAAAAAACACTAAAACATCCATTTACAAAATTTTCCCTTTATTAATTATTTTAACTAACCTATACACTTCATTCTGAAATAAATTTACCGTCAAAAGGGTTTTAACGGAAACTTCATCTTTATATAATTGACATTTATTTCTTAATACCTCTGAAATATCTTCTTTTTTACAATCAAGTAAGAGGTGATGGATTGTCTCCTTGACCTTACAAGTATCACATAGACCATCATCATGCCTTTTTATAATGAACAGCCTTTGATTAGTATTGGCTACTCCTAGACGTAGTCTAGAAATTTGAACTTCCTTATGTCTAAAAGGTTCTAAATATTTAATATCTGTACTAACAATTGGACACATAGATTTATAAAAATGACCTCTACTATCACCACTATATTCTATTTGCCATTTATTTATTATATAAAGTTTTATTAAAGTATAAATTTCCTGAAGTTCAAGATAATTAATAGAATTTATGTGATCAATTGTAAGAGCCTCTTTAGCCAAAGTATCTGCTCTATCATTGCCTGCCACATCAATGTGACTTGGGATCCAAATGAATCTTATTTGGTTAGAATTTAATTTGCCAATGTGATATAGTAAATCGTTCAACAAAGTAGGTCTAGATTGACAGCAAGACCCCTTTATTGATTTAAGAACACTCAATGAATCAGAGAAAATCGCAAACTTACAGTTATTATAACATTCACTATTTAATATCCATAGAACAGTTTCAATAATTGCAGTCAACTCGGCTGCATATATAGTTGATTTATTACACAATCTAAATTTCTTATCTACATTTAAACTCGGTACTGTGAAAGCAGCAGCAACAAGATCATCTACTTTTGATCCATCAGTATAGATATGTATATAAGAGTCATATTTAGAAATTAATTCTAAGGCATACTGTTTTAGAAATTCAGGATTATCAGTTTTCTTATTAATACATTTCTTCAGAGTTAAATCAACTTCTATTTCTTTGTTACACCAAGGAGGAGTAGAAGGGAAGGATGGGCCAATAAATGATGTATTAATTGAAGAAAAGAATTCAGTGGTACGAGTATAGATTGAATGTTCTTTACTATCAGATGTCCTGAAAACATTTGTCCAGTGGTTTTCCATAGATCTTCTAATGGGGTGAAATTTACTGCCCAAAATTTTAGCTCCAAATTTTATTGAATTTTGGAGTCGTCTTAAATGAAGTGGTAATTCCCCACATTCATTTTGAAGTGCTGCTGCTGCAGTACCTTTGGGTGCTCCACAACATAATCTAAGTGCTTCTGTTTGGATACAGGAAAGTTTATCCAGGTATGATTTACAAGCTGCAGAATATGCAACATCACCATAATCTAAAATAGACCTGATTAGTGCTCTATATATGGTTAGAAGAGTTTTCTTACAAGCTCCCCATCCATAGCCACTAATGGCTCTGATAAGATTTAACCTTTTTTTACATTTTTCAATTACATAATCAATGTGTGGCTTCCAAGTCAATTTGCTATCGAAAATGACTCCTAAGAATTTTACTTTATTTTCCATTTTAATTTGTTTTTGATCAATCTTTATGGTAATCCTTGCTAAATTATTTCTTGTGGAAAAGAGGACTCCAGTCGTTTTATTAATTGATATTTTGAAACCATTTTCATTACACCAATTCTGTATTAAATTGATCGATGATTGAATTTTATTTTCTAATGTTTTAATATTTCTCTGTCCAAAGTAAATAGCACTATCATCAGCAAAAAGGGACATTTCTACACCATCCACACCTGTGGGAATATCATTAATCATTATTAGGAATAAAATAGGAGAAATTATTGACCCTTGTGGAGTACCATTTTGTTGTATAAATTTATCTGAAAGTTCTGCCCCTACCTTAACCTGAAAAGTTCTATTAGATAGAAAGTTTTCAACCCAGTTAAATGTATTACCGCCTATTCCCAATTTTTGAAATTTTTTAAAAAGCGTAGGAACATGCAACATATCATAAGCTCTTTCAAAGTCAATAAAAATAGCTAGAACATGCTCTTTATTTCTAAGTTTTTTAAGAATAGTATCCTGAAGTTTAAGAATTTGATCCATTGTACTTTTGTATTTTCGAAAGCCAGATTGGTTTTTTGAAATTAGATTATTTTTTTCCAAAAACCATTGAAGACGTTTATTAACCATTGATTCCATTACCTTGCATAAGGTAGAGGTAAGTGATATGGGTCTATAAGATTCTGGATTTGAGGCTTCTTTATTAGGTTTTAATAATGGTAGAATAATAGCATGATGCCAATCATTAGGCAATTTCCCTTCTTCCCAGATTTCATTATAGAATAATAATAGAATTTTAAGAGCATTCTTATGAAGATTTTTCAGCAATTCATAAGGTATTTTGTCATCACCTGGTGACTTATTATTTTTAGCTGATCTAATAGCTTGTTTCAATTCATTAATATCAAATTTCCCGTTTAAGATTTCCATTTCATGAACACTAACATTATCACTCTTACGAGGGTTATTTTGCAAATTATTATCTTTTATATAATTCAAAAATTTATCAGTGTAATTCTGGGTATTACTAGTATTCTCATAAGTTTTAGCTAAAACATTTGCTTTTTCCAAGTTTGTTTCTGCTACTAATTCATTATAAGTCAAAGTAGGAATGGAACTATAGGTTGCAACGCCATTCATCCTTCTTGCCCAACTCCAGACAGAACCCAATTTTGTTTGATCCGTTAACCCAGAGCAATATGCTTGCCAACAAGTTTTTGCTTCTGTTTTTAGGGTATGTTTAACAACAGCCTCTTGCTTTTTATATTCTAAATAATCACTTAATTCTCTTGTTTTAATCATTTTATTCCTATTCTGATTTCTCTTATAAATAGCTTCATTACACTTATCGTTCCAGTAAGGTAAAGGTTTAAATTTCTTATTTTTATTCTTTCTATTTTTAAGATTATTACTAGGTATTGATTGATTCGCTATAGAGGTAATGCATTCTACCAAATTATTGAAAGTATCATCGCAATTTTTATTAACCAAAATATCTTCTGTTAATGAAAATTTACTTATTTCCTTATACTTTTTCCAATCTGCCTTTTTTAATTTCCAGAGATTCATGCTTAAGTTATATTCTAGTACGACTTCTTCATTGACAGTAGTAACAGTAGCATAATGATCAGACCCCATGTTGCTGTTAATCACATTATGCCTAGCATTTAGAGCAACATCTTGTGAACCTATGCTTAAATCTATAACAGAACGAGTATTTGATTGGTTTGATGTAATATGAGTAGCTTGACCTGTATTAAGTACTACTAAATTATTTTCAATTAATATTTCTTCTATAATTTTACCTCTAAAATTTGTTTCAGAACAACCCCATAGTTTATTATGAGCATTTAGATCTCCAACAAGAATTGATCTTTTATGTGGAAAAATTTTTTGAATATCCTCTTTTTTAAATTTATATGAAGGTGTAATATATGAATTAAAAATCTTTAAATGGCCATTTAAAGTATTAATTTCAATACCTTGAATTTCAATGTTTGGAATTTCTACAACATCTAATACATTAAAATTTAGCCCCACTTTTATGTAAATAGCCAAACCTCCCCTTTCATTACTTAAGCAATCCTTACGTATAATATTGTAACCATCCAATTTTGGTGACTGAATTTGATCTTTTAAAAAGGTCTCCTCCACACATATTACATCTGGTGGAATGCACGCTTTCAAGATATAATTTTTAAGTTGGTCCTTATTACCACGCAAACCACGTGCATTCCACTGAAGAATGGTCAATGCCATAATTGGACAAATATACGAATCTACTATTTGTTTTTTTATATGTTTTTTTACCAGTCTTTGTATCTAAATTCTATTTCCTTGGCAAAAAGGATTTCAGATGCCGCCTGGCAAATTATAAATTGAGCATGTTTCCTAGATTTAGCCCTATCAATAGTTGCCAAAACGCCAAGAACGAAGGACTTTTTCATTTTTGTAATTGGATCATCATCTTCTGTATCATTTACTGATTTTGAAATGGTTATTGCCTGATAATCTTTGTCATTGAATGACAAAAACCTTTTGGTTAAATCATCTGGAGACGTCTCCCCATTAGAAGTAATTTGCACATCAACTGGTGTTTGTGTTTCAATTGTGGAAAGAATAACTTCTGTTTTATTTTCTATTCCAGTTTTAACTTTTGATGCATATGTGACAATATTTGGTTTAGGAACATTAGCATTGACATTTTCACTCTGGATCTCGTCAACTTTTATCATAGCATCAGCAAATTTGATATTTTGCTCAGCTCTGATTCTGAGTGCAGCTTGCATTTTGATATAGACTGCACAGCCTCTATGTGCAGCACTGTGTGCCTCTCCACAATTAGCACATCTTAATTTAGTTTTATCAGGACATTCAGTAAAAGAATGATTACCAGCACACCTGCTGCACACAACTTCCCGATTGCAAAAAGCCGTTGAATGACCATAAAATTGACAGCAATCACACCTCAAAGGCTTAGGTATATAACGATGAACCTTATACCTTCTTCCATCTACTTTCAGGAACTCTGGAAGAATAGTCCCTTTGGGATAAGCTATGAGCGTTGCATTGCTAAATTCAAGATTACCTAATCTATAAATGTGATGGGCTCCTATTTCTAATGCAATTTCATTCAAATTCTCTTCATTTTCAAGCAATCCGAACACTACCCCTTTAACAAAGTACTCTGGCTCCTGTTTTTTAACAGGAGGTTTATAATTAGACACTGTGGGGAATGTCAACGAAAAGGGAATGCTTGTTCTCACAGGCTTATCATTCAATGATTGAATTTTAAGAAGTTGATTTTTCTGAGCCTCATCTTTAGCAATTATCTTTAGTACACCCTGTTGGGTAATAAAAATTCTTTCAACCTGTCCCCTCGTCTTTTCACAAATTTCTTTATTGAGCTGGCGAGGCATGTGCTTATAATATTTACGAATTTCATCTTTACGCCCTTCAATAAACACAGTTCGTGACTGAATCTCTCTTAGGCGCTTCTTCTGTTCCTCAGTCATAGGAGGACGGGAATGACTGCTAAATTTACTTTCAGTAACTTGTTTAGCTACCAATTTGTCTGTGACCCCACTTGGTCTCAATGTGGATTTATTGACAGTGATCACATTATCTTTGATTGCAACATTCGAATGTGACATTTCAATAGTTTCATTTTCACTTAAAACATGAAGATTTACATTTTCTTCACGTGGATCAAATTCATCAACACATTTATCATCAATACATTTCTCATAAACATCAACACATTCCACTGATTTTTAACAGCAGATGAGTGAATGCCAACATGTATCTTATCAAACGTAGGATTCTTGTATATATTCATCTTAATTCTCTTTCTAGGGTGTGCAGTTTGACGGCGTTCACCATCCTTATCAATCGCTCCACTCGTTTGATCCTGGATCTTTCTAGGAGGGACCATCTTCAAAAAATGTTCCCTTTTCAATTTAGTTTCATTTAATTTAGTTTCATCTGCCGTGTGAAGGAAATTGATGAATTTATTGTGTCTGAATAAGCAATTAAAAAGGTGTCTAAATAATATTATATCTGTCCAGTGTTTAACGACATTTTTAGTGACCGACAACAGAGAAAAAAAGAGAGTTGTGGATTAGTATTTAATTAGCAATAGTAATTACAGTCGACTGACGATATTTAGGTGCATAACGGGTAAGTGCATGAGTCGCTTATGAGCATAGAAGCTCCAGTTTTAGGTTAATACAGGGCCCGATAGCACATTGGATAACACACTGGCATGGAGAGCGAGAGGTACCGAGTTCGAGTCCCGTAGGGCGGACATGCTTTGTAGGCTGCTATTAGCGCCGTGTACTGAAGGCTGTCTGTTCTGTTAGTAGTTAAGATTTATGTCTTCTGTCATTTGTGTTCTTGTGAATTTTTTCAATTGCATAACTGTACACTGTAACCGGTTGCGGTTTGTCAACCGCATTGTTTCAATAAACGAAGATCTTATTATTCATTGGAAGACAACTCCGGGTATGTGCATATTGCATAAAGTCATTAATTTGGTTATGTGCACAGAAGACTACATCGATGGCGCTGCTAACTGTGAGCGAAGGACTTGCTCAAGTCACGAAGTGGAGCTATATAAATTTGCAATTACCATTACTATTGCATACACAGTGTGTTTAAACTGCAATTGTAAAAAATAGGAATGTGGATGGTCTAAAGGGTTAAAGTGTGAGCTCGATTTGAAAATATGTTGTATGGATGGAACGATGGATGAATGGATACACGGATGAATGGAAGGACGGATAGATCATCATCAATTAATATTCTGTTATTTAGGAGATTACAAGCTGTCACAAACGCAACTTATTTACAAATTGGGATTACAGTTTGTGTAACATAGTCTAGGGCCTGAATCTGCAAGAATAATTATAGTTTGTTGATGCTCACAAAATGAGTAATTGCTTTCGATATTAGTATGCGTTATATTAAGGGACCGGCGATTTGAAATTCCGATCATCCTTGTTTGGTAGGTTGAAACCTTGGGCCCGAGAGAGAAGATGGTAACGACTCTGTCGGGTTGCTGGAAGTTTGTCCGGAGCACAAGTGTTGGATCTGAGGCAGCGGTTCTAAACAGGGATTCATCCGCAGTCCTACCTAGATCTTCGGTTACTGGGGCTGAGAATGGAGGATGTCGCGGTGCCTCCCGCCGTCCATCATTTGCTAACTTCTGTCCCTATCCCGTGCAGGCATGTATCCCAGGCACAAGGCCGCTGAGTGGCATGCACATCAGAGAGGGGATCGTTGTCGGCCTAGCCACCTCCTGAAGGGCCTCCGACGGGAGACCATGTGAGCGAAGGATCCCAAAAGCATACATGGACGAGGAACAGACAGATAGCGTTCCGTCTATGTGAGCCGAATTGTCATAGCACCATGCTTAGGCCTCATGTGATAGTTACCCCAGCGTACAGATAGAATTAACCAACTCGGCTTCTGAGATTATCTGTGGGGTGGCCCCATCGTGAGACTATCATCTTGCGGGTGTTAGATAGATTTAATCGAAGGTTAATTTCCATGGACTAGATGGGATATTTGAGCAAACTCTTCGAGTTTTGTGCACACGTCCGTGTACGACAGAACAATCTGGTTCACATGACTTTGTTATTTTATCCTCGATATTGTGGCCGCAATAATTATTGGGGCGTTCACGTTAACCTTATTTACTCAATAATTATGTTGTAACGGGGTTGGAATCTAACGATTATTATTATTAGAACAAGGTTTAACGTCGTCATATGACATCAAAGGCCGTTGACGACAATTTAAAACATTATACAGTGTAGTGAAATGAATTCATAGCATCCAAACGACACTATTTAAGACTGTCCAGACATAACCTTAACATGTCATAGTGTTCATGGTTTAACGACATAAAAAAAAACAATTCATAAATATACAGTTTGATACATGCAATTTGGTATCTGATGCAAATTCAACAATATTTAGCAGCAATTGTTGCATACAAGAAATGTTTCTTAAAATTAATTCTTGATCACCATTCCTAATGCACATTTACTTCTTAATCTATTTATTTCAATAACATTTACCGGTATCTAAAAAAAAATTAAAAGACACAAAAGTTTAACATGAATTCCACTTTTGAATTTTTAAGAAGACATCAATTAGTAAAATCAAGCATTATTAAAGAAATATATTCAAACAGTGAATATGACAATTCTTTATCATTTATTATGCTATTGCGTTGATAATAAAAGAGAACCAAAACTTCTGATCTAACGATTAAAGGAAATTGACGATTATATAGCGTCGGAAGGAATAATTAAAAAGGTGTCGAAATAATATTAATTCTATACAGTTTTTAATGATGTCTTACGTTTTGCAGATACTGGAAAAAGAGAATTGCCAATTGGTAATTAGTGTTAGTATTATTACAGTCGACGCCACTTAGGTGCATAACGGATAAGTGCATAATCTGAAGTATTTGTTCCAGTTTGTCGTGAGTTGGCGCTATATAAGCTTACCATTAACATTACCATTATCTACACAGTGACCGTCTCGGTGAAGGCTCGAATCCGTACTCTCGGCGTTACAGGAACCTGAGAACAAGCTGTTCACAATCATGATTTAGTAACTTTAGTTATTTAATCTCGCTCGATCTTGTGACCGCAAGGGCCGTTCACGTTGAGCTTATTTACCCAGTATATGGACTGAGGGCGATGCATCTAGCGATTGAAGGAAATTGACTTATTTATTGTTTTGGAAGAAGCGATTAAAAAGGTGTCTAAATAGAGCCTAATAATATGAATTCTGTCCGGTGGCGTTGTCTTAAGTTATCGACGACAGAGAAAATAGATTTGCCGATGAGTAATTAGTGTTAGAATTAATTATTACAATCGACGCCACTCAATTGCATAACGGATAAGTGCATAATTCGCCTATTATTATCATTATTATTTTATTATCCTACAATTTCATGTAATAATACTGGCATGTATCAGTTGAATTAAAAAATAAACGAATATACTCATCATTATATTCATCCGCCTTACTATATTTTCAGATCCTGGTGCTGAGGATTGATGAAGGGAGGAAACCGCCTCATTCTGTCCATCAGTTGCGCAATTCTGTCCATATCCCATGCAAGCAGATATATACCCACCTGACCGGTTAGGCATACATCAGAGAGGTGATCGTTGTCATCCTAGTTTCTTCCTGAAGTTCCTCCGACGGAAGACCATGTGAACGGAGGACCCTAAGAGCATACATGGACGAGATTCACGAGAAACAGGCAGAGAGGATTCCATCTATGCATGTGAGCTTTTTGTTGTGATAGTAACCCCCAGCATACAGATAGAATTAACCCACTCGACTTCTGAGATGATCTGTGGGGTGGGCGCGCCCCTGGCCCCTGCGCGAGACTGTCCTCTCAAGATTCTTAGATGGATTTAATCTAAGGCTATTTTCCATGGTCCAGGTGGATAAGTGAGCAAACTCCTCGAGTGCTGTGTCTAAGTGGGAGGAACCAAATAGCAACTATTGGATGACTGAGTAGATCGATTGGTGGATGGATGGGTGGATGCTGTGTGAATGGATGCAAGCGTAGATGGATACAATACAGTACAACTGTATATGATATTGTCCTCCTTCCAAAGTTCAGAACTGCACACACGACAGAATAATCTGGCTCACGTGACTTAGGCCTAGTTATTTCATCCTAGATTTTGTGACCGCGAGGGCCGTTGAAATAGTCGACAAAAGATTAGTTTAGAACTATCTATTGACTGAAGGAAATTGACGAGTTTATTGTGTCGGAAGAAGCAATTAAAAAGGTGTCTAATAATATTAATTCTGTCCATTGTTTAACGACAGAAAAAAGATAAAATTGCCGATTAGTAATAATTAGTAATAGTAGTTACAGTGGACGATACGTAAGTGCATAACGGATAAATGTATAATTCACTTATATGAATAGAAGCTCCCATTTCAGCTGAATACAGTGTATTTCAACGGAATACAACTACCAATGTGTGCATCTTGCATAATTCTGTTATGTGCATAACCGACTACATCGATGACGCGCGTCTCTCTTAAAATGAGGCTATATAAATTTGCAATTACCACTACCAGTACCTACCCTGTGACGGCCTCGGTGGAGGCTCGAACCCGTACTCTCCGCGTTAAATGAATCTGAGAATAAGTTTGTTCACAGGACTTCCTTATTTTATCCTCGATCTTGTGACCGCAAGGACCTTTCACGTCGACCATATTTACCCAACAGGTAAGGGTGACCAGACTGTATCTGAATGCCGTTTGGTGGTTTTTCTGTTTAACGACTAGCTGTGTGGTAACAAAGACCATTAGCGTCGCCCTCCTCCTTTATCCAGGCTTGGGACTGGCACTGTCAGAAAGCGAACAGTGGCGGAGTTGAATGCCGTTTGTGTGTCCACAGTTTAACGGCAGCTTATGACTACATAGGCCGTAGCCGCCGACAAAGATTAGTTTTTGGAAGGAAATTGATGAATTTATTGTGTCGGAATAAGCAATTATAAAGGTGTCTAAAAAATATTATTTCTGTCCAGTGTTAACGACATCTTAAGTGATCGACAACAGAGCAAAAAGAATTGTCGATTAGTACTTAATTAGCAATTGTAATTACAGTCGACGATACTTAAGTGCATAACGGGTAAGTTCATGATTCGCTTATGAGCATAGAAGCTCCAGTTTTAGCTTAATATAGGGGGGTCCGGTGGCGCGTTGGATAACATCTGGCGAAGAGAGCGAGAGGTACCGAGTTCGAGCCCCGTAGGGCGGATTTGCTTTGTAGGCTGCTATTAGCGCCGTGTATTACAGGCTGTCTGTTCTGTTAGTAGATAACTAGTTAAGATTGTTTCAACTGCATAACATGTAACTGTACAGCGCAGTGCGTTTGTCAGGCGCTTAACTAAAGAAAAGATATGATTATTATTATTATTATTATTAGCCTATTTCACTGGAAGACAACTCCGAGTACATTGTATGTGCATATTGCATAGCCTAATGTGCTTAACTTAATTTGGTTATGTACATAGCCGACTACATCGATGGCGCTTCCAACTGTGAGCGAAGGACTTGCTTAAGTCACGAAGTGTCGCTATATAAATTTGCAATTACCAAAATTAGGCCTATGCCTACTGTTGCCTACACAGTGTGTTTTTACTGTAATTGTAAAAATAGGAATGTCGATGGTCTAAAGGGTTAGAGTGTTAACTCGATTTGAAAATATGTTGTGTGGATGGAACGATGGATGAAGGGATAAACGGATGAATGGAAGGATAGATAGACCATCATCAATCAATATTCTGTTAATTAAGAGATTACAAGCTGTCACGGCATCGTCGCTCAACCTCCACTACATGAACATATCCACTGATCCTGATTATGTTCCACCTCCCCTTAAACAAACTGTTGTGCAAGCCAATGCTGTTAATTTTGATCTGTTTGATGTTTATAGAGCGCTTGCATCAGTCAAATGCAACTCCACCGGTGTAGCGATTTCAGATTACCCCCCATTCACCTTACCCCCCGGTAACTTGAAATCGCACTCAGATTACCGGGGGGTAGGATGAAATCAATTTCAAGTTACCCCTGGGGGTAGCTTGAAGGCGATTTCATCCTACCCCCTACGATTTCAGATTACCCCCTCAAAACATTCATTTATTTATGTTTATTTAGATAATTATTTCATGCATAAACACAAATTAACTGTCTCTACTATTTTCTTTAGATACCCACTAGCCATGAATGCTTGTAATATAATTCATGTGAATTATATTACAACCTGTTGTGCTCTCGTGAAATTGGGCATCTGACATGCATATCGTAGCCTATACTTGTCTGATATGAGTGGTTTAATACAATTAACATTTCTGTGACATTTAAATTTTTTTAAGACATTGAGACTAGCTTTCAACTGTGTATGTTTCACGTGTTTCATTCAATAAAAGTAGGGGAAGGGCTTCTATTATGGTCCCCCTAAGGGAAAAAACGATTTTCTCCGACTTCCTATAATAGGCCTAAGCCTAAGTAAAAAAATTTATTACCACTTTATATAGATTGAGTTTAAGAATTATTGTGACATGGTGAAAGATGTCTTAGTTGCTTTGTCAATTTTCAGGAATTTAAAAAAATTAAAAAGTGGTCCATAATTATTACACACATAGTTGTGTAAAACGGACTACTATTCGGGATTTTGAAAAGTACTGGAAGAAACCTAAAACATTGACCTAGTTCGGCTAACTATAGGCCTATAACATAGAAATGACATACTTGAACCATAAAGAAAAGAAACTGCAGGACTGTAGCTATTGAAATATAAAATAAATAAAAAATCGGGCACTGAAAACAGCACAATAGCCTTGTTATTAAATACATGACTAAAATTGAAATGCAATTATCAATTAATTGCAATCAATTAATTTGAACTCAAATATTGAAACGTGTACATTTCAATGGATTAATTACTTATAGGCCTAACAATTGTAAGAGTACTTGTAATAGTCTACTTAAATAGGCCTACTTGTAATAACAATCATTGAGAGTAGGCCTAGTGGGAAAATGAAATGCCCATAAAAGTAGTAGGGCCTAAGAAACATCTGGGCTACTTAGGCCAATAAAAACGTTCACATTTGGCCTTAAACTTCAATCATCTTTAGGTAGACTAGTAGGCCTAAGTTTTTGTTTGAAAATTTTATTTACCAATGTCGCATGTATAATCACTATCATCATTATTACCCAATCCAGCGCAACGATTGTGTGCCCATTTTAGACACTTGATGCCCAATAGTCTATTACATAGCCAAATACCAATGATAATTATCTTGTAGACTAATATGGACCTACAGATGTGTGATATGGACCAGGTTCGTAACTCCGTATGACATATTCATAAAGTAGTCCGTATTACACATGACCTGGTTGTTTGGCCAAACACTTAATATCGACAGACTACGTACTATTTAGCGATCGGAGTTTTTCAATTAAAATATGCACTAAATCTAATACTCAACAAACTTTACATGCTACGTCGATGCCCCAGAGGTATTTTTGGGACAGTTTTCAAAAATGCACCTTCATATATCAACATTTGTGAAAACTTTTAATAATTCTTTACCAGTTGTGCCCTGGACGATTGCAGAGAACGAAAAAGAACTTAAATAAAGGTTAGGGCTATCTAAAAGCATAACTAAATTGTGCAGCTATAATGACCTAAAGTCTACGTAGATACCAGTCATGGTACGTATTACACGGGGTTCCGCGACAACTCGTCTACAGACTTTTCGTCTACGACACTTCATCTACAGACACTTCTCGTCTACCGACATTTCGTCTACAAAGTTATTTGATATTGTCACTTTAACCCTCAGAGGCTAACCTGGGGTGAATTTTTCACCCCACTGTCAGTATTTGCGCTGAATTTTTTACAGCTTTGGAGTTATGCCTTGCGCCTTTGTGTATCTGTTCATAGATGACTTTTGCTTAATTCCATATATTTTGTCTTACTTATTTTGGATGAATGGTCACGTGACTGACGTCATACCGTGGCCATTTCAGCCATATGTGAAAAGAGCACTGGAATATGTAAAGGGAAAGCCGGTCAAGAAAGCAAAACGCGACACACAGCAGATGAGCATTGAGCAGTTGCAAAGGTCGTTGCCATAAATGCAGCCGCCAGAAGGACAATAAAACCAGTATTCGCTGTCATATGTGTAGCAACTTTGTCTGTGGAACGCATGCAACAAAGCGTTACTTGAGTTGTGTGTAGATGACTGTAGACTCGATGATTGTGCTGATAGTTGACTTTAGTTAGGTTTCCTAGTTTTGCAGTTTTATGTTGAACTTGGTACAATTACCATTGTTGACCGAACATGGTTTAATTTTATATCACATGCCTCAAATAGTGAGGGGTGAAAAATTCACCCCAGGTTATCCAATGTGTGATTTTTTTATAGGTTACCCTCTGAGGGTTAAAATGGAAGCTGGATTGATGAAAAAACTGTGTCCCGAAATGGAAGTGGGATTGATGAAAACATTCCTGTGTTGAAATAGAAGCTGGATTGATCGAAATAATTTTCCCTGTAAAAGAAGCTGCAGATACCAAGCTCGATGCATGGATGAAACTAAGTTTCCATTCAATAGAAGCTGGATTGATGAAAACAATCTTTTCATTAATTAGAAGCTGGATTCCTGAGAATATATAGCACGTCTTAACGAAACTATAAGAAAACGGCCTCTGTTGATTAGCCCTAATGGATACAGATAGGCCTACACGTGTAGACGTCTGCATAGTTACGAAGTGTCGTAGACGAAGTGTCGGTAGACGAATTGTCGTGACACCATTACACGGGAGTCCAAATTAAAAGCCCTTCCCCTATCATTAGTTGTAAACATAAGAATTTATCATTTGTGATAAATCAGAGAGGGGGTAATGTGAACAGGGCGGGGGTAATCTGAAATCGATTTCATATTACCCCCGGGGTAATATGAAATCGATTTCAGATTACCGGGGGGTAACTTGAAATGGGGGTAGCTTGAAGTCTTTACACCGGCCCTGATGGCATACCCTCCTGGCTGATATCAACCATGGCGCATCTGTTAGTTCAGCCTGTTACGGATCTGTTTGTGTGCTCTCTTACCAATTCTTATGTCCCTTTACAGTGGCGCCTCAGTATGATCACCCCCATACCCAAGATTTCCCGTCCTCTTAAAGAAGCTGATTTTAGACCCATCTCTATCACTTCCATCCTCTCACGCATCTTGGAGAAAATGGTTGTACGTAGCCTAGGTAC
The DNA here is from genome assembly GCA_020284085.1 of Aporrectodea caliginosa. Taxonomy (NCBI): domain Eukaryota; kingdom Metazoa; phylum Annelida; class Clitellata; order Crassiclitellata; family Lumbricidae; genus Aporrectodea; species Aporrectodea caliginosa. The sequence continues at coordinate 8,116 of JACEVL010000121.1, read as the reverse complement.
TTTTACCCTTTTATCACTCAACCATGCTCTAACAGGATTTTTACGGACCAATTCGCTTTCCGCCCTTCCGGATCCACATCTGCTGCACTGATATCCATAACCCATGAACTTCAATCGATGCTCGAATCTGAGCCCTATGTTAGGCTCCTGTCTCTTGATTTTAGTAAGGCTTTCGACACGGTTAGACACAAACACCTAGCTGATCAACTAGCAGCTCAACCCATTCCGGATTTTTTGTACAACTGGATACTTGCTCTCTTGCACGAGCGTCAGCATTGTACTAAATTTGGGGGTTAAATCTCTCCCCGCTGTACCATTAATGCCAGTATAGTGCAAGGCTCTGGCCTTGGACCTACTGATTTTGTCATAGCTATTTGTACCCTTAAACCTAAATGCAGTGGAAACCGCCTTCCTAAATATGCCGACGATAGCTACTTGCTGATTCCTGCTTCCTGCATTGACAGCACTCTTTCTGAACTTGATCATATCTCTCTCAATGGGCATCCATTAGCAATCTTAAATTAAACCATGCTAAGACCAGAGAAATGGTCGTTAGACGACCGAGGTCCAAAGCTATTGCCCTCCCTTCTCCAATCCCTGGCATCGAGCGGGTCCAGGAGATGGTTATTTTGGGTGTCACTATCTCTGATCGGATTGGCTTTGGGGCACACATTGACAAAATATGCTGCAAAGCCCGACAATCCATGTTCGCGCTACGTGTTTTGGTCGCCCACGGTCTCCATGGTCAACGTCTCTTTGACGTTGTTAGAGCTACTACCCTCGCACGGCTACTTTATGCCTCCCCTGTTTGGTGGGGATTTGCCACTGTAGGGGAGCGTAAACGACTTAACGGTATTCTGAGAAAACTGATCCGTTCAGGCTTACTCCCTGCCGATTTTCCTAGTTTCGACAAACACTGTTCTAGAGCTGATTCTACTCTTTTCCGTTCAATTCTCTCAAACCCTTGTCACGTCCTTCACGACCTCCTCCGGTCCTCCCTCCCCGTAAGGTCACTCCATACAATACGCGACCCAGACCACATGATCTCACCCTACCTAGAATTGATGCCTTTGCTAAAAGAAGTTTTATTATGAGAATGTTATATGACTTTGCATAAATGTTTGTATTATTTATTTTTTCTGTAAGCTACTGTGCGTTTGCTGGTAGTCAAATAAAGAATATTCTTACTTACTTACTTACTTACTTACTTACAAACGCAAATTATTTACAAATCGGGATTACAGTTTGCGTAACATAGTCTAGGGCGCTGAACCTGCAAGAATAATTATAGATTGTTGATGCTCACAAAATGAGTAATTGCTTTCGATATTAGTATGCGTTCACAGATCTCGTGGTCACTGTCTTCCCCTCCGGCAGTGTATCCTATATGGGCTCTGCTCTCTCGTCTGGCAAAGCGTCTTGGGTTCAGCTCCTCGCTACTTGTGCACCATCTTCACTCTCTCTTCTTCTCTTAAGGGTCGCTCAGCCCTCCGTTCCTCTTCTCGGGGTGACTTCTTGGTTCCACATGCCCGCACTGCTACTATATATGCAGCGCTGAGCATTCTCTGTTGTTGGTCCAACAGCATGGAATGTCTTGCCATCTTTCCTTCGGTTATCTCCTCGCATTCACTCGGCTTCCTTCTACGCCTTCAGCCTAGCCACCTCCTGAAGGGCCTCCGACGGGAGACCATGTGAGCGAAGGATCCCAAAAGCATACATGGACGAGGAACAGACAGATAGCGTTCCGTCTATGTGAGCCGAATTGTCATAGCACCATGCTTAGGCCTCATGTGATAGTTACCCCAGCGTACAGATAGAATTAACCAACTCGGCTTCTGATATTATTTGTGGAGTGGCCCCATCGTGAGACTATCATCTTGCGGGTGTTAGATAGATTTAATCGAAGGTTAATTTCCATGGACTAGATGGGATATTTGAGCAAACTCTTCGAGTTTTGTGTCTAAGTGAGAGGAACCAAGTAACATCTGTTGAATGGATGCATAGATGCATAGATGGATGGGTAGATGGATAGATGCTGTGTGAATGGATGAAAGCGTCGATGGATACAATTCATCTCAATAAAGTACAACTGTATTTGCTATTGTATTCGGCGCCGTAACAAAAGCGCGCAGGACAAAAGCGCGCCGACAAAAGCGCGCCGACAAATGCGCGCCGACAATAGCGCGCAATGTTAACAACCCCGACAAAAACGCGCAAGGCAAAAGCGCGCAGCTATAAAAAATGTTACGTTCCGCGTATCTTGATTGGTTCCATAGATCCATGCAAGTGAAACGATATTAGCGTCCAATTCTTGTGTAAATAAAAGTTCGATTGATGAAATTTTTTTGCTTAAATAGAAGTTGGATTGATGAAAATAATTATAGTTTAAATAGAAATTGGATTGATGAAAATAATTCGTGCATAAATAGAAGTTGGATTGATGAAAATAATTATTGCTTCAATAGAAGTTGGTTTGACGAAAATAATTCGTGCTTAAATAGAAGTTAGATTGATTATAATAATTCGTGCTTAAATAGAAGTTGGATTGATGAAAATAATTATTGCTTCAATAGAAGTTGGATTGATTATAATAATTCGTGCTTCAATAGAAGTTGGATTGATGATAATAATTCGTGCTTGAATAAAAGTTGGATTGATGAAAATAATTATTGAGTAGACTTCAAATGAAAACTGGATTTATGGCAGTTGTCTTGGACATTGGTATTAAAATGCCATCTATATAAAACGATGAAGCGATATGTTATAATGCGTACATAATAAAGAACGGTAAAATGATAAATTACCCGGATGACTTGGTTACATTTTGAGGGCAGTTTTGAAAACTTCACTTTTATAAATTATTTTTTTCTGCGCGCTTTCGTCGGCGCGCATTTGTCCTGCGCGCTTGTGTCATTGCGCGCATTTGTCGGCGCGCTTTCGTCGGCGCGCATTTGTCCTGCGCGCTTTTGTCGGGTTACCATTGTATTCCTTCCAATGTTGAGAAGTGCATACCATACGACCGTATACGACAGAACAATCTGGTTCACATGACTTTGTGTTATTTTATCCTCGATATTGTGGCCACAATAATTATTGGGCCGTTCACGTTAACCTTATTTACTCAATAATTATGTCGTAACGGGGTTGGAATCTAACGATTGAAGGAAATTGACGAATATATAGCGTCGGAAGGAACAATTAAAAAGGTGTCGAAATAATATTAATTCTGTACAGTTTTTAATGATGTCTTACGTTTTGCAGATACAGGAAAAAGAGAATTGCCAATTGGTAATTAGTGTTAGTATTATTACAGTCGACGCCACTTAGGTGCATAACGGATAAGTGCATAATCTGAAGGATTTGTTCAAGGCTGTCGGGAGGTGGCGCTATATAAGCTTACCATTACCATTAATAATAATAATAATAATAATAATAATAATAATAATAATAATAATAATAATAATAATAATAATAATAATATCTTTTCTTTAATAAGCGCCTGACAAACGCACTGCGCTGTACATTTACATGTTATGCACTTTAAATCTTAACTACTAACAGAACAGACAGCTTGCAATACAACGGCGCTAATAGCAGCCTACAAAGCATATCCGCCCAACGAGGGCTCGAACTCGGTACCTCTCGGTCTCTGTGCCAGATGTTTTCCAATGCGCCTTAAAAAGGTGTCGAAATAATATTAATTCTGTACAGTTTTTAATGATGTCTTACGTTTTGCAGATACAGGAAAAAGAGAATTGCCAATTGGTAATTAGTGTTAGTATTATTACAGTCGACGCCACTTAGGTGCATAACGGATAAGTGCATAATCTGAAGGATTTGTTCAAGGCTGTCGGGAGGTGGCGCTATATAAGCTTACCATTACCATTTATAATAATAATAATAATAATAATAATAATAATAATAATAATAATAATAATAATAATAATAATAATAATAATAATAATAATATCTTTTCTTTAATAAGCGCCTGACAAACGCACTGCGCTGTACATTTACATGTTATGCAATTTAAATCTTAACTACTAACAGAACAGACAGCTTGCAATACAACGGCGCTAATAGCAGCCTACAAAGCATATCCGCCCAACGGGGGATCGAACTCGGTACCTCTCGGTCTCTGTGCCAGATGTTTTACAATGCGCCACGGCCCCCCCATTATCTACTTGTTCAAGGCTGTCGGGAGGTGGCGCTATATAAGCTTACCATTACCATTAATAATAATAATAATAATAATAATAATAATAATAATAATAATAATAATAATAATAATAATAATAATAATAATAATAATAATAATAATAATAATAATAATAATAATATCTTTTCTTTAATAAGCGCCTGACAAACGCACTGCGCTGTACATTTACATGTTATGCAATTTAAATCTTAACTACTAACAGAACAGACAGCTTGCAATACAACGGCGCTAATAGCAGCCTACAAAGCATATCCGCCCAACGGGGGATCGAACTCGGTACCTCTCGGTCTCTGTGCCAGATGTTTTCCAATGCGCCACGGGCCCCCCCCATTATCTACACAGTGACCGTCTCGGTGAAGGCTCGAATCCGTACTCTCGGCGTTACAGGAACCTGAGAACAAGCTGTTCACAATCATGATTTAGTAACTTTAGTTATTTAATCTCGCTCGATCTTGTGACCGCAAGGGCCGTTCACGTTGAGCTTATTTTACCCAGTATATGGACTGAGAGCAATGCATCTAGCGATTGAAGGAAATTGACATATTTATTGTGTTGGAAGAAGCGATTAAAAAGGTGTCTAAATAGAGCCTAATAATATGAATTCTGTCCGGTGGCGATGTCTTAAGTTATCGACGACAGGGAAAATAGATTTGCCGATGAGTAATTAGTGTTAGAATTAATTAATACAATCGACGCCACTTAAGTGCATAACCGATAAGTGCATAATTCGCCTATTATTATCATTATTATTTTTATTATCCTACAATTTCATGTAATAATACTGGCGTGTATCAGTTGAATTAAAAAATAAACGAATATACTCATCATTATATTCATCCGCCTTACTATATTTTCAGATCCTGGTGCTCAGGAAGGGAGGAAACCGCCTCATTCTGTCCATCAGTTGCGCAATTCTGTCCCTATCCCATGCAAGCAGATATATACCAACCTGACCGGTTAGGAATACTTCAGAGAGGTGATCGTTGTCTTTCTAGTTTCTTCCTGAAGTTCCTCCGACGGAAGACCATGTGAACGGAGGACCCTAAGAGCATACATGGACGAGAAACAGGCAGAGAGGATTCCATCTATGCATGTGAGCTTTTTGTTGTGATAATAACCCCCAGCATACAGATAGAATTAACCCACTCGGCTTCTGAGATGATCTGTGGGGTGGGCGTGACTCTGGCCCCTGCATGAGACTATCATCATTCCCGATTCTTAGATGGCTTTAACTTAATCTAAGGCTATTTTCCATGGTCCAGGTGGATATGTGAGCAAACTCTTCGAGTGCTGTGTCTAAGTGGGTGGAACCAACTAACAAATACTGGATGAATGAATGATCGATGGGTGGATGGATTGATGCATTGTGAATGGATGAAAAATGTGAATAGATACAATACAATAAAATTCTCCTTCCAAAGTTCAGAACTGCGCACACGACAGAGCAATCTGGCTCACATGACTTGGGCCTAGTTTTTTCATCCTAAATTTTGTGACCGCGAGGGCCGTTGAAATAGACGACAACATAATAGAGAACTATCTATCGACTGAAGGTAGCGAATTTATTTATTGACGAATTTATTTTGTCGAAAGAAGCAATTAAAAAGGTGTCTAATAATATTAATTCTGTCCACCGTTTAACGACAGATGAAAGATAATTGCCGATTAGTAATAATTAGTAATAGTAGTTACAGTCGACGATACTTAAGTGCATAACGGATAAGTGCATAATTCACTTATCTGAATAAAAGCTCCTATTTCAGCTGAATATATAGGGTATTCAAATAGAAGACAACTCCAGATATGTTTATCGTGCATATCACATAATGTGATAATTCGGTTATGTGCATAACCGACTACATCGATGGTGCTGAGCAACTGTGAGTGAAGGACTCGCTCAGGTCTCTCTTGAAGTGGCGCCACATAAATCTGGAATTACCATAACCATTACCGACAATGTGACAGCCGCGGTGGAGGCTTGAACCCGTACTCTCCGCTTTACAGGTCAAGCGCTCTAACCAATCATGTTGATGATGATGATGATGATGATGATCTTATTTCCCAACAGGGAAGGGTAAGCAGACTGCATCTGCCGATTGGATGGAATCACAGTTTAACGGCAGCTTATGACAACATAGGCCGTAGCCGCCGACAATGATTATAATTATTTTGGCATAGTAGAACTCGAATGTCAATCATTTGCCGATTGAAGGAAATTGACAAATTTATTTTGTCGGTATAAGCAATAAAAAGGTGTCTAAATAATATTATTTCTGTCCAGTGTTTCACGACATCTTAAGTGACTGACAACAGAGAAAAAACAGTTGTCGATTAGTATTTAATTTGCAATAGTAATTACAATCGACGGTGTTTAGGTGCATAACGGGTAGGTGCATGATTCGCTTATGAGCATAGAAGCTTCAGTTTTAGCTTAATACAGGGCATTTCAATGGAAGACAACTCCGGGTATGTTCATCGTGCATAGGGGTCGTCCATTAATTATGTCAACTCAACAAATTTTAGGCAGTTTTTGACCCCCTCCCTTCTTGTCAACAACTGTCAAACATTGACGGACCCCCTAAAAAATTATGTTAACAATCCCAGAACCCCCCCTACAAAAAAGAAACACAATGGCTCAATACACGTAGAATAAATTTGTTACATTTTTACACTAAAAAATGCAATCTCGAATTAAAAAATATATGAGTTTAGTTTATTACCACCTTTTTAGTAGTATTAAACATTAAGCACTTTATACATTTTTAGCATTACTTAATGTTTTCGCTACCATTTTGAAGGGTCTGTGTTGTTTGATTGGAAAACATTTGTTAACGTCAAATTGTACCGAACCCCCTTGTCAACAACTGTCAAACTTTGCCAAACCCCCTCCCCCTATTTTGTTGACATAATAAATGGACGACCCCATATCACATAATGCGATAATTCGATTATGTGAATAGCAGACTACATCGATGGCGCTGCTAACTGTGAGTGAAGGACTTGCTCAAGTCTGGAATTGGAGCTATATAAATGTGCAATTACCGTTACTATTGCATACACAGTGTGTTTTTTTACTGCAATTGTAAAAAATAGGAATGTGGATGGTATAAAGTTAAAGTGTAAACTCGATTTGAAAATATGTTGTACGGATGGAACGATGGATGAAGGGATAAACAGATGAATGGAAGGAGGGATAGAACATCATCAATCAATATTCTGCTATTTAAGAGATTACAAGCTGTCACAAACGTAACTTATTTACAAATCGGAATTACAGTTTGTGTAACATAGTCTAGGGCCTGAACCAGCAATATTTTATTGATGGTCACAAGACTAGTTGAGTAATTGCGTTTGATATCAGTATGCGTTCTTAAAAATGACTCGCGAACTGAAATTCCGATCATCCTTTGTATGGCAAGTTGAAACCATGGACCAGAGGGCGAAGATGGTAATGACTCTGGGAAGTATGTGCGGAGTACATGTGTTGGATCTGAGGCAGCCGTTCTAAGCAGGCCGGGTGATGGTTGAATGGTAATATACAGGCACGAAGAACAGAAGGACGCAGGTTCTATAACCGCTAGCCCCACAATGTTGACTCAGCCTTCCATTTCATAGGGGGGGGGCAATGGTATAATGAGCAGCAGTAGGACGGATCGGCGCCTAACAGGCTGCAATACAGTTAAAAAATCGACTCTTGCTTGTGTTCACGTTTTCCTACTATTTCATGTAATCATACTGCGGTTTGTCATTTTGAATTAAAATAAAGGAACATATTTTAAAAATTATTATTTATTATTGTTATTATTTACTCTTACCATTGTTGTTGTTATTATAGTCATTGTTATAAACGAATATATTTGGTATTTTATTATTATATTCATCCGCCATCCTAGCCAG